>JAGIQG010000006.1:41782431-42121784 GCA_024679065.1 Sphyrna mokarran | reverse complement strand
TGTAAAACTTTAAGGTCATGCTGTCATAGAGGTATACAACACAGAAAAAAGTCCTTTGATCCAACATGTATGTGTTGGTCAAAGACAAACCACTCAACTATTTTCATCCCATTTTCCCACACTTGGTTCATAGTCTTGTATGCCTCGGCATTGCAAGTGCACATCTAAATATTTTTCAAATGTTAAGAGGGTCTCTGCTCCATCATATTTTCAGGCAGTGAGTTCCAGACTTCCACCACACTGTGGGTGGAAAAGGTTTCCCTCGCATCTCTTCTAAACCTTCTGCCCCTTAACTTAATTCTATGCCTCCTAGTCATTGATCCCTTTCCCAAGAGGAGAGGTTTCTTTCTGTTTACTCTACCTCTGCCCCTCATAATTTTATACATTTCAATCATGACCTCCCTCAATTTCCTCTGTTCAAAGAAAAGCAACCCAGTCTATCCAAAGTCTCTTCATAACTAAAACTCTCCATCCCAGACAACATCCTGCTTAGAACATAGAACATGGAACAATACAGCACAAACAGGCCCTTCAGCCCACGAGTTGCGCCGATCACATCTACCAATCCACAGACCTATCTATAACCCCCTATTCTATTCTATTTCATATACTCATCCAGAAGTCTCTTAAAAGACCCCAGTGAGTTTGCCTCAACAACCTCCGACGGCAGTCGGTTCCATTTACTTAAACCTCCTCTGCATCCTTCCGGTGCTATTACATCCCTCTTTTCATGTGGAATGCCAGAGCTGCACACAATACTCCAGCTGTGGTCTAACCAACATTTTAAATAGTTCCAACATAATATCCCTGTTCTTAATCTCTATGGGGGAAATTTTCCCATACTACCCACCACAGGAATCATAGCAGCCGGTGATGGGGTGGGGAAGTGGTTGGACCATGCAAAGGTCCGTTGATCTTAGGTGGGATTTTCATGGCTGGAAAAACCCACCCAATTTTCAAACAGTGACATCGAAGGACTAAAAATAAATGGAGGATGGACTGAGAAAGTGGCTGAAATCTCTGTGAATGACAATTTTCCCAGTGTCTTGGTGATGAGTTTCTCAGTTTCAGATCTTTCCCTTATTATCTGCAACATCAGTAAGTCCACACCCAGAAAAAAATGATATGTTTATAATTTATTAAGCAGACAGTTCATGCAGTAGTAATTAAATACATCCATAAAAGATAGTACTTACAGACAAGTCATATATTACAGGTTGAAAGGAGTAGTGAAGAGGAAAATAAGACAAGTATACCATATACCTTCTTAATCATTCCAGATATCAACTAGAGTGCTTGAAATATTGAGGCCTTATTGTTAGAACAATACAGATCAAAGAATAATATGGTAGCTGTGTAAGACATTCTTTATTACAATTAGATGTTTTATTTATTTGCTCAAAATCAATAAGGTCCTTCACAGCTTAAGGTCAAGTGTTGATAATTTATTAAGCAGACAGTTCATGCAGTAGTAATTAAATATATCCATAAAAGATAGTATGTACAGACAGCTCAAATATTATAGTTTGCAAGAAGTGAAGAGAAAAATAAGACAAGCAGGTGGCCTGATCCTGCTGAGTGAAGGGACACCATGGAGGCCATCCAGGAGATTGAGGGTGAAGTGCCCCTGAGCATTGCCAATCCAGTCCCCTGGCACTGCCCAAAGGGGCAAAGTGGCGATACTCAGGGACACCTTGGCACTTCCACCAGGCATCAGGCTGTTTCAAGGAGGTGGGGCCAGAAGGCAGGGCCTACACTGGCAGGGCTTCTGGGGTAGAGATCGGTGAGTGTGATGGTTCCCACTGCTGCTCTGCACCTGGGCTTGGTGCCGGAGGGAGGGAGACTGGCAATTAGGCTGGCCATCTGGGGGGAGGGCGGGAGTCAGGGCTGCAGGGAGTGTTGAGACTGTGAGAAGGAGGGGAGCAAAGGGAGGGGTTGTGGGTGGGGCACTGACTGAGTGGATAAGGAGATCAAGGCACCTGCGGGGGTGGAGGAGAGGTTGGGGGGGGGGGGGGGGGGTGGATGTGGCTGTTCCAGTCACCTCCAGGAGGACAGCGATTGGGTGTTGGTGGAGAAGTGGTTGGAGGGGCAGCGATGCGGGGTCGCAGGACCAACCAGTAATCAGAAGGCTGGCAGCGCATATGCACTGATCTGGATGCTGACAGATTGGCATGTGCTCAAGAGGCCATTCAGCTGCCAGCCTTTCCAGCAGGCATAATCCTTGCTGAGTGATTTTTAATGAGATTCTGATGCAGTGCACAGAGTGTGGGAAATTCATTTTGAAAATCCTGCTGAAGGAAACAGTGGGATTTACTCCCAATTTTTACAATTTTGGAAGAATTGTCCCTATCCTGTTTGTCCCACCACCTCCTGAAATCTCAGATGCCTTGCTTTTCTCCCTGTGCTGATATCAGCTCAAATTTGCAGCAAATTAGAGGATAGAAATAATTAACTGAGCAAAACACGCGATGCATCACTTTAGCAAAGCCCAATATTTATACCCATATAATGCAATGTTTGGCTTGTAGCTAGAGTCAGTGATTTCAGCTTCTGAAGTTTAGTAATTAATATGTGATCGTCTTACTTAATTAGTAGGTGGTTGAGTATATAATAAAATGATGGGGGTGAGTTTCCCAAAACAACTATGTCATCACCAGGTGGGAATATGGGAGCTCTTCCTGCCTGTTTTCTGGATGAGACTTAGTGGAATGGATTTACGGCACATCACAGAGAAGTCTGTTAGGAAATTTACAGCAGCAGTGGGGAGAGGAGGGGATAACTAGTAATGCCTGAGAGGTGGCATCGAGAGAGCTAATGTGCATACTGGAAGATTTTTTAACAAGTCCTCTCCCAGCCCCATCTCCATCTCAATTGCCTGCCCCTGGATCTTTGGCCCAAACTAAGCCCCAATCCGTCCCTCCATCCCCAATGGCCAGCTGCCAGTCTGCCAGCCCTAATACCCAGTGGTGCCCTCCCACCGATTCCCAATTGCCAGCCTTCAAGAGCAGCCCTACCAGAAATTCACCCTCCCCCCCACCATTGCAGTGATCCCTTCATTTCCTGCCATCCTAACTCCCCCGCCCTGTCCCAGTCTTCCTCCACTCCTGCCTGCTCTGCCTCCTCAATCCCCACTCTCTTGACACTGACCGGTGCCTGGCAGTACAAGGCTAGGACTGCCCCTTGGGTACCAGTCCCCTACCCTGACTTCCCAGGGAACCCCAATGGTCTCCGGTCCCACCAGCAAGGCCATCATGCCTAGTCCCCTTTGTTGGGGACCAAATATGATCTATAATTCCCACTGATGTGACGCTCCACTGGCAAGGGCAGAAACTTTCCCAAGCCTGGGCAATTGAGCCCCAACTCCCTAAAGAGCTTCAAAGTAGTTTCTGTATATGATAATCAGCCTTGTGCAATTCCCCAGGAAACTCACAACAAGCCAGATGGACACCCTCATTTCCGAGTGGAGGTTCCATGGAGTAGTCTACAGCCACTCTTTTTCCCTTCTGTTGCCGGACCCTTTGATGGGAATGGGCACCTGCAGAGAGTGTGTGATACTTTATCTCTTTTTCACATAATTACTGCAAAAACAGACCCATGGCCACAGTGATGGAGTCAAGTCTGCACACATCTGCAGCAGAAATTGAATGTTCTGCTGCACTAGGCTCTCCAAGGCATCCACCACCTTCCCCACAAACACCTGGGTACCTGCACACGTCCGCATCATTTCATCAAAAGGCAGGTGGACTCCTCAGTCTTGATCTGACTCTGTTGAGGACCTCTGACACCTCTGTTTTCTGTTTTCTCCCAGTTTTATCCCAGTATGTGCCTCTCACAGCATCCCAGTATCTTGGGAAAAGCCAATCCCAAGAGCACATCATCTGATATTGCAGATGCTTATTCCTCAGCATTCCTGTGAGTGTCATGAGCTTGGCTTGACACTACCTCCTGCTGTGGACAAACATCCATGTGATGACCACCAGAATGTGTGGCCTTGCCTGAACTATGTTGAGTACTCACCCGAGTGTGTGTCTCTGGGTTGCAGGAGACTGCTGTGACCGCTCCTAAGGTATACTTTCTTCCTTCGCCCCAATGTCCTCGGTCTTTCGAGGGCTGGAGGGACCAGGCTTCCTCTTCCAACCTCACCTTCTTTCTGCTGGCATTTGTAATGAGAAAGAAGATAGCCTCCAACCCGAAGGAACGTATGACCCTTAGGTTTCTATATTATGCATGGATTCTTGCTGGATGGACACTGCCCATCAACGTCTCCATTTGTACAGCTTTGGTTTGCTTCCTTCCCTTCCAGCTGGGCTGCCCACTCCTCAAACTCAGTGAGGCTCTAGAGGTCAGGTCCTTTTCTCTCTCTCTCTCTCTCCCTGCCCTTGTGCTATAACTTTGTCTGCCCAAAAAGAGAAGATGGGGTTGAGAAACATTGGGTTCCATGTATCTTTCTTATGTTTCCACTCTAACAAATAACCCACCGAATTGTGTGCATGTGACTGATGCACCGCTAATTGCTCTGAAATGTTCTGGGCAGCACCACTGGAGCAGTGAGCCCATGCAGACATGTAGACATACCTCATTGAAGCATGTTATTAGTTGTGCTTCTTGGTGCCTTCAATGCTGACACACCATATCCCCCCACAACCCCACTCATCCTCCCAGACAGATTCTGAGATTTCTGTGTTGAAAGGTCAAAGGCCCACAATGGTCTCTCCAGCTGCAGACTGGATAGATTGTAGTGGACTATGAGGCATCACTTTATCACCTTATCATTCTGAGTAACTTTTTTATGATTGGGCTATCTGGATGATACTCTTGCCACTATATTCCCTCTGCCATTCAGTAAGTGTGAGCAGTTAAGGATTCACTTACCATGGTGATACAAATGAGGGCATTGTTCTGCTGGAGGCCAAAGACATTGACCACTCTGCTTATTTCTTTCCATGTGGGATTGGCAGACACTCCAGCCTCCTCTTTCCAGCTTTGGGGTACAGGATGTCCCTTCTGTGCTCCACTGCCTACAGCACCATTATTGGATCTGGAGGCTGGAGCTCCCCGGGATTGGCAGGCCATCACTTTCTTCAACACTGGGTGCACAACAAAAAGAGTCACACATACTCGAAACGTTAACTCTGTTTCTTTCTCCATGGATGCTTTCAGGCCAATCGAGGTTTTCCAGCATTTTCCGCTTTCCTTTCAGATTTCCAACATCCATGGTATTTTGCTTTTATTAAAGAAGTTGATATCTGGGTGCTTTTTAAATATCACACCCAGATATAACAATGAGGAATGCAACATTCAGCCATTCTACCACACAATATATCAAGAAACCTCTGACTAATTGGGCTAAAATCACATTAATTGCAAAATCACACTTCATGATTCCTGCCTTCGCCATAGGATTTAGTCCTGGAATGGAAGATTCCACACTTTACCTGTCAGAGAATGATGAGACGATGAATATAATCTCTGATTGTTGCATCATACATTATTTGCATCCAAGCAAACAGATTTCCCTGCATAGTTATCTACCTAGTCCCTTAAATTATTTTATCTTGGTTGAAGCCAGGGTCAGTTGCACAAGCATCAATTTTGTACATCACAAAACAAGCACAAATTGAATATGCTACAAGATTCTGCCTGACCTTCATTCAGTTAATTACTTGGTATGTTATGCATTCCTGTCCTTTAGAAAATACATCATGCTAACATAACTTCCAATCTGTAAACTATAGTGGACAGTTTTATCCCAGTATGTGCTCATATTCTCAAATAATTTCATATCTGTCAAATAAAAAATTCCTCAAACAAAATGGCATTTGTCTTATAAAGGTCATCTGCCATTTTTATTTATTGACTTATAAAAATATTGCCTTGAAACACTACACCTTTTGTGAAATAACTGCTATGTTTTCAAAGAGATGCACAATATTAGATCTGGCTAAAATGTCTTGGCTGGGTCAAACTAGAGTAAGCCGTCTCTCTGAGGTCAGGAAATGTCTTATGTTTGTTAACACTCTTGGCACAACAATGCACCATAATGCTGGAGACTGTCAGCGAGGAGACAAAGCCTTCCCTTGGTACTCGACAGACATCTGGCTCATTATTTTCACTGTGGATAGTGTGTCACTTCGCATATATAAAATGATACAGTAAATCAAACATCAGCGGAAGATCTGTGATAGAGGCCTTTGTTAGACTTTCAAGGAAGGACAAAGGCAAGAAAGTGCTGAGCAATTTCCCTCAATCGCACAGTTGTATTCTGATTGAATTCTGTAGTTATCTTTTCTTGAATATGAAAATAATGTTATCGCCCTTTAATGCGGAGTTCCACGCCATCATTTGAAAATTGGTTATCAAGCAGCTGCAGAGACTCAATTCAGTCAGATTCACATTAACTTTAACAACCGTTAAAATAGTTTTGGCTCAGTTGAAACAAACAAAGAGATATAATTTGATTTCTTTTATTATTGTCGCATATATTAGTATACAGTGAAAAGTATCAGTTCTTGCATGGTATACAGATAAAGCATACCATTCATAGAGAAGAGATGAGAGAGTGTTATAGTGTTACAGTCATGGTTAGAGAGAGATCAACTAATGAAAAGTAGGTCCATTCAAAAGTCTGATGGCAGCAGGGAAGAAGCTGTCCTTGAGTCAGTTGGTACATGCCCTCAGGCTTTTGTACCTTTTCCCGACAGAAGAAGGTGGAAGAGAGAATATCTGGCATGCATGGGATTCTTAATTATGATGGTTGTTTGTCGAGGCAGCGGGAAGTGTGGACAGAGTCAATGAATGGGAGACTGGTCTGCATGATGGATTGGGCTATATTTACTACCTTTTGTAATTTTTTACAGTTTTGAGCAGAGCAGGTACCATACCAAGCTGTGATACAACCAGAAAAAATGCTTTCTATGGTGTATCTATAAACATTGGTGAAAGTTGTAGCTGACATGCCACATTTCCTTAGTCTTCTGAGAAAATAGGCATGTTGATGGGCTTTCTTATCTATAGTATCGGCATAGGGGGACTAGGACATGTTGTTGATAATCTGGATACCTAAAAACTTGAAGCTTTTGACCATTTTGATCATATAAGTCAGTAAATTTGGAACTATTTGCATAAATTTATCAGTTTAGCTCAGGATATTAACTTTTTCATAGAAAGTAGTAAATGCATTCAAATAAGGTGCAAACAATTTTTGAACTTGCACCCAATTTTGGAGACCAAAGACGGAATTGGAGGCTCCCATTGTGGCTATTTTTAATATCAGTCCTAAATCACATGATTGCATTTTCAGAGGCAATAACAGAGAGAGTAAACAATGGCAATGCATTAATTGTAATTTATCTGGATTCTCAAAAGGCCTTTGATAAGATCAGAGAATGGGGAGTTAGGGGACAAGTGCCAGATCAGACTTCTGGCTGGCTTCAAGGAGGGAATGGGAATACGGGCAAGTTATTCAGAAAATGGGACATGGTACTTCACAATGATCAGACTTGGGAACAGTACATATTTACAATTTACATCAATGATTTGGACTTTGAAAGATATTAATAAATTTATAAAATGGGAGAATAATGGAAAAATTAAATTCAATGCAAACAGTTCATTAGGAAGAATATGGAGGTCATGCACAACATGGAATATTCAAGTCTAGGTGTCATTGAATCCCTACAGTACAGAAGGAGGCTATTTAGCTCATCAAGTCTGCACAACAAACAATCCCACTTAGGCTCTATCCCATAACCCCACATATTTACCTTATATTTGCATAGACAATCAACTTAACTTGTATATCTTTGGATTGTGGGAGGAAACTGGAGAACCCAGAGGAAAGCCACACAAAGAGGGAGAGAATGCGCAAACTCCACACAGACAGACACCTCAGACTGGAATTGAACCTGGGTCCCTGGTGCTGTGAGGCAGCTATGCTAACCACTGTGCCACCATGTCGTCGCGATAGAGGAACAAATGGATCTCTGAGTTCAAATACCCCAATCACTAAAGATGGACCCAGGTTATTAAAGCCATTGAAACAAACAGTTCTAGGCTTTATTTCTAGAAGAATAGAATTGAAAAGAAGAACGTTATGCTAAATGTAATTCAAACCTTATTTAGACCACTTTAAGTACTATGCGCAGTTCTAGTCACTACTTAAAAAAGATGTGGCTGCACTGGAGATGGTACAGAGAAGATTTATAAGGATGATACTAGAGACACATGGATACGTATATCAGCAAATGATTGATAGACTGTGTCTCTTCATTTGAAACAGGAAGACTGAAGGTGACCTAACTGAGGTCATTAAAATTGTGAAACATCCTGATGGAATGGATACAGTGAGAATGTTTCTTTTTATGGGGAAGAGCATAACTAAAGGCTATCAATATAAAATAGTCACCAAGAAGTCAAGCAGGGAATTCAGGAGAAATTTCTTTACCCAATGATTGGTGAGAAAAAGTGTTTGAAATATATTTCAGATGAAGTGAAACAAACACCTGAGGGAGGAGGGACTCTGGTGGTTATGATGGTTGATATGGACAAGGAAGGATGGTTGGATGTTAATCTGGGGCAAAAATATAAAGATAGAATAGTTGGGTTGAATGGCCTGCTTTGTGCTGTATATCCAATGTAATACAAATGCAGCTGGCAAATAGCAAATGCCCTGCAACCTACAATTTTACAGGGCAAGAAATCAACCAGCTTCTATACAGAGCTGGCTAGATCGTTAGGCCAGGAGGAGGAGAGCCAATCCCTCAGGTAAGTGAACATGGGCTGACAGAAGCCCACAATATTTTGTACAGCCCACAGTACACCTTCTTGGCCTGATTTCATGTGGTCACGTGGTCCATCCATTTGCACTGCAAAATTTCAACTATTGTTCGACCATGACAAAGGATCCTACTTTATAAACTTAAACAGCTTCAGACTCTGACAAGGTGGGCATGCTATGTCAGCCCACAGTGAAAGTATATTAAGTAGACTCTTGGCATCCCTGGGTCAGCTGAAATCCTCCCATGCAAAATATTACTCTGCTGGCTGCATCATTTGTCTACAGGTGATGGAATTCAGCATTATTCCGGCGTGTTTACAATGTCACTCAGCACAATAATCAAACAGTTGCTCTTTCTATTTAAACACTTTTCTCATCTGAAGGTTTAATGAAAAACCGGAAGCATACATATCTGGCTGGCATGCAGATAACAGCTAACAATATGTAAAGGTATTTCTGGACAGTAATTATATACTTTTCAACATTTTTTACACATTTAATATGATCAAATAATATTTATGGCACTGGGAAAGAAGAATTTGGCCCCAATCTTCTAATCCTCTCCAAATTGTTGGAGACTGGAAGTAGCCCGGAAGATTTGCTCAGAAATCCCAAAGCACTGACTCCTAGGGCATTGCCTGGGAAATTTAGACTCTGAGCTAAAGTCAGGGATTTTGGTTTGTTCTGATTTACTTAACCTTGATATCTACCCAGGAAATGTTGGATAAGAAAAAAACCTAGTCTAACTCCTGGGTAACCATACAACTAACCTCTTAATCATTCACACTGACACTCACCCACTTTCCCCCTGCTGCCCTCCTGACTCCTTCCTGACCCACCAGCTCCCACAATCCAGGTACTCCTTAGGATTTCACTCCACATTTCTGGCAAAGTCATAATCAGACATTCCAGCCAGAAATGTGATACTCCAGATAGGCATGGAAAAGCCAGAATGGAATTGCAGTTGGAAGATGATTGTTATTCCTTGGAAGATTCAGACCATCATAGCCAACAAGTGTAGACTAATACAGTTAGGTCGAAGAACCCAACTGTGTGATAGATTCGGTTATAAGTCATTTTTAGACCAGACCCAATCTACTCCATTATAGGAAAATCACTGTGATGATAGATAATTTTGACTTGTAATTTGAGCAGAATTTGTTGGAAAAACAAAGGAATTTTATACAGATGCACGGGAGGATATCATGAGATAAAATTGACAAATATAGCTGGTAAAAGCTGCTGTGTGTTCAATATTCTCTGCCCAACATATTTCTTTAACAAGCTGCTAAAAAATGATCCAGATATAAAAAGTAAGTAGAGGAAATAATTCTTTTTTGGAATTGGTATCTGCAGAAAAACAACCGCAACATTTGTGAAAATGGTCCGTATCAATTGCACAGACAGACCCATAGCAGATCAGGACCAATTTTTCAAAAAAAACTTCCCAAAGCCCTGACTCCAAGGGCATTGCCTGGGAAGTTTGAACTCTGAGCTAAAGTCAAGGATTTTGGATTATTCTTACTTATTCACCTCAATAGTTACCAAGGAAATGTTAGACAAGAGAAAAACCTAGTCTAACTCCTGGGTAACCATACAACTAACCCCGTAATCATTTACACTGACACTCATCCATTATCCCCCCGTTGGCCTCCTGACTCCTCCCTGACTCACCAACCCCCCACAATCCAAGTATTCTTCAGGATATCACTCCACATTTCTGGCAAAGTCATGATCAGACATTCCAGCCAGAAATGTGATGCTCCAGACGGGTGTAGAAATGCTGGAATGGAATCGCAGTTGGAAGATGATTGTTACTCCATCATAGCCAACAGATGTAAACTAATACAGTTAGGTCAAAGAACCCAATCTTACTTTGCTAAAGTTCACAGAATGATACCTCAAATCTTTTGGAGACTCACCTCCATAAAACTGTAAGATATATTGGCCCATCAAGTCTATTCCACCATTCAATGAAGTCATGACTGATCTAATATGATCATTTTCAACCCCACTTTCCTGCCTTATAACAATAATCCTTGATTCCCATACTGATTAACAATGTCTATTTGAACCTTAAACATTTTGAATGACAAGCCTCCACAGCCCTCTGTGGTAAAGAATTCCACATGTCCACCTCCTCATCTTGGTCTTAAATGGCAATTCCTTACTTTGAGATTATGCCCTCTAATCCTAGACTCTTTGATAAGGTGAACAACTTCTGAGCATCTATCCTATCAAGCCCCCTGAGATTCATATATGTCTCAATAAGGTCACCTCTCATTTTTCTAAACACGAATGAGTACAGGCCCAATTTACTCAACCTCTCCTCATAATTAAATCCTTCCATACCCGTGAACAATCAAGTGAACTTTCTGTGGAATGCCTCCAATGCCCCCGTATCTTTCCTTACATAAGGGAACCACCAAAACTGTTCACAGCATTCCAGGTGTGGGCTGACTGGTGCCTTATATAATTTTAGCAAAACTTCCCTATTTTTATATTCCAATCCCTTTGAAATAAAGATCAATATTCTTCTTATCTTTCCCATTACTGCTGAATTTGCATGCCAACTTCTTGCAATTTACGCATGAGAACCTCATAACATTCTGTGTCACAGATTTTTGCAATCTTTCTCGATTTAAATAATATTCAGCTCCTTTATTCTTCCTACAAAAGTGCATAACTTCACATTTTCCAATCTCCATCTGCCAAGTTTTGCCTATTCATGTTACTGATGTAGACCAATTTTGCATGTTTACCGTTATCGCTTTTCTTTAACATTGTGAAACATTTCAAAGGCTGTACAGGGTCATTATCAGGCAAAAGCCCTGATTTTTGGGATGGCAGGACTGTCATAGAGTCATCAAGTCATAGAGATTTACATTGTCTTATGAGGAGAGACTAAACAGGTCAGGATTATATTATATTCATTGAAGTTTAGAAGAGTGAAAGTAGATCTCATAGAAACCTATAAAATTCTAACAGAATCAGACAGGGTAGACTCAGAAAGAATGGTCCCAATGGTGGAGGAATCCAGAACGAGGAGTCATAGTTTGAGGATAATTGGTAAACCGTTTAGAACTGAAGTGAGGAGAAATTTCTTCACCTAGAGAGTGGTGAATCTTTGGAGTTCAGGACCAAGAAAGTAGTCGAGGCCAAAACAGTGTGATTTCAAGAAGAAATTAGATATATCTCTTGGGGCTAAAGGGATCAAAGGAAATGGGGAGAGGTAGGATTAGGTTATTGAATTTGATGATCATAGTGAATAGTAGAGCAGGCCCACAGGATCGATTGTTGTAGTCCTGGTTTTATTTTATATGCATGTTTCTATGCTAAATTTGATAGCGTTCCACATAAGGAGATTAAAGATGTGACCAAGTATCTCCAGTGAAGAAAGTAGGTTTTCAGAAGCTTCTTGGAGGAGGGGTAAGAGTTATAGAAGTAGATATACTTATGGAAGAAGTTGCAGAGCTTAAAGCCTAGATGGCTGAAGGCACAGAAACGAATGATGCAGCATGCAGAAGAATGTGTAAAATTACATTCTCCATAAGGCTTCTTCAAAGGCGTCAAGGATCCTAAGAGAATATAGCATCAAACTGAACTGATTTGAAAACTAACAACTGAGAAGAGCAAGGGTGAACTTGAGGATAGATTTTAGAGCCTTCAACTGCCAGTGGGACTTTCTGAGATGCATTGACAGCGGGCTCATCACAGAAACCTGCCCTTGGATATCAACTAGGATTGAAATACCAGCCTGCAGGAAGACATGAGAAGAATTAAAGTTAAAAATATTGCTGCTGAAACTATGCAGCGTTTCAAGAGGGATATGGTAATCCTTGAGACATTATTAAAACAAACAATGAGGGAGACCTAATTCCCCAGAACAAGTCTGTTTTGTTTTGGTGGGAGATGAAAATGCAAAAAAAAAGCAGATTATGGATAGGCATGGAGGTCACAGGGTAGTTATCATGGGTGACTTTATCTTTCCAATGGAAATTTTATCAGTTGAATAGTTAGGATGGGACACTTTCTGTACAGTGCATGCAGAAGAGTTTCCTGACACAATATGTGGATAAGCCAAAAAGAGGTGGGGCCACATTGGACTTGGTACTGGGTAATGAACCAGGCCAAGTGTTAGATTTGTTTGTGGGACAGCACTTTGAAATAGTGACCACAATTCAGTGTCCTTCATTATTGCAATGGAGAGGAATAGGATCACACGGCAGGGCAAGTTTATAATTGGGGCAGAGGTAATAATAGAACATAGAACATAGAACATAGAACAATACAGCACAGAACAGGCCCTTCGGCCTTCGATGTTGTGCCGACCAAAATAAAAAGCAATGCCCCATAAACTTCCCTTCTCTCCATATACTTATCAATAACCTCTTAAAGCCACCAAACTTGGCGCATCTACAACAGCTGCAGGCAGGGCATTCCACTCCCTAATCACTCTTTGAGTAAAGAACCTACCTCTGATCTAATGATGTGATTCGGCAAGAATTAGGGAGCAGAAACTGTCAGGTATGGGATCAAATGAAAAGTGGAGCTTTTTCAAGAAACAAATATTGCATGTCCTTGAGAGATATGTCCCCGGCAGGATGGAAGGAAATGGCAGAATGAGAGAACCACGGTTCACAAAGGAGGTTGAATATCTTGTCACGAGGAAAAAGGAAGCAATGTAAGGATGAGAAAACAAGGTTCGGTTAAGTCACTTGAGTGTTAAACGGTGGCTAGGAATGAGTTAAAGAAAGGGCTGAGGAGAGCAAGGAGGGGGCATGAGAAGCTTGTCGGGTCAGATAAAAGAAAACCCCAAGGCTTTTTACTCTTATGTAAGAAATAAAAGAATGACCTGGGTGAGGATAGGGCCAGTCAAGGATAGTAGGCAAGCGAAGAGATTGCAGAGTCTTCAGCTTTGACCTTTGGGTCCTCACTATCCACAGGGATAGTACCAGAGGACTGGAGAGTGGCAAATGTTGTTTCTCTTTTCAAGAAAGGAAATAGGAATGACCCTAGTAATTATAGGCCAGTTAGTCTTACTTTGGTGGTCGGTAAGTTAATGGAAAGGGTCCTGAGAGATAGGATTTAAGACCATTTGGAAAGATGCAGTTTAATCCAGGATTGTCAGCACAGTTTCGTGAGGGGTAAGTCCTGCCTCACAAATTTGATTGAATTCTTTGAGGACGTAACTAAGTGTGTAGACGAAGGTAGAGCAGTTGATGTCATATACATGTATTTTTGTAAGGCAATTGATAAGGTTCCCCATGGTATGCTCTTGAAGAAGATAAGGAGGTGTGGAATAGAAGGAAATTTGGCCAATAGATTAGTAACTGGCTGTATCATAGAAGACAGAGGGTGGTGGTGAAGGGAAAATTTTCAGACTGGAGCCACGTTACCAGCAGTTTACCACAGGGGTGTGTGCTGGGTCCTCTGCTTTTTGTGATTTTTATCAATGACTTAGAAGAAAGGGCTGAAGGATGGGTTAGTAAATTTGCTGACACCAAGACTGATGGAGTAGTACATGAGGTAGAGGGCTCTTGCAGGCTGCAAAGAGGCATTGATAGGATACAGAGCTGGGCCAAAAAGTGGCAGAGGGCGTTTAATTCTGATAAGTGTGAGGTGATTCATTTTGGTAGGACAATCTTGAATGCAGATTACAGGGTCAACGGCAGTGTTCTAAGGAATGTGGAGAAACAGAGAGATCTTGAGGTTCATATCCACAGATCTCTGAAGGTTGCCACTCAAGTGGATAGAGCTGTGAAGAAGACTTATACTGTGTAAGCGTTTATTAACAGGTGGTTTGAGTTTAAGAGCTGTGAGGTTATGCTCAACACTGCCGGACATTAGTGAGACCACATTTGAAATATTGTGTTCAGTTCTGGTCACCTCAATATAAGAAGGATGTAAGGAGAGAGTGCAGAGAAGATTTACCAGGATGTTGCCCGGTTTGGAAGGTAGGTCTTATGAAGAAAGGTTGAGGGAACTGGAGCTTTCCTCTGTGGAGCGGAGGAAGATGAGAGGTGACTTAATAGAGATTTATAAGATGATGAGAGGGATTGATGGAGTGGATGTGCAGATACTATTTCCTTCGGGTGGATGTAGCTGTTATTAGGGGGCATTACTATAAGATTTATGTTGGGAGATATAGGAGGGATGTTCAAGATAGATTCTTTACTCAGAGAGTGGTTGGATTGTGGAATACACTGCCTGCTGTGGTAGTGGAGTCAGACACTTGAGGAACTTTCAAGCGATTATTGGATAGGCACATGGAGCACTCCAGAATTATAGGGAGGGGATAGCTGGATCTTGGGATGGGACATAGCTCGGCACAACATTGAGGGCTGAAGGACCTGTACTGTGTTGTAATGTTCTATGTTTCTATTTTGAACTATTCAGCATTTCAATCATGCATTTTGTTAGCGGAAAATTACATTGGTGTTAAATGTGATGACTAATGAATGTCATGTGCAAGGCAATCCTCAGTTGACCAGAAACTTCAGAGTGCATGCAACAACTTTCTGCTGCTGCATTGTGTTGCTTCTGATGCACTGTATATCACTGTACCGGGGTAGATTGGGTCCTGCCCTTCAACTCTATGCTAAACTGTCCTTCATGGACACCACCGTGAGCTGGTCCTATGAACCTTCCTTTGTTACTATCTTAGTCCAGTACAGTGCCTGTGGCTGCGGACTAATCTCCTAGCACACCGTAGTGCCAACACCCTGTATCTATCCACACAGCACTGCTGTGGGATTCATGCACTCACTATATGAAGTTCAACCAAGGATAGGGTGTGAAGTGAAGCTGCGGGTGGTCAGGGGTTGGCACCTAATGAAGACAAAGGGGCAACGTATAAGGAGGGCCATGCAAAGATGAAGATTCACGATGACAGGCACAGGGGCATGGAGGTGGATGAAGATGATAAACAATGGAAGGCAGAGGGAAAGCAGCAGAGAGTGATGCTGGACCCCAACAAGGTTCCATGAGAAACACAGGTTGGGGATGTTTACTGGAAGTTGATGCACAAAGCTTCCAGTTGTGGTAGGTAGAAGTTCGAGTGGGGCATGAGTACCTCATACAGGTGATGTGGTATCAGGGGAAGGGTGCAAGAGCTCACGCACAATCCTCTTTGGGATACAGATTATTTAGTAGGGTGCATGATCAGCAGTTGATTGGTTAACATATTCCCAAGTTGTCCTGCATTTGCCCAGAGATTATGGCTCTACCTGTCACCTCTGCACCCCCCTCCACCTAATTAAATGCCTTTGCCACCAAATTCACCATGAAATTGGGCATTAAATTCTTCTCATTGAGTGCAAAAGCAGGAAAGGTATTCTATATACCATTATAAAGCTCTGGTTACTCTTTTCAGCTGGAGTACTGTGTTCAGTTTAGGAAAGATGTGAAGGTGTTTGAATGGGTGAAGGGGAGATTTACTAGAATGCTTCCTAGCTTAGTGGAGTTAATTAAAAGATTAAGCTGGAAAGGCAGGGATTGTTCTTCTTGGAGCAAAGGAGATTGAGTGGAAGTTTAATAAAGGAGATTATGATAGGCTTAGACAAGGTAGATAAGAAAAATGTATTCCAATACCTGATGGTATAATGATAAGGGACACAGTTTTAAAACCTTGGGCAAGTACTACAGAGAAATGTGAGGAAGAACTTTTTTACACAGCGAATGGGAGTAACCTCAAACTCGCTACCCTCTAAGGTAATAGAAATCAAAGCAAGCAATGATGTCAAAAGAAATTTGATAGACCCTTGAAGGAAATAAGGATCAAGTAGTGAAATGAGACTGACTCTGAAATGAACCAGCATGGACTTCATTGGCTGAATGGCCTCCTTCTGTGCCACAAATATTGACTCAATGAGGGAGAGCAAAATAGAAGGATATGTTGATAATGTGAGATAAGATAAAGTAGAAGGAAGGTCATGTGGTGAATGAACAGCACCTGTCGGTTCAGATGGCCTGGTTCTCTGCTGTAAGCACAATTTAATTCTGTGTAACAGTATGTTAATACGTGATTGGTTCTCTCATTTTCTTACAGTCAGCCAAACAGTTAACCATTTTTTTACATATCAGGATAGGATTTGTGAATTTGTGTTTCTGTCATGAAGTTCCTTCCATGGGAGACCATTTTGCGAGTTAATTTTTACGTATAGATAGCTCTGCTGAGTCCCATGCTAACAGCATCAGATTTCTCTCTAGTGCTACAGGTGGTTAAAGTTCCATTCTGGGAATGTAGATTCATTAAAGCTAACCTGTAATGTATATGTATTAAACGATTAAAGAAAGAGCTCACTGAACTCCATCCATACTAATCAGACCTGAGGTCTTTTGGGGGATTAGAGGACTGGATTAGAAAAAGAGTTTCATGTGTGTTCCTGTAAAGAGAAGGAACTGAGAAAAGATTTCACTGCAAAGCTCAAGGACATTTGTTGGAAATTTGCAACAACTCTCTCCAGTGTATGACTGTGTTTTAAAATTAAACAGGTGTTCTTTAAATTGCATGGCTGATAAGTAATAGCAATAACACAACCCAGTCAGATAAGAAATGTCGACAATATAAAAGTACTTTTTCTTACCAGCCTGTTTGCTTGATCATTTTACCAGGATTTTAATGTTGTTAATAATCCTAGGTGGGAAATGCAATATGCCTGAATCAAGCATGTCTGAGAGTCTATCTATTATGCAAAATTGAATTTTGTACTCAGTCCAATAATCTCATTTTCCCACATGGAATGGGGAAATGAGGCTAAGTAAGCAAGTCCAGTGAGCACTCAACAAAGAAACACCTGAATACAAAGAAGCACAGAGCTACATTCAGACGGATCAACCTATTGAAGGAAATACACAAGAATGGATTTTAACTTGAAGTGGGTTTGCAGGAAACTGCTTCCAGAGATTAATGACCATGCACTGGATTGCAGCATGAAAACATAAGGTTCAAATGTTACCAGAACCCTAGTGATATATTAAGATCCGATGTGCATAAATACATGTCTACTTTTGACAAACATCACTGTTTGAAGAACCCTGTCAATTAGTAACTGAGATGGTTAAAAACAGTCAGGTTCTGAGCTGTTAACTTTCTAATTGTTCAATCACCTGGTTTCTCGTGGATAGATAGAGTTAAATATAACCTCCTAATCGTGTTAATGGTTTAATTTCAAAGCAGTAACGATATTAATTCTTGTGGTCAGTTTATTTTTTTATGTTACTGTTTTATACATAGATTAACAAATGGTTGTCAAAAATTCAGCTAATACTTCATTGGACATTTAAACAAATCATCCAAAATACACAAGATGTATACTTTAGTGTTCCCACCACAGGGACCTTTGCTGTTTTTTAAGGGAAGAGTTGACATGTACTTTTGTTACACTGGATAAGAATGTCTCAAACTTTTTCTTCTTTGCACTCACTCAGGAACATTGACTGGGAATTAGCTTTGCCTATGGTTACATGGATACCTGATCAAAATTTCAGCCCATTGGTTTTTTTTGTATAGTTGCAGATTTTCATGAGAAGGGAAGTATGTCATGTGATCCAATATCAGTTTCACTTGGCCTGTGAGCAGAACACACACACACAGTCATGCTGCTGATAGCTTCAAGTTTTCTATCCATGTGTATCAGTTATCATATGCTTAGTCTCAATAAATGAACCCTCGCAATCCCTAATGAGTAATTGTTACCTTTATGTCATTATAAAAATACGACATGGTGTTGAGTGGTGGTCAAACAGAGTGGCAGCTAGATTAAGTACAGTTACGATGTGATGAACATCCTTACATCATGCTACAAGGGATGGGACAACTCTTGAAGTTATGATTCATCAAGAACGTTGAAATCACAGTGTGGAAACTTCACAGAAACATTTGAAGACACATTGCTGAGATAATGCTCAAATAAAGAGACATCCATTGTGATGAGATTGTGGTACAGAGTCTGTCAGTTCCATGAGTTGGATTATGGATGGGATTTTCCGACCACGCTCATCACAACATGGAAAATCCTGCCCGAGATCAATGGGCCTTTGCGTGGTCCGTGTGCTGTCCACTGCAATACTTGTAGCAGGCGGGATGGGAAGATTCTGCGCAGTGTGTCAAGAGGCCAGCATTAGATTAGCTCAATAGGGAAAGGCAATGAATAGAGTGTGGGCCAGAAACTATAATGAGTGAGGGAGAGATAAACAAAAAAAAAATACAGACATTACAAAATCAGGCTAGAGAAAATTGCAATTTGATTTGATTTACTATTGTCACATATATTAGTATACAATGAAAACTATTGTTTCTTGTACACTACAGAACAAAGTTCATAGAGAAGGAAACGAGATAGTGCAGAATGTAATGTTACAGGCATAGTAACTGTAGAGAAACATCAACTTAATGTGAGGTAGGTCCATTCAAAAGTCTGATGGCAGCAGGAAAGAAGCTGGTCTTCAGTCAGTTGGCATGTGTCCTCAGACTTTTATATCTTTTTCCTGGTGGAAGAAATTGGAAGAGAGAGTGTCTGGGGTGCATGGGATCCTTACTTATGCTGGCTGCTTTACCAGGTAGAGTCAGTGGATGGGAGGCTGATTTGAACTATGGACTGGACATCTTTGTATACCCAGCAGAGCTTGAACTTAACCAATTTTACTGGATAGTTGTGTTCTATATCCTATAATTAAGCATAAGTGTGGAAGTATATCCAACTTGTGATCTATGGTGTAGAAACATTATTACTGGTTGAAAACCTGCTACCTAAAGGTAAACATGAAAAAGAAGATGTCTTCAATTCAGCAGAAGTAGATTATAAGCTTGAAGCTGATTGTGTGTCTGTCTAGAGCAAACCACAACACGATTGAAATTTCCTTTCTTCCTCTATCCCTTGACACTAAACTTATTACCCAGAACTCAGATGAAATAAGGAATGATGATTGTTCATTACTGTTAAGACCCAAGGATTGATGAGATACTTCATCCAGAATCAAAACTATCAACAAAGCTATTATCTACAACACAGTGCATGAAATGCTGCTGTAAGCTCGTGGTTAAATTGCACATCTGATATAGAGCACTTAAAGCCTTATGGAATGCTGGCATAGGGACACATGAAGCTGAAAGGCTTCTGGGGAACATCAGTCCTTTAAAAGCTGCATTATTATTTAAAGCACAGATAAAGAATTGCATATCCTTCAAAAGGTTTTGTACCAAGGCAAGGCCACATGAAAGATTTATTATGGGCATGGCTTCAGTTCTGCTTATTTTCAGGATAAAGGATGGATTTTATTGAAATGCTGATGTTGTGAAGGGTCAATGCTACTTAGTTTATAGCTCAGCAATGACAAAGGCATCTGGGAGCATGCATTAACACAACTGTTACTGTAACGGATAACACGCTTGGGCTGGCTTCCAAGAGGACTTGATGAGCTAATGCTGATGTACGCACTACAAAGTCAAATGTGCAGACATTTCTTTGGTGTCTGGTGGATTTTATGGCAGGAATCAGAGGCTGTACCAAAGAAAAGGTGGCATTGTAAAGTTGCTGCAGCAATGTGCTTTTCCTGCCAAGTGTTTTCCTACCACAAATGCCAATATTATTTTTGGCTGACATGAACAAGTGTGTTCCTTCATATTTACCAAATAGGAAGAGGGGTCCAAGAGAATGGTAGTGTGTACTTTTACACAGGTCTGTGTGAAGACATGTCGCAAAGTATCTTGCCACTTTTCTGTTGCAGTGGTCTATATTTCTTGTGACAAATCACAGAAACCTGATTAGTTGGGCTTGAATTTTCCACCGATTTTGGGACTCTGTCAGGACTAGGTAGAGTTCTGAGCCTTCACTTCCAGGCTCTGCACAGGCAGTCAATCTACTTGCAGGCAGCCTCATAAATGGCAACCTCTGTGTTTGCCGTCTAATCAGAAAGCTACATGCAAAAGAAAAGTGGTAAGATATATTGTGACATGTCTTCACATGGACCTGTGCCAAAGGACAGACAAACATTTCCTTGGAATCCACTTCCTACATGGTTAATGTAAATGAAGATGCTTGTTCACATCAGCTAAAAATAAAATTGGCATTTTGTATGAAGACATTTGACAGGAAAAGCAAATTGCAGGAGTCACAAAAGCATTCCCCCCTCCCCCCACTCTTTCCTACCTCCAGGAGGAGGGGCATGTGCTTCTGAAGCAGGATGGGGATGGTGAGAACATCTCAACTCAGAGATGCCCTCACAGATTTGCATTTAAATTAAAAATTCAGAGGGGCGAAATCATGAGGCCTTTCACAGCAGAAGACAAATCCCTTCAGCGGACCGGTTAGGGTGCAGCCTTCTCTTGGGGACATGGAGTCTTTGGTTCTTGTGGCTTCCTGGCCTGCTAAAGGGTGGCTGCCTCTACTTCAATGGCAGCTTCTGCATACAGCAGGAGACTGCTACACCAGCATCAAACTGTTGGCATGATTACAAAAGCTGACCTAATTGGCTCTGTAATCACCTTAACTGGCTATCCATCTCCAGTGAGCGGGCAGCTGGTCTGTGTCTCCACTGCCCATGAGAAACTTATCCAGTCGTGGGGATGCTTCAAGATACCAAAACAATATGCCCCCCCCCCACCCCCCGCCATTTCCTCAATTTCCCAGTGCAACACCTTAAAGTCCACCATCATGGAATAGGGAAATTTCATCTCTTGATTTCAATAATTTAAACATTTTGGCAGCTAAAACCTGAAACACAATCTGAACAGATCGCTGTAATGTTAATAAAGCAATGTCTCAAAATTAAGGATCATCAGCTTAATTGAAATAGTGTGCACAAATTAGCTGAAGTTATTTCTAAAAATAGTTCACTCAGGTTTTTTTTAGTATCAAAAGCA
This sequence comes from Sphyrna mokarran, assembly GCA_024679065.1. Taxonomy (NCBI): domain Eukaryota; kingdom Metazoa; phylum Chordata; class Chondrichthyes; order Carcharhiniformes; family Carcharhinidae; genus Sphyrna; species Sphyrna mokarran. Next base: position 42,100,143 of record JAGIQG010000006.1, on the reverse strand, counting down.
AAGATATGTTAATACTGTACATTAACCTTTTGTGAAGGTTACTTTGTAATGATGCTGAATGTATAACTTTGTCGCCTGAATCAGCATTCTGTTCAAACAATAAATAAATATTTCTCATCATAGAAAGTTCAATTTATATAACATTCCCTCACCGCATTCTCTCACAATATTATAATTATTAAGCAACAGATAGTGAATACAAATCAGAAAAATAGAAAATGATCTTGCAGCGCAATAGCACTTATTCTATAACTGAAATCCTTCAGCAGCAAATGTCGCAATGTGAAATAACATTTTTTGACACTACATTGCCTCAGCCTTGGAGCTATATAGGGGAACAAGTGCATAAAATTAAATTTTACCTTCACTGCCTGACTGCTTGCCTGACATCTAGTTCTGCATAAGAATTTACTTCCTCCAGTTAAATACTGTTGGCCAGAATAGTAATTTTCAGCCCTCTACACAAACCCTGGACTCTTGATACTCCCAGCTCTTCCTTCCTATCCACTGCCTTTGACCAAAGCAAATTAATACTGCAATAATTTATATTTATTAGTTACAAGTAGGATAACATTTACACTGCAATGAAGTTACTGTGAAAAATCCCTAGTTGCCACATTGTTCACAATTTCACTATTCTGTGCTGCCAACTCAGATATCTTCTCCAAGGCAAAACTTTCCCTTGCTCCTGCCTCCACAACATTGCTGACCTCTATTCTACTGCTATCTGCCACGGGAGGCCTTATTCATGCATTAGTTCCTGAAATATTAAATAGTACTCCATTGCTTTCATGACCAATCCCTTATCCTCACAATTCCATGAACTTCAGTTCATCCAAAATAAGTATACATGCATATACCCTAACCTAAATATGTCACACAGACACAACACCCACCCTGTCCTTGCTGACTTTTCTCAGCCCCTCAACCCCATGTTCATGTTAGAATTTCTCAATTTTATTTCAACTTTATTAATTCTTCCCACCCTGCTACTTCTGCTCCTTACTCCTCTGCTCCTCAGACTCCAAGTTATACTTTTCTATCTCCCTTTATTCTATCATTGTTTTCAAACATTTACATACTTTCTTTGGAATTTCTTTTTTAACCCTCCTATTGACCATCTTCCTAACCTTCTTTAGGATCCTACTGAAGTCTACATGTTGATTAAGTTTTTGATGGTGAGGGTGCAGAATGTACTTCAGCTCAGCTGCATCATTGCAAATAGATCATGCTGAGTCCCAAAGGATGTAACTTTTGTTTTTATTTATTCATGGGATGCAGGCATCACTGGCTAGTCCAAAATCTATTGCCCAGCCCTTATTGCACTTCAGAAGATGGTGTAAGCTTCATGAACTGCTACAGCTCATATGATGTAGATGCACTCACTGCATTGTTCAGAAGTTGCAGAATTTTGACTCAATGAAAGTGAAGGAATGGTCATATAATTCTAAGTCAGGATGATGAGTGGCTTGGAGGGGAACCTCCAGGTGGTGGTGTTCCAATATGTCTGCTGCCTTTGTCCTTTTACATGATAGTGGTCGTAGGCTTGGAAAAAGCAGTCTGAGTAGCATTCAGGAATTCCTGCTGAGGTACACACTGCCACTACTGAGTATCAGTGGTGAGGGGAATGAATGTTTGTGGATGGGGTGCCTATCCAGCTGGCTGTTTATCCTAGGTAGTGTCAAGCTAAGTATTGTTGGAATTGCTTTCATCCAATCAAGTGAAGAGTATTTTATCACGCTCCTGATTTGCACTTTGCAGATGGTTGACAGGCTTTGAAGGAATAGAAATTAAGATAGTTGCCACAGGATTCCTTGCCATTGACCTGCTCTTGTAATCACAGTATTTATATGGCTAGTCCAGTTGAGTTTCTGGTCAATGGTAAGCCTCAGGATGTTGATAGTGAAGAATTCAGTAATTCTAATGCTTTTGAATGCCAAGATTCTCTCTCGTTGGAGGTGATAATTCCTTGCACTTGTGTGGCACAAATGTTACTTGCCACTTGTCAACTGGATATTGCTCTGGTCTAACTGCATTTGGTGTGAACTACCTCAGTATCTGAGGAGTCACGAATAGTGCTGAACATTGTGCAATCATCAGCGAACATCCCCACTTCTGACTTTATGATGGAAGGAAGGTTATTGATGAAACAGCTGAAGATATGTGGCAAGTACAGCAAAATCGTCCCCATGGTTTCTGATGAGCTCTTAATGAACAGCAATGACAGCCAAACATGAGAAGCCTAGACATACTCACCTTCTTTGACCTTCCATTGTAGATTTAATACCCACAGGGCCAATAAGATGAAACCTGTCTAGCAACTCATAGCAGAGCCGAGTTTTCGGCTTCAGATGCAATTGGGAAACTGAATCCAAAATATATTTGAAACTATGCTGGTTAGGTTTCTGTTCAAGTTTTCACAAAAAATTGTTCGTGTAATCACAAACGTAAACTTGTTCAAGAATCATTGCAAACTTGGAGATGTTTTATGAATATTACCTTTGAGAGACCTATCTCTGATAATGACTTAAAGAGATGTCAAAATGCTGACTAATTTAACAGCTACATCTGTATACAGCTGTCAGTTTCCTGTAAATCAAACATTTTTTAAGAAGATGAAATTTTTAAATGCATCTTCAGTAGCTGAGAACATTATCACAATTTGAGGAGCCTACAAAAACTCATGCAATTGATAGACATTCACAATTCTGACCTGGATTTGTGATCAATTTTATTAAGTCATAGAACATAGAAAAACTACAACACAAACAGGATCGTCAGCCCTCAAGTTGTGCTGATCATATCCCTACCTACTGGGCTCACCTATAACCCTCAATCCTATGAAGTCCCATGTACTTAGCCAGAAGTCTCTTAAAAGACGCTATGGAATTTGCCTCCACCACCACCAACAGCAGCCGATTCCACTCACCTACTACCCTCTGAGTGAAAAACTTATCCCTGACATCTCCTGTGTGCCTACGCCCCAGCACCTTAAACATGTGTCTTCTCATAGCAACCATTTCAGCCCTGAGAAAAAGCCTCTGAGAATCCACCTGATCAATACCTCTCAACATCTTATAGACCTCTATCAGGTCACCTCTCATCCTTCATCTCTCCAAGGAGAAAAGACTGAGCTCCCTCAGTCTATTGTCATAAGGCATGCCACCTAATCCAGGCAACATCCTTGTAAATCTCCTTTGCATCCTTTCAATAGCTTCCACATCCTTCCTTGTTCAAACTTACTAAATCTTAAACCATTGTAAAAGATTGCCAAGAACATTTGTGTAAATGATTTTAGATGTAGAATTAATTTTTGAACTTACACTTATGTTTTAAATTCCCCCAACGTTTGCACTAAATCACAGCAATTGGCTATAACCTTGTTGCAAAATTAAAAGGAACATGTGTCATTGCCTTAATGTGCCTGATTCAGTGTCCAAGTCCAAAAGTAAGCTTTGAAACCACTGCCATCTGACTCCAAGGTGAAACTACATAAAAGGCAAGCTGAAACCCTCACTTTCAATGAAAGGAGAAGATTAATTTAAGAAAATATTGTGTTTCATGCTAAAATATGAATACAATATACAGCATATGAAACTCTCAAAGGATGTGATGCATTTTCTATCTAACCATTGATGGAGCCTAATTTCAAAATTATAGTTAACATGAAAATGGGGGGGCAAAGTGACATATTTTATTTCAATTTTCATAATACACTTCCTTCTCATGCTGGTTTTCAATCTGTGTATGTCTGGAACTTTGCGATACGCTTTGGCTCTCTGATAATTTCTCCATCATTTATCAAATCTCATGTGACTGTCTTTATTAATGTTCTGAGTTTATAAGGAATTGTGTCTCTCCACAGAGCTGCTTGAAAGCATCTGTCATTTCTGTTAGGCGATTCAACATATTTCTAGCCTTCACCAGCATATCAATGAGGAGATGCTTCGAGCTTATGCGGCTCATTGTAGAAGGCTTTGGCAGAAAAAAATTGCTTCATGTTGCTCCAAAGCTGATTTGTCTTTTTACGATGGCAGTGATGTTTCCCAGCAGGCCATTATATCTGAAAAGATCCATAAATTGTTTTCTGTGATATGTGATTTGTAGGTGAGATTTAAATAGATACGTCAGAAAAATGAGATTACTGACTTGGAGATAACTGCCCTCTTTGGGTGTGTTTCTGGTCATTTCAAGCAGAACTTTGACAGCGGTTGTTCCTCTTTATCATAGGATAATCTAAACTCCAGAAACAATTTTGGAGGTAAAAGTCAGCCAACCTGAGTTGGTAGCTGTCATGAATTTGAGTGCTGAATATATGTTGGCAGTGCAGTGCAATACTGAGAGAGTGTCAGAGGTGATGATCTTTGCTAACCTGAGGCTTTATCAGTCTTTCCACTGAATGGTAAAATTCTAAGGCACTAATTGAGTAAGAGGAGAGAATTCTCCTTGTGTCCTGATCTCAAAAGGTAGATTATTCATCGTTTATTTCAGTGATGTTGCAAAATAGAATAATTCAAAAAACTTCTCATGGTACATGAATTTCAATAGACTATAAAAAATGCACAGGGCTGTTTTTCCTGATCTTTGACCCACTTCTTCAATATAAAGGTCAAAAGAGTGCCTATGGGTGCCCTTGTACAAAATATGAACCATTTTCCCATTCCCTTAGGATTTCTAGATTTCTGTTAAGGAGCAGGGTTGACCTTGTGTCTGCAATAAATACATTGAGTGTACCAATACCAATAAGTTGAAGAATATGTTTCCAGCCTCTTGCCACAGTTTACAGTCATGATGACCCTGAGTTGCCAAGATGTCATTTATTTTAGAGCTGGAAGTGTGTTTGCATCAGGATCCCTCACACTGGAGACTCTGAGTGGCCCAGCAGCAAATTAGACTGGCATCAATCAAATTTTATGATTACAGGACCACAAAACCTTTGGATCTTTCCAGATGCTGATGGAGAAAACATTCAGAATGCTTTGAAGTTGGTGGTCAAAGATGGTTGAAGATGATTTTTTTAACCTCTTCTTCTTTCCACAGATCTCCACATCAAGACAATGGAACTGGGCCATATTACTACGCCAGCTCATTAATTTAAGATCAGCTTTGAGGTAATAACATAAGAAATAGGAGTTGGAGTAGGCCATCTAGCCCATCAAGCCTGCTCCGCCATTCAATAATGTCATGGCTGATCTGGTAGTGGGTTCAGTTCCACTTACCCGCCTGGTCCCCTTAATTTTCTTATTGTTTAAAAATCTACCTATCTGTGACATAAACACATTTAACAAGGTAACCTCCACTGTTTCAATGGACAGAGAAATCCAAAGATTCACTACCCTCTGGGAGAAGAAATTCCTCCTCAATTCTGTTCTAAATTGACACCCGTGATTTTGAGACTATGCCCCCTAGTTCTTGTTTCCATTGTAAATGGAAATAACCTCTCAGCTTCTACTCCATGTAGCCCCTTCATTATCCTATATGTCTCTATAAGATCTCCCCCTAACCCTCTAAACTCCAATGAGTATAGGTCCAGTCTACTCAATGTTTCTTCATAAGCTAACCCCCTCATCTCTGGAATCAACCTGGTGAACCTTCCCTGTATCCCTTCCAAAGCTAATATATCCTTTCTCAAATAAGGGGAACAAAATTGTACACAGCACAATTTTGTACTGTGAGGCACAGTACATTTCAAATGGTCTTTATCTGTGCTGGACCAGCTGTACAAGAGATGTAAACATATCTCACCACATCTTCCATTTTTCATCCTACTCTGGTGCTAGACTTCTAATCCATATAACAAATGCAAAGAGATTATAAACATTGACACCACCAAGAGTTATCCATTCTCTTTATGCCTTTTTTCTCTTTCTTTTGTCTATCAAGGCAAACCTCATCCTGTTTCCCCTTTCTACTCAATTTCCAAATCCCTGCCATCTCAAATAATTTTGTCATGCCCTCTCCAAATTCATCTTGCATGCAAGACTATATCTCCTATTTTCCCAATCCGATCATCCATGAATCCATTTTCGTTTCCCAATCGTCCTGCAAGATGATATTTTAAATGGTTCTATCTTGTGAGGAAATGTCCCTGAAGTTATCATTGCGAAGAATATTTGCTTGGGTTAAATATCAAAAAACATGCTAGATCCCTTGAAACTACACCCCAGCATATTTCTCTGCTCGAATAACTACAGGGCAAATTTGAAATATCAGTGAAATGATGTGTTACAAATTAAAAGGGATCGATTGTGAAATTATTTATACATGAATATCCAAGCATTTATTTTTTTAAAAGAAACCTACTGAAACTGTGGGACTGGAAATATTTCAATGGTGCTGTAAATCTAAAATTTGAACCTACCTTTCCTCTTCTGCCTTCTCAGATACTTATATCCTGTGAATTTCCAACTTTTTTTTACTTTTATGCAAGTGTATTTCTGATATGAAATAAAATGATCAGATTTCACTATATGACAACACTGGTGCCAGCACAAAATGTCTTGACAAAACAAATGTGTGTTTACCAGAATTCAAGTACAATTTTTATTCAAAATAATGCTGTGAATTCTAGGAAATGCAGAGAGCAGATGAACAATTTGACAATCTGTTGAAAAACTTTTTATTGCTGTAAAAATAGCCCATAAAATTCTTGCTTAAGATGGAATGATGAAATCACAGGAAGACACAGCACAGGAGGTGATTTGTTCCATCTTGCTGGTACCAGCTGCTAACTTTCCTTATTTTCCAGTTTTCTTTATATATTCTGTCAAAATGCTTCATGATTTTGAACACCTCCATTAAATCTTACCTTTAACCTTCTCTACTCCAAGGGGAAAAATCCAAGCTTCTCTAGTCTCTTTACAAAACTGAACTCCCTGATTCCTGCTTCCATTCAAGTAAATCTCTCCTGAGCTCCCTCTAAGGCTGTATCCTTCTTTAAGTGGACTGCTCAGAATTGAACACAATACTCTAGCTAGGAACCACCCAAGGATTTATAAAGGTTTAGCATTATTCCTTGCTTTTGGATTCCATTCCTTTATTAAGAAAGCTATGCATCACATATGCTTTGCAACAATCATCTCAACTTGTGCTACCACCAGAGATTTGTGCATATATAATACCCCCCAATCCCCTGCCTCCATAGCCCCTTTAAAATTGCATCATTTAGTTTATATTGTCTCTCCCCATTCTTCTCACTAAATGTATCATATCTCACTTCCCTTCATTAAATTTTGTTCATCCACTTCTGGTTACTTTAGCAGTCCGTCTATGGCCCTCTGAGGTCAGATTATAGTAAAGTTTTCTATGTGTGAGTTTGAGTTCTGTGCCATTTGTTTGGAGCCCTGCTCTCTCTCTCTTTCTCTCTCTACATATATATCCAAGCCAAGTTTATTAATACAATTCACAAAGAGCTTGGCATTCTAATGCTGAACCTTTCACTGCCTACTTTCCCAAATTTTCACCATCCAGTATTTGCTTTAACAGGCAATTTGAAGCAAGAGCTCCAGTGAACATGTTGACAAAGGAGGTAAAGCCCAGATTGTGGGAGCATTAACGATGAATCATCCTATTTGTGCCAGCATCCTTGCTACCTTTCCTGATGGTTTTGACACTGGCTGAGATTCCTCAGAGGCTTCATCTGGGAAATTAGTCTTCATCAAACAGTCTGGAGAGTCAGAAGTGTTCCACTGTGGGAACATCACAATCAAGTGTCAATCTTTATGCTAGGGTGGATGGAGGATAGAACTGGAAATCTGAAAGATTAACAAATTCAGAATAAATTAGAAACCATCAGAGATGTGAAGGGAAAATGTGAGTTGAACATTTTGGATGTGGTGGGCAGCTCCCCATCAGGACTGGTGCCAGAAATGTCAAATATTCTGCCATTTGCTTGGGAGAAACAAATTCATACGTCACCTAAATGAAATATTTTTAAAAATGAAATATTTAGCTTCTGATATGCTTCTCTGACATCTCTGCCACCAACAAGAAAGGTTATGAACATAGCTCAGCCCATCATGCAAACCAACCTCCCATCAATTGACTCTGCCGACACTTCCCGTTACCTTGGGAAAGCAGCCAGCACAATCGATTACCCCATGCACCCTGAACATACTCTCTTCCATATTTTTCTGTCAGGAAAATTCTACAGTAGTTTGAGATCAAGTCAGGAACAGTTTCTTCCCTGCTGCCTTTTGAATGTAGCTCTCCTATATTAAGCTGATCTTTTTTAACACCCTATTTACAACTTGATATATTCTGCACCCTATCCTTTTCTTTTTAGCCTACATGCTCTACAAATGGTATGTTTTGCCTGTATGATGCACAAGAAACAATACTTTTCATTATATCCCAGTAAATCGAATCAAATCAAATCAAACCTTGACAATGCCCAACTTTTTGAACATAGCTCAAAACAGAGCATGCAATGAGGGAGCACCAACTGAATATCTTTTCGTAAGAGGACAGATTTACTTTCCTTTGCAGTGGGGCATAAGCACAGAATTTTTGATTTAATCATCACTTTAAGTTATATGGATAAAACTTGCTTAAGAGCAAACTTTATTCTGCATGTATGTGCAGCTTTATATGTTTCAATCTTAACATAAAGTGTTGATAACACTTCAGTGGAAAATGAAGAGAGTGTCAAATTCGATTGCCTGTATTCTAATATAAAGTCACTCACACTGAATGAGAGCAGTAAAGCCTGGAGTATAAAAAGGAGAAGAGTCAACATTCACTTGAAAATGGAGAATCGCTCGAAGGAAACAATCACTAAGAGTTGTTCCACTGGGATTTGCAATGTACATCAGGGTTAAAGGCTCACATATATCAATCATTGAGTGCATTTTGGGGTATCTATTGAGGAGGAAGAAAACACTCATCAGCAAGTTAGAGAATTTTTCCCAATTGCCTTGTTTGAATAGATAGCAAGGGATCCTTGAGGGCTGCAATAAATTAAAATTTAGTCAATTAAGATCCAAGTCAGCTTGTAATAAGATAGCTGCAACAAATTATACAATTCAAGAAAATTAGAGGGAATCAATGCTGTGACATGTGAAGAAAAAGAAGAGATCAGGTCAAACCAACAGTAAAACGTCCAGAGTTAAATGTTGGGGACAAATCTTCCATCCCACTGCACTAACTATTTAGCACAGTGGGCTTGGAGATACCAGCAGCACCCGATACACAGGATCCATGCTGGGCACCCTGGCCCACAAATGCCTCCCAGTGCTGGATTTGCAGCCGCATCAGCTCCGTGCCGGAAATTGGCAGGGAGACGTATAAGTTATGGTAACATTCATTACCATACATTTTAAATCTCATTAGCGGGCCTGGGACTGAGGTCTCGAGGCCTGCTAGCATTTTCTGCCCTCCCTTCACCTCACACCCCCCCCAACTCCCTCACTTCAGCGAGGATTGTACTCGCTCTCCACTTTTAGGGAGCCAATGGCCCGACACCACTGGAAGGAAGGGAGGGGGGCAATCGGGACTGCCAGTGGATGGGGGAGAATCGAGGGGGTGAGTGGGAGATCAGTGTTGCAGGGGAGGTGGGTACGGTCAAATCTGGGCCGGATATGCATGGGGGAGGAGCAGTAATAGGGCTGTGAGTTGGTGAAGAGCCAGCATTGGTGGAGGGTTGTGGGGGTGGGGGGGGGGGGGGGGGGGGGGGGTTGCGGCTGATGAACACAAGCAATGAAGCTGGCCAGAAATCAGGAGGCTGGCAGTGTGGGACCACTGTGCATGTGCTGATTTCAGGGCTGACAGATCAGCATGTGCACAGTGGCCCACTCAGTGCTATACAACTGGCCATCCAGGTGGGGACAGGCCCCATCCATTGAATTCTGGGGTGAATCACGCTTCTATTCTGTACAGTAAAGAGTGTGGGAGACTCATTTTGAATTCCCACTGAAAAAAACTAGCATGAGTTATTCCAGTTTTCATGTGAAATTCGACACTTAACTTGTTATCTTTATTCTTGGATTCGGACTGCCTATTAAAAGAAGTAGGCAGCATCACTTACTTTAGATTGCCGAGAGAGAGGAAATCAACAGCAGATATTCTTCAAGGGATTGAGACTTGAACTGCTGATCAGAGGAACTGAGAGATAACAACATGAAAAGGAGAGTGTTCTTTCTCACATGTCAAAATATTGATTCTCTTTAATTTGTTTAAGTTGTATAATTTGCAATGGTCATCTTATTACAAGTAACGGGACGCTTTGCTGTCCAGATTTTCATTTAATGTTTTCTGATCGCAGTTTTTCTAAGATCACCTGATATCAAATCAAACATGACAAGCAAAAGCCATGCAACTGCACTTCTATAATGAGATGTTAAAATCAATTTTCCGTCAATTCTCGACTGGCTACTCTCAAAATCAATTCCTGACTGGTGAGCTATCTCAGATCGCCAGTCAGGCATTTGCAACTTGCCGGTCAGATACTAATGAGAGCTCACCAGGGAGACAGGTCAGGCATCTCTCACTGCTGCAAATCTGACCACCCATTCAGGTTCTGCAACACACCCAAATCTGGGTTTGCTTTCTTCTTATTCTTGCAGCTACCATGTTGGTGAGTCCTACTTAAATTAATGTACTTTCCCATGAAATAAAAATTACAGTAGAAGAAACCTATGTTCTTCTGGCTTGATCTGTTGCAGTCCCATTAAAAAGCACTGGTCAGGCCCTTCCACAATAGGAGGTGGCCATGATACACTGTGCACTCACTTCTCAATAGCAGTCACATCAGGATCCCACAAGGGGACAACAGGTCACCAATTCAAATCATTCCCGGGAGGAGCCTATTGACTAACCTGTTCCAAAACTTGAGTCAGATGAGCCTGCAACAGTAAATGGGTGGGAATTTTTTAAAAAATAAATAGTTTACAACTTGGTTTCCTGACATAAATGGATTGGCAGGCAAATACATACTCCTGCTTTTATGCAAACTTGGCACTTAGAAAGTTTTTGGGAGAATCCCACCCATGAAGTTTAAAATAAAAAGCCTTTTAACCTCCAGCAAAGTAGAGAGGGAGTTCCTCTACATGGTGCCTTCTAACTGAAACTGAAGCCAGGCAGGTAGGGAGAGCCTGAATCCCTGTTTGCAGCAGTGCACACCCCCAGTCTGTTGCCAGGTGGCTATGCTGTTCTCCAATGTGCCCAGTAATTTTCCAGTCAGGTTCCAACAACAAAGTTTAATAGAACCACTTGGCTATCTGCCGCTATGAATGTGATGGATAGCCCTGCCATTGAACATCACATCACCTCCCGAAAAATGACCCAGGGATGAGATCGAGCAGGGAATGGGACATTAGTCAGCGACACAGATTTCCACACATATACACTTCCTTACATTCTCAAAATTCAGCCCAAAATTTTTCCTCACAAAAAATGTGTACCTGGGACTCGTTCACTTGAGATTTTGCATACATTTGATCCCACCTCCCTGGCAGGGTAAACATTGGAAGACACACTAGCAGTGATCCCGCTGCCTTCAAACTTCCGGCATTATTTGATTTTTGTTATATGATATTTGTTATTTGATTTTTTTTGTCTTATTGAATCTTTCTGCTCCTTCCCTATTTATTTTCAGTAAAGGCTTTCAATTTACAAAGGATACAAAGGCCAAGCCAGAGCTGGTAAAATTAACAGGGGTAGAATTTGATAAACTGTCTGGTATTTAATAAAGCACAGTTGATAACTTTATGTGAGGGTATTTTTCTTTTTTGGTTGCAAGGATTATTCAAAAACACTGAAACTTAAAATACCTGACTGGAAAGAAGAGCTTTTTGTTTAAAGTAAGATATACACAAGAAAATCAATTTAACTGACAACAGAGTTACAATTATCTCTTTTCCCATTACACATACTAAGTGTCTCACTGACTTCAGTTCCATGTTATTACAAGTATGTTCTTCTGAAATTAAATATCCATCACTCACGCTGTGTTTAAAAATAATTTTCTATGGGATTTTCAACGTGGCTCCCATTGACTAAGAATCCAATATTCATTAATATTCATAACTCAACATTTCTGACAGTGAACAATGTAGTTCTATTTTTATTTAACAAAATTTCAGCTTAATATGGTGAAATTCCCTGCACTGCTAGCGCTCACCCAACTTTTGTGATGTGCTGGGAAGATCTTAGAACATAGAACATCGAACACTACAGCACAAACAGGCCCTTCGGCCCACAAGTTGTGCCGAACACATCAAAAACCTACCATAGACCTATCTATAACCCCCAATCCCATTGGATCCCATATACTCATCCAGAAGTCTTTTAAAAGACCCCAGCGAGTTCACCTCGACCACCACCAATGGCAGCCGATTCCATTCACTCACCATCCTCTGAGTGAAAAACTTTCCCCTAGCATCCCCTCTGTACTTGCTTCCCTGCACCTTAAATCTGTGCCCTCTCGTCGCGACCATTTCAGCCCTGGGAAATAGTCGGAGAGTCCACCCTATCTATTCCTCTCAACAGCTTGTAAACCTCTATCAGGTCGCCTCTCAACCTTCGTCTCTCCAGGGAGAACAGTCCCAGCTCCCTCAACCTGTCTTCATAAGGCATGCCTCCCAATCCAGGCAACATCCTTGTAAATCTCCTCTGCACCCTTTCAATAGCTTCCACGTCCTTCCTATAGTGAGGCGACCAGAACTGCGCACAGTACTCCAAGTGTGGTCTGACAAGGGTCCTATAAAGCTGCAGCATTACCTCCTGACTCCTGAACTCAATCCCTCGATGAATGAAGGCCAGTACACCGTAAGCTTTCTTAACCACATCCTCCACCTGGGAGGCCGATTTGAGAGTCTTATGGACCCGGACCCCAAGATCCCTCTGCTCTTCCACACAGCTAAGACTCCTACCTTTGATAGTGTACTCATTCATCCCGTTGGATCTGCCAAAATGGACCAAAACACATTTATCCGCGTTGAAGTCCATCTGCCACTTCTCCGCCCAGTCTTGCATCCTGTCGATGTCATGCTGCAACTTCTGACATCCCTCCAGACCATCCACAACACCACCGACCTTCGTGTCATCGGCGAACTTACTCACCCATCCCTCCACTTCCTCATCCAGGTCATTTATGAAAATGACAAACAGCAAGGGTCCTAGAACAGATCCCTGGGGCACTCCACTGGTGACCGACCTCCATGCAGAAAAAGAGCCATCCACAACCACCCTCTGCCTTCTGCAGGCAAGCCAGTTCTGGATCCACAAGGCCAAAGCCCCTTGGATCCCATGGCCTCTCACCTTCTCAAGAAGTCTTGCATGTGGGACCTTGTCAAATGCCTTGCTGAAGTCCATGTACACCACGTCCACTGCTCTTCCTTCGTCAATGTGTTCAGTCACATTTTCGAAGAACTCAATTAAGCTCGTAAGGCACGACCTGCCTTTTACAAAACCATGCTGACTATTTCTAATCAACCTAAACTTCTCCAAATGCTCGTAAATCTTGTCCCTCAGAAGCCTCTCCATCAGCTTACCAACCACTGAGGTCAGACTCACCGGTCGGTAATTTCCAGGACTATCCCTGTTCCCTTTCTTGAAAATAGGGACCACATCCGCAATCCTCCAATCCTCCGGAACCTCTCCCGTCTCCATCGACGACGCAAAGATCATCGCCAGGGGCTCTGCAATGACATCCCTCACCTCCCACAATAACCTGGGGTACATCCCATCTGGTCCCGGAGACTTGTCTATCTTGATAGCATTTAAAAGTTCTAACACATCCGCTTCCTTAATATCTACATACTCAATCTTTTCAGTCTGCCGCAAACTTGTAGTGCATCCTCCCAGATCACTTTCCACCGTGAATACTGAGGCAAAGTACTCATTAAGCACCTCTGCCATTTCTTCCGGTTCCATACAGACTTCCCCCTTCACCTTTTATAGGTCCTATCCCTTCTCTTCTCATCCTTTTACTTTTCACATATTTGTAGAAGGCCTTGGGATTCTCCTTAATCCTACCAGCCAAGGCCTTCTCATGACCCCTTCTGGCTCTCCTAATTTCCTTTTTAAGCTCTCTTCTATAAGCCTTATACTTCTCTAGATCCCCAACATCTCCTAGCTCTTTGAACCTTTTATACACCTTTCTTTTCTTCCTGACTATGTTCACCACAGCCTTCGTGCACCACGGTTCCCGCGTCCTACCAAAACCTCCTTGTCTCACCGGAACGTTGTCGTGCAAAGCTCCAGACAAGCATTCCTTGAATATCTGCCACCTTCCTTCTGTGCTTTTCCCCAAGAACACCTCCTTCCAGTTTATTCGCCCCAACATCTGCCTGATGTCTTCATATTTCCCCTTATTCCAGACAAACACCTTCCTAGCCTGCCTGATCCTATCCTTTTCCAATGCAAGGGTGAAGGAGATAGAATTATGATCTCCATCCCCAAGATGCTCTCCTACCGAGAGATCCATCACCTGTCCTGGTTCATTAGCTAGTACCAGGTCCAGTACAGCCTCTCCTCTCGTAGGCTTGTCCACGTGCTGTGTCAGGAAACCCTCCTGAACACACCTAACAAACTCCTCCCCATCCAAACCCCTTACCCTTGGGATATTCCAGTCGATGTTTGGGAAATTGAAGTCTCCCATCACAACAACTCTGTTATTTCTACATCTCTCCAGTATCTGTTTCCCTATCTGCACCTCAACTTCCCTGTCACTATTGGGCGGCCTATAGAATACACCCAGCAACGTCACCGACCCTTTGCTATTCCTAACTTCCACCCACAGAGACTCCGTAGACATTCCCTCCTCGGTATCCACCTTCTCTGCAGCCATGACACTGTCCCTGATCAACAGTGCCACTCCACCACCTCTTTTGCCTCCCTCCCTGTCCTTCCTGAAGGATCTGAATCCCGGGACCTGTAGTACCCAGTCCTGTCCCTGAGACATCCAAGTCTCTGTAATGGCCACCACATCACAATCCCAAGCAGCAATCCACACCCTAAGTTCTTAAATTAGGCAGAGAACCAGAGAGGCTGGATCCCAACCTTAGGTCAGCAATTCCAGAATGGCCAGTTAGAGTCAGAGCCTACATTCATCCCAAAGTATGCCATCAGTATAAGGGGGATGGGGGAGTTACAGTGTCCACCCGACAGTCTGGCAGTGCCAGTTGGGGTGCCCTGCGGGGTGCCACTTGGATACCATCAGTGTGCCTGTTGGGCAGTGTCGAGGGAATGAAGGCCATGATGGGAGGAGGGGACCTGTCAGGGGTGAGGCAGGGGGCCCATCAGGAGGGTCCCAATGCCCTGATGCCAGCGACAACCATGACAGAGAAGGGGTAAGGTAACATGCCACTGAGAGGTGGAGGTCCAATATCTGTGTGGGGATGGAAGGAGTCTCCCAGTGCACTGAGAGATCGGGCCGTCCTTGTGAAATGGCACTCGAGTGCTGTGAAGTTAGGCTCATCGCTGTATTCAAGTCCAGCGCAGAACTCACAATTATCCTAAACAGTGACTAAGTGTAGGATGATTGCTGTGCGGGGCATACCTGAGAGGCTGGTGTGGATCACTCCATGATTTTCATGATCACATTTGATTTATTGGACAGACTGAGTTCTTTTCATTCCCAGACTGATCTTCAAAGCCTACCAAAGACTAAGCTTGTTTTGACAATTCTCACATCTGATTCAACGTCAATATAGATCGGTCAAGGGGCACATATGGGATGTCAGGGATGGGTATTACCTTTGGTAGGGGAACATGCCACGTCCTTTCAAGGTGGTTTGTCAATCCTTGTCCCCACCTGGCATTCAGCCCTCACCTGTGGCTCTCCGTAGCTGTTTGCGTGCGACAGCGGCCACACTCCGGGCAAGCCAGCAAAACCAGTGAGCATAGTTGATGGCCCTCAACCCTTGGTGATATAGGGAGATGCCTATCCCAGCATGTGAAGTCAGAGTCTGGCGGATTGAGCAGACGAGACCAATGGAAGGTCCAACGGTCAAGAAGGCGGTCTCTGCAAGCGTCGTGGAATGTGAAGAGCAGGGCAAGACGCAGAAGACACCCTGGTCATCCACTCGCCTCCTGCTGTCTTGACTCTTGTCTTGCAACTGGATCTAGATGGGAATTGGGAAGAGAAAGTGAGGCTGATGCTGCGCGACTCTCCCTCACTTTAATCCAAATCAAGCACTAGTTTTGACAACATCATCATCATCATTAGTGTCCTATTCAACCCTTGAAGTTCTGTGGCAATGGGCGAGTAACGACGCAGCAGGTGTGGATACACTGGGAGTTGTAGTCATGGACCTGCATGCAAGTGGCTCAGGTCTAATGGTCACTTTCCACTGACTGAAGTAACAGTGGAACTCGGCGTCTACCTGAGCGACTGAGCAGTCCTCTTCAGGAACGCACTGCTCATCTCCGTAGAATAAGGAAGGGGCTAGAAAAGGTGCCCTAAACATTGCCTGCTTTACTGCACCCTGTAAGAAGTCTGACAACACCAGGTTTAAGTCCAACCGATTTATTTGATAGTAAACTCACACAAACTTTCGAGGCTGTCCTCTGCGTCAGGTGAATGTCACCTGACGAAGAGGACAGCATTGAAAGCTTGTGTGATTTTACTATCAAATAAATCGGTTGGACTTAAACCTGGTGTTGTCAGACTTCTTACTGTGTCCACTTCAGTCCAACGCTGGCATCTCTACATATTACTACACCCTGGCCAGTTTACTGCGGCTGGCAGGGATCCCGTCTTGTGATCAAAAAAAAAATAAAACACAAGGTGACAGTGCTCACTATTGGCACTTGGAACTTGCGCGTGCTTTTGGACAACCCTACAGCAGACAGACCAGAGAGAAAAACAGCCTTAGTTGCCAGAGAGCTTGCAAGGTACAACAGTGACATTGCAGCTCTGAGTGAAACTCATCTTGCCAATGTAGGTCAGTTGACTGAAACTGTAGGTGGATACACTTTTTTCTGGAGCAGTCATAGCAGCGATGAGCGTCTTGATGCTGGAGTTTGATTTGCCGACAGGAGTCATTTTGTTTGTAAACTTGCTAAGCTACCCAATGGTGTGAACCACCAGCTTATGACATCACAGCTTCCGCTACAGAAGTCAAGCCACCTTGATCGGTGTCTATGTCCCCACACTGAGTAATCCAGACCAGATGAAAGACAAGTTCTACGAAGAATTAAATGCCTTACTATCAGCAGTAAGCAGTACTGACAAGCTGATCTTGCTTGGCAATCTCAATGCAAGAATATGAAGTGACTCTGCAATCTGAGTCATTGGGAGGCATGGAGTGGGCAAGTGTAATAGTAATTCTTAATGAAGACCTGTGCAGTTAATGACTTCCTCATCACCCACACAACCTTCCGTCTGCCTACCCATAACAAGACCTCCTGGAATTGCCCTCGATCTAAGCATTGGCATCTTATCGACTATGTCATTGTCAGGAGAAAAGACAGACAGGATGTTAGAGTAACCAAGACCATGTGCGGTGCTGACTGCTGGACAGATCATAGGCTCATTGTCTCCAAAATGAGGCTTCGCATCAGACCCAAGAGGCAACCACAAGGAAGCAAGGTTATGAAAAGGATCAATGCGGCCAAGCTAAAGAAACCCAGCATAGCTTCAGCACTGGCTGAAGGCTTAGAAATCAAGCTTGCTGATCTACACCTCTCAGGCAGCGCTGAGGACGATTGGGAACGCTTCAGAGATACTCTCCATTCATCTGCGTTGAAGATGCTCAGGCACTCTACCTGCAAGTAGCATGATTGGTTTCATGAGAAGGCTGAGGAGATACAGGGGTCTACTTGTTGAAAAGCATCATCTTCATTAGGCCTGTCAGAATGACCCATCTTCAGCTGCCAAGAAAAATGCTTTTACCAGTGCTCGCAGGACAGTCTAGAATAAACTGTGTAAAATGCAGGATGCCTGGCTGAGCGCCAAGGCAGATGAAATACAGGGATATGCTGACAAAATGACTTGAAATGGTTCTATGAAGCCCTCAACACTCTCTATGGACCTCAATCTCTCAGGCGTTCCCTCCTCCTGAGTACAGATGGTTCAACTCTCATTACAGAGAGGGCTCAGATCCTGCTGAGATGGGCTGACCATTTTGAAGCCATCCTCAACCGACCATCATCTATTAACGACGAAGCAATGGACAGGATTCCCCAGGTTGATATCAACAGTGCCGCGGATGATCCACCGATAGTAGCCAAAGTCATGAAAGCTGTCAGCCAGCTATCCAGTGGCAAAGCCCCAGGTACAGATGCCATACCTGCAGAAATCAATAAAGCTGCTGGTCCCGCACTTATCGAGAAGCTCATTGAGTTGTTCCGGTCCCTTTGGAAGCAAAGATCCATTCCTCAGGAACTTACTTCCATTGTACACCTCTACAAGAGGAAGGGCAATCAACAAGTATGCGACAACCACCGAGGAATCTTGCTGCTTTCCATCACAGGAAAAGTGTCCTGCTAAATCGTCTGGTCACTCAGCTGTAGCTGGGCCTGCTTCCAGAATCACAGTGTGGTTTCCGCAAAGGTCAAGAGATTACTGATGTGATTTTTGCTGCATGCCAACTTCAGGAGAAGTGTCAGGAGCAGAATCGTGAGCTCTACACAACGTTTGTTGACCTCGCGAAAGCCTTCGACACTGTAAGCCGACAAGGCCTGTGGAGGATCATGTCAAAATTTGGCTGCCCCCCCAAATTCATTCAGATGGCACGCCAGATCTGGTATGATGGCCAGAGTACTGGATGGTGGAGAATCCTCTAAGGCATTCCTAGTCACCAATGACATCAAACATGGCATTGACTCATCCACAAAGGCTGTCAAGGTCACGAAGCAAGGTGTATTGCTGAAGCACAACTTAAGCGCAAGCTGCACAAGTCCAGAGCCACCAGCACAACGACTACAGTGTCTACACAAGTCTGCCCAATATGTGCCAGGACATTCCGTGCCCGAATTGGCCTGATCAGTCATCTTCAGACACCCCGAAACCAGCCTCAAAATGTCTAATGGTATCGAAGTCGTCATCAATGACAACGGATGAACAACAACAGATCAGTCAAGAATATGTGCTGCAGGGATTAGTGAATGACATGGATTGGTCCATGGACTGAAACACTAGGCTAAAGATTGGGCTGTTCTGGAAAAGGCTGATACATTCCAATAGTATTCTTTGTGCTGATCAAAAGACTAATGTTTTTGCATGCATTGGCGAGCAAGTCCATACGAATTGTGTATCCACCTCTAAACTGGCAGCTAGTGCACAGCCTAAAGATTAGGTAGATTGGCCATGCTGAATTGCCTCTTAGTGTCAGGGGGATTAGATGAGGTAAAAGCATTTAGTCACGAGAATAGGGCCTGAGTGGGTCTGTGGTTGGTGCAATTCAATGGGCCAAATGGCCTTCTTCTGCACTTAGGCATTCTTTGATTGTCTCTGATTCTAATTGGCAAACAAGAAATTGTGAAGTTTTAGTCTTAGCTTGAAGTCATCTCACATTGAATAGCTTCCATCCATGCAATATCTGATTTTGATGTCAAGATCACCATCATGGAAGGATTGGAGAGCATGGCAAGAAAGAAACATGCTGGACATGGTTGTCACTGATACATTGACCTATTCAATTCCACTGGCTGGAAAGGGGTTAAAAGACTCACCACCATTCAAGACCTATCTGAGCATGCATTCATGAACGCGGAACCATTGTGATGAATTACTCAGAGGAGCCAAATTTCTCATTTCCTTTCAAAGTCCCCCACTTTTAACTGTGTCAAAGTTAGGTGGGTCAACAATGTGTAGAGGTCCATGTTCAGTTTTGGGGTTTGTGCTGGAGCTGTCTCTCTGCAAACACCACATCAATAATCCCTCAACATTCTCTGAAACAACACTGATTCTGAAGAGGCAAGTCCTGATTGAAATGTTGCACTAAATGATTCAAAAGGATTCTGAAGATTGGAGAGGAGCAAGATTTCTCTGCGATTGTTGACCAGTAATTGGCCAGTTCTATTCTGCTTGTTGAGGTGGATGAGGGAGGCATCTATCCATTCTCAGGAGATGATCCTTTGTTCACAAATAGATGATAGTTTTTGACCAGACATTGACCTCCAACCTTAGCTTGTATTAACTCAACTCCTAGAACTTTGCCTCTGGCATACGTCTGATTGCATTTGTCATTTCTATCGGCATATGAGTGACATTAGAACAGCAACCTTAGCATTCTTTTGGGAACATAGGAACATAGTATCTGGGGGATACTATTCAGCCCATTAAGCCTATTCCATCATTCAGTGGCTGATTGGACACTTCAATGTCTTTTACATACACTATCCTCTTGACCCTTTATGTTGCTAATCACAAATCTATCAATCTCTACCTTAAGCATACCAATGACTGAGCTTCCAAAGCCTTTTGAGACAAAGAATTCCAAAGATTCACAACACTCTGTGCAAAGAAATTTCTCCCCATCCTGATCCTAACTGGCATTCCCTTAGTTTGAAATTGTGTTCCCAATCAAAGAAAACATCTTATCCACATTTACCCTTTCTTTTAAGTATTTCGTAAGTTTCAATGAGATCACTTCTTATTTTTCAGAATTCTAGAGAACTCAGGCCTGCCATCTCCTAACAAGTCTAGGGATCCTTTGTTGCACTCCTTCTGTGGCAATTGTAACCTTTCTGAAATAAGGGGACCAAAGCAGCACACAATACTCCAGGTGTGCTCTAACCAAGCTTGTTTACAATTAAAACAAGACCATGCTACTCCTATACTCAAATCCTCTTGTGATAAAAGCTGAGATTCCATTAGCCTTCTTAATAGCTTGCTGCACGTGCAGCAAGCCTTAAGTGACTTAGAGACAAGGACGCACGATTACTTTGTTCATATCTGTTGATTGCTTTTTCATTGATGAATGAAGACTGACTATAGAACATAGAACATTACAGCGCAGAACAGGCCCTTCGGCTTTCGATGTTGCGCCGACCAATTAAGAAAAAGCAATGACCCTCTAACCTAAACCATTCCCTTTTCATCCATAAACTTATCTACTAACCTCTTAAACGCCACCAAACTTGGCGCATCTACAACTGCAGCAGGCAGGGCATTCCATACCCTTACCACCCTCTGGGTAAAGAACCTACCTCTGACATCCGTCCTATAACTACCACCCCTTAATTTAAAGCTATGTCCCCTCGTGCTAGCTTTCTCCATCCTAGGAAAAAGGCTATCACTGTCCACCCTATCTAAACCTCTAATCATCTCATATGTTTCAATAAGTCCCTCTTAGCCGCCTCCTTTCTAACGAAAACAACCTCAAATCCCTCAGCCTCTCTTCATAAGACCTGCCCTCCATACCAGGCAACATCCTGGTAAACCTCCTCTGTACCCTCTCCAATGCCTCCACATCTTTCTTATAATGCGGGGACCAGAACTGTACACAATACACAATATGGATGTGGTTAAAGTTCTATCTTTCGAAGATTTGGGCTTTTTCTCTGAGCTGTGTTGAATCATTGACACTGAAGATTAATGAATCAAATAACAAGGAACCATAGACAGATTTCAGAATATCTCGGAGTCACTTCAGTCAAGATTTGCACATGACTAATGTTTGTTTGCTTTCTGACTCAGCTAAGTGTTTTGTATCTTCCTGAGCAAACATTGGAGAGTTCTGTGATTATTCCAGTTGGCATAATGCTGGAATAGTCAGAACTTGTCATTAAAGTAAACTCTATAGAGGTGATATTTCTCTTCTTGGATTACCTCATCATTTTCACAAAATGAGTTTTAATGCTTTGAGGAGATAGGGCCAAGACCTTATGGAGCAGTGGAGCTTAATATATCCTTGAAAGTCACCCAGTCATCCTTAATGCGACAACTGTCTATTTATGTTTTATTCACTTGTGCCAGTCTGTCAGTCCAAAGATTGGCCCTCCACCTCAGTATTTGGCCTCCCCATTGCTGGCCTCCGATCAATGGCTTTCCCTGCAACCTCCTTAATTGTTGACCATCCCAATAGCCCCTGCCCCTCCCCAATCGTTGGCCTGTTGGACCTACCACTCGCAGGTCTGCCCTGATCTCACCCACCCTCCCCGTCCCAGCCAGACCTAATCTCCCCAACTGGGCCAGCCCCGATCAACCACTCCCCTGCCCAAGGGCTAGCCCCAACACCCATGCTCCAACGCCCAGCCCCGACCGCCTCCACCTGTTAAATGGTCATCCCGACATCCCACGGAGTTTCAGTGGCCTCTATCCCCACCAGCGGAACGAGGCCAACTGTTCCCATTGATGGGGGAGCAGTTGTAAAACCTGTTGGTGGGAGCCACTCCCAGCAGGTGGGACAAGGCACTATAGGGCCTGGAGAATCCTGTGCTCGGCCCTCCAATCATATGAAAATGTCCATTTCAATTTCATTTCTGTACGATAATCAGTTATACGCTGATTTCTGGCAGGGAGCTGATTGTGCTAAGAAAAAGTACCTGTGATATTCACGAGTGGCTGAATACCAGTCGCAAATCTCATGAAATGCCTTCCACTGTTGTCTCCCAGCCCACTGCACTGCTCGAGCAGCATAGTGGGTTTGGAGAACCCCAGCCATAGGATTCTGAGGGGGTTTGACAGGGTCGATGTTGAAAGGTTGTTTTCTCTTGGGGGAGAGTCTCGGATTAGAGAGCATAATCTCAGAGTGAGGAATTGCCCTTTTAAAATAGAGACGAAGAGGAATTCTCTTCTCTCAGAGGGTAGTGAATCTATGGAATTCTTTACCACAGAGGCTGTGAAGGCTGGATTGTGAAATATGTTTAAGGCTGACATAGACAGATTTTTAATCAGTAAGGGAATCAATGGTTAAGGGGTTAAGGAAGAAAGGTGGAGTTGAGGATCACCATATCAGATCAGTCATAATCCCATTGAATAGTGGAGCAGACTTGGTGGGCCAAATGGCCTACTTCTGCTTCCATATCTTATGATTTTCTGGCCTGTTGTTGTTTCAACTATTTCCAGTGTTTAAAATAATAAATGAATCAGGAAAGCAATCCAACAATGCCCGTGTGATTCTATTAGTTAACCTTATAATTACTTCCTGAAAGTAGGTAAAAATGAACATTTCTGAACAATGGGAGCGAGAATGACAGGAATATCTGAGGCAGCAGTATTGGAAGGGTTTCTTGATCCTCAGGCAGATCTTTGAAGGTGTTGTTGATAGAACTGAAGGCCAAAATCAAACCGTCGGACAACGAGGGCTGGAAATCTCACAAGAGAATGGTGTAAGCAATCTGAAGAGAGGAACCAGAGGCATTGACATCAGTGATATTTGCACCCATTCCTCACAACTGACAGGTAGACAACATGAGTTCACTAGACCTATTCAACATTGTCAGTACAAACTAATCTTGGAAATTCCATCAAACTGTAACGTTTGATGGAAGAATCTATGGCAGTATGTTTAGCCATTTTCGCAAACCATTTGTGTCAAATTGTTGCTGATGTATGACCCACAGAAATTCCTTGGGTTTTGCCCCTGTCTCTGGGGTAATCCTGCAGTCATGGGAACTTCACCCAACATTTAGCAGATGTGGGTAGTATGCCTCTCCCATGTGATCATCATTTCAACCACATGTATCGAAAATATTCTCACTGTCTCCACACATAGATTTTTTTTTTGAAGACCGTGTCTTTGAAATCCAAGTCTGAAGATGGCTCAGTTCAGAGCATTTATTCCTCCTCCCTCTGTAAAGTTATCACAATCTCTCTCTCCCATTCCTGATACACAACATTTCATCCAGTGAAAAGCCTTCAAAATCACTAGCTACTTCCTTCTTTGTGGACACCATTATTCTGGTGCTTACACAATAAGGTATGATGACAGCACTAATGAGGAAGCAGCAGCAGTCGAAACTGTGGATCAGTTGAGAGCAAGTTCCCTATTTTAAGTGACTGGTTGTTATTATGGTGACCAGTTTTTTTTTTGGCTTAGCAAGGTACCCCTTTTGATGTGAAAGCAAGGAGAGCTTGTTTAGCTGTACATACAGAGATATTCATCCTTTTGTATCGTGTAAGGGTAGTATCATAGAGTCATCGAGGTTTAGAGCATGGAAATAGGCCTTTTGGCCCAATTTGTCCATGCCGTCTTTTTTTTTAAACCCTATGCTAGTGCCAATTGTCCGCATTTGGCCCATATCCCTCTCAACCCATCTTATCCATGTAACAGTCTAAACACTTTTTAAAAGACAAAATTATATCCACATCTACGATTACAACACATTTGCATTACCCATAATGAGCAATCCTCAAGTTTACCGATCTTGTTACCACCTGGCTATTAACTAGGTCTTTTCCCATAGAACCTGCTATCTGCCTGCCCATGATTTGTAGATCTTTTCTTCTTCGTCTGCACTCAGATGAAGTGTACAGAAGGTGAAGTCACACAGGGTTTTGGTACAGAAGGTGAAGTCGCATAGGATCAGAGATGAGCTGACAAGATGGAACAGAACTGGCTCGGTCATAGAAGACACAGGATAGCAGTGGAAGGGTGCAATTCTGAACAGAGGGCTGTAACAAGCAGCGTTTCTCAGGGATCAGTGCTCGGACCTTTGCTGTTTGTAATATATATAAATGATTTGGAAGAAAATGTTGTTTGTTTGATTAGTAAATTTACAGACGACATGAAGGTTGGTGGAATTGCGGACAGTGATGAAGACAGTCAGAGGATACAGCAGGATATAGATCGGTTGGAGGGTTGGGCAGAGAGATGGTAGATGGAGTTTAATCTGACAAATATGAGGTAATGCATTTTGGAAGGACTAAAACAAATGAGAAATGTACAGTAAATGGTAGAATCCTTCAGAGTATTGATAGGTAAAGGGATCTGGATGTACAGTACATAGTTCACTGAAAGTGGCATCACAGGTGGAGAAGATAGTCAAGAAGGCATACAGCATGCTTGCCATCATCGGCCAGGGCATTGAGTTTAAAAATTGGCAAGTCGTGTTGCAGCGTTATAGAACCTTACATAGGCTGCATTTGGAATATAGAGTGTTCAATTCTGGTTATCACACCACCAGAAGGATGTGGAGGCTTTGGAGAGGGTCCAGAAAAGATTTACCAGGAGGTTGTCTGGTATGGAGGGCATTAGCTCTGAGATGAAGTTGGATAAACTTGGTTTGTTCTCATTGGAACAACGGAGGTTGAGGGATAACTTGATTGAAGTCTATATGATTATGAGAGGCATGGACAGAGTGGACAGTCAGAAGCTTTTTCCCAGTGTAGAAGAGTCAATTACAAGGGGGCACAGGTTTAAGGTGAGAAGGGCAAGGTTTAAAGAAGGTGTACGAGGCAAACCTTTTACAGAGGAGGTGGTAGGTTCCTGCAACTCGCTGCCAGGGGAGGTAGTGGAAGCAAATTCAATTATGGTTTTTAAGGGGCACCTTGACAAATACATGAATAGGATGGGAATAGAGGGATATAGTCCCAAGAAGGGTAGGAGGTTTTAGTTCAGTTGGGCAGCACGGTAAGTGCAGTCTTTGAGGGCGGAAAGGCTTGGTCTTCTGCTGTGGTTTTCTTTGTTCTTGTCAAAGCTGTAACTCACGCTTTTGCCTCATTTCTGTGGATCCTGGATGCAAAACAGCTTTTTTATTTTGAGGGAAGAACAGTGGCATGAGCATTTCACCTTTTGATGCACATAAAGCATGATGCTGATTTGCATATTCTCTGAAACAATTTATCCTTTATGACTTGTGTCAGCCCTTATGAAAGTCTGTGTGAATTGCCCAAGTAGTTTTGAGCAAAGATGATGCTTGATGGTGCTTGTTGAAGTTCCTGTGGACAGAAGTGAGTCCCTGTGATACCCAGATGCTAAATGAGAAAGAATATTATTATCAAAAATATGAGTGAAGGTTCAATAAGTGGCAAGAGTTGTCTAGTGCCACTGTAAACATGCTCTACTCTGACCACCCTTGTGTAGTAATTGCACTTATTCCTCTACATGGAAACTTGGAAAAAAAGAACAGGAGTGGGCCACTTAGACTCTTGAGCATGCTCCAGAATTCAATAAGATTATGGCTGACCTTCTATATCGAAGCCATTTTCCCACTTTATCCTCATACCCCTTTCTACATAGAAATCTGTTGATTTCAGTAACTGAGCCTCCAACCCTCTAGATAAAGGGCTCTGAGTGAAAAAAATTCCATCTCATTTCAGTCCCAAATGGCTTACTCTTATTCTGAGACTGTTGTCTGGTTCTAAACTCCCCAGCCAGAGGAAACACCCTTCTTGCATCTACCATTTTGAGCCCTGTATGAATTTTGCATATTTCAATGTAATTGATTCTCATCCTAAATTCTAGAGAATACAGGCCATAGGACAATATCACCACCTCAGGAATTAGTCTGTCTAATTCCTGTTGCACATTCTATGGCATATCTGTCCTTAGGTAAGAAAGCCAAAGCTGTATACAGTACTCCAGGCGCAGTCTCACCAAGGCCCAAAACAACTGCAGCAAAATGCCTTTGCTCCTCTACTCAAATTTCCTTGCACTGAAGACCAATATACCATTACCCTTCCTGATTGTTTGTTGTACCTGCATGCAAGCTTCCAATGAATTATGAACAAGATCAACCAGGTCCCTTTGGACATCAACACTTGCTAATCTCTCATAATTTAAGAAATACCCTGTATTTCTGTTTTTCCCGTCAGAGTGGATAACTTGACATTTTTTCACATTATGTTCCATTTGCCACGTTTTTGCCCATTCACTTAATCAGTCTAAATCTGCTTGAAGCTTTTTTGCATCCTCCTCACAACTTACGTTCCCAGCTATTTTTGTGCCACTAGCAAATTTGAAAATATTACATTTGGTCCCTATATCTAAATTATTGACATGGATTGTGAATTTCTTGAGCCCAAGCACCGATCCTTGAAGTATCCCACTCATCACAGACTGGCATCCTGAATATGACCTGTTTATCCCTACTCTCTGTTTTCTGTTTGTTAACTAATTCTACTGCCTGGAGGTATGGTGGAGGCAGTTCAGTTAAGGCATACAAGAGAGCATTAGATAATTATTTGAGTAGAAACAATGTGCAAGGATATGGGGAAAAAGCAAAGGAATGATACTAAGTCCAGAGAGCCAGTGATGGGTCAAATGGCCTCCTTCTGTGCCGTAACATTTCTATGATATAACGTGTCAATTGTGACCAATGGGCTCTCAATTTATTTTAGCTGTATTGTTCTATCCAAAGGTAGAAGATGGAAAAGACTATGGCAGCAGAATATCACAATCTAATACGTGACCCACTTGGTTTCGAAACCAAGAACAGGTTATTATATACCAGTGAAAACTCTACTGGCCTCACACCCACACATAGGGAAGCATCTGAGTCAACATCCATCAGGTCAAGAAGTTCCAAACTGTTCCAATCAAGAAGGCCGATTGATGTAGTTGTCCTCACTAGCAAAATCATCTACTCCATTTCAGCTCCCAGTATAGTGATGGGTCTCAGATGCGACAGTATGAAATGGTTGTGTGAGAATGATCTACTAAGAAAGAATATCCTGCACCTGTGTTGCTATACCTGCCTTCATCCACAAATATTTAAAATTTCATCATTGATACTGGTTGCTGGTCAGCTAATAATAAAGGCTGTGGTACGATATGCAATTTTTTTTTTACCTCTGGTATCCACCCTCTTTCTGCCTTTCACTCAGTCAAGTTGCCTCATCATACCAGAGGTGATTTTAACTTCCATTGCCACCAATAGACAAGTGACAGAGAACCATTTTCCCGTTTCACAACTTGCCTGATTATCTTTACCATTGCCTCATAATTTTTGTGATAAATAAAGGATGGTTGTTTCTTGAAAGCACAGCTACTTAACACCAGACAGTCTGCTTGTCCCGCCTGTCTTTCTCCAGCTACCAGCTAGTTTATATTCGGCTCCTGTCCTTCCTAAATCCCAGAAAGGCCGGGTAATTTTTGTTCACTATATCACAAAAGTCATCTTTCACTTGGCTTTCAGAATTTGGTTTACTGAAGATGGCATTTTTGCAATCTGTCAGTGGCACTTGCTTCTGGACTTTTCATATATTTGATGATGGAAGACGAGAGATTATTGATGTATTAGATTTATAAAACCGCTGGTGAGGAGTTCAAACACATGAAAAATAAATCAAATTGAAGAATTCTGCCTCAGCAAAACAAATGGTGGCAAGGTTGCTCTCAATACAGAATGTGGTAATGCATTTTAATAGCATTGCACAATCTACTGAACTTTTAATAGCCAAACCAATGTTTCAATAAACATTATGTGTGGGATTTTCCATCCACGCATGCCCTGAAACTGAAAAATCCCACCGAGTCAATGGACTTTTCCATGGTCTGCCCCTCACCCGTTCCAATTCCTTGGAATGGAAAATTTACTTCAATATTGTTTTCTAAGTATGACATTGATGATGTGGTACTAAACAAAAGGACGGAAGTTCCTGTCCAACCCATTTTTAAACCTGAACTGAGCAAACCTGAATGGTTATGAATGCCCAGCTTAATCATGGATCAGCCTTAGGTTCCATTAACATTATCTGGACATGCTGTCTGTTGTATATATTGCAGTGTGAGGATAAGAGGAAGTGGAGTTGCAGCACATATGTTGGTTGCAGTCAACAGAGCAGATTTATTGAGAAGTGGTGTGTTATATAAATGCTTGGGCTAGACTGACTAAAAGCCCACGAAACCATCAACAACATCACAAACTAAACACTTTACTAGACCCTTAAAGTGGCAGCACAACACAATCGCTGGAATTCTTCAGCCTTGCATGCCCTGCCAGCACTCCCACTTCCATGAATCAGCAGTAATGTTTAACCTTTTCAGGGGTGTTCTAAGGATGCTAAAACATTTCCATTGCTCTCCTGGGAGAGCCTTCTGCAATAACCTAGTTCCAAGTAGAATAATTGCTTTGAGAGTCTCATGTCCAGGCATATGAATGACATGTCTTGCTTAGTGGAAATGGTTTTAAGTGATTAGGGCTGTAACCCTGGGCAGATCAGAAAAGGATTAACAAGCTAAATTTCTGTTCTCTTGCAAAAATGAGGCTGAGGCATAAACTATTAAGGATCTTTAAAAATAGTTAATGTTTTGAGAAAGTGGAGTGTGTAGTAAAAGAGTTTGGTGAAAGTGGGACTGAGAACAACATGTACGATAATGTAAGAAAGCACATGACCCAGAGCCAGGGTTAGTTTAGAAATGGACAGAAATGTGTTAAGACCCAGAATGGAGTCAACTCCGTACCTGTACCCTCTACTATATGTGTATATAGTTATGAGTTGTGAATAAGAATTTGCTGTTAATATACTCAAGACTAGGAAGCCTATTTCATGGTGGTATGGTCTTCAGACAGGGGGATTGTTTTCTCTTATGAGGAAGAGCATATCTAAAAATCATCAGCATAACATTGCCATCAAGAAATCAAAAATGGAATTTAGAAAAATTCCCAAAAAGTGATGAGAATGTGGAACTCCCTACTCTGGAAGTTGTTGAAAGAAATGGTGCAGATGCACCTAAGAGGGAATGAGATGAGCATATAAAGGGAAAGGCAAAATGAAGTTAAAACATAGTTTTTGGTGTGGAATGATAGGCAAAGGTTCAAATGGAGCACAAACTATGGTATAATGAAAATTGCCTGTTTCTGTACTGATATTGTATGTAATGCTTGCTCACAAATTTTTGGTTAAATGTTTATGAAGCCAGGAATCAGCAAAGAATGCTTGGGAACTCATCATAGATTTAAAACTCCTCACTGCTGCTAGAATCAGGTGTCTTAACTTCAAAATTCTCATCCTTGTCATATCCAAAGATATGTCCGACCATTTTCACCAAGGCTAACGCGATGCAGTTATTATCCAGTTAAATAATACTCTTGTTTATTCTTCCCACTAAAGTGAACAACATCGTATTTCCCACATTATACTCCATCTTCCACATTTTAATTCAGTCACTTGACACATTTATATTAATCTGCAACCCCCTTATATCCACTTCACAATATAGCTTCCTACCATTTTTTGTGTTAACTGCAAATTTAGCTACCACGACTTCACTCTCCCCATCTAAGTCATTGATGTAAATTGTAAGAAGTTGAGATCCGAGCAGAGACCTCTGTGGGATTCCACTTGTCACATCCCGCAATTGGACAGAGATCTATTAATGTATACTTGTTTTCCGTCAGCCAGCCAATCTGTTTTCCGGGGCTAATAAATGACACCTTACACTGTGAACTTTTACTTCATGCAATAAGCTTTAATATGTTTGGTCATAGCATCATGTTGGCTTTGCTAGAATTGGTCAGACATACCTTTGGACAAGACAAGGATGAAGATTTTGAAGTTAAGACACCTGATTCTAGCAGCAGTGAGAAGGTTTAAATCTCTGATGAGTCCCCAAGCTTTTTTTGCCAATTTCTGGCTTCATAAATATTTTTTTAAATGATCAAGGATTACAAAGTATATCTAGTACAGAAACAGGCAATTTTGCCCACACCATAATTTGTGCTCTTCTCATGCCTCAACCCATCGTTCCACGTCTAACTTTATCATTTTACCCTCTATTGCTTTCATTATATCCATGTTTCGCTCCCCTTAGGTGCATCTGCATCATTCCCTTCAACCACTCCCAGGGGTAATGAATTTCGCATTCTCACCACTCTTTAGGTAACCAAGCTTCTTCTAAATTCTGTTTTTGATTTCTTGATGACAATGTTATGTTGATGATTTTTAGATCTGCTCTTCCCCAAGAAAAAAAGCTTGGGTGGAGCAGGTGCACCTGATCTAGTATGCATTGATGAAGCAGCAATTCTCATTCACACAGCTACCAAGAAGGCATGAAGAATGCTTGCCTTCATCATCCAGGGCATTGAGTTTAAAAATTGGAAGTCATATTGCAGTTTTATAGAACCTTGGTTAGGTTGCACTTGGAATATGGTATGGAATATAATGTTCAATTCTGTTGCCACACTACCAGAAGGATGTGGAGGCTTTGGTGAGGATGCAGAAAAAAATTACCAGAACATTGCCTGATATGGAGGGCATTAGCTATGAGGAGAGGTTGGAGAAACTTGATTTGTTCTCACTGGAACAACAGAAGCTAAGGAGTGACCTGATAGAATTCTATAAGATTATGAGGGGCATAGAGAGAGTGGGTAGCCAGAAGCTTTTTCCCAGGGTGGAAGAGTTAATTACCAAGAGGCATAGGTTTAAAGTGCAAGGGGCAATGTTTAAAGGAGACGTATGAGGCAAATATTTTGCACAGATACGATAGTGACTTTTAAGATGTGTCTTGACAAATACATGACTAGGATGAGAATAGAGGGATATGGTCTCTGGAAGAGTTCAGTTTTGTTGGAAAGCATAGTCATTGTAGGTTTGGAGAACTAAAAGGCCTGTTCCTATGCTGTAATTTTTTTTGATCTTTGTTCTTTGTTCATGTTAATAGCGCTCTTGTCTGAATGACCCTGTATTAGTATATCCATAGCTAAAGATTGTGAGGGTTGTCACCACCAACGTTTGAGAACACAGTATTTCATAGTCCACATCCAAGGTTTAACTTTAAAATATTTGAAAGATGCAAGATTATTTTAAAATAAATAGTGTTAAGTTAAATAGTACACAACAACTTAAGGTAGATCCATTTTAATTGGTCAAACTAAATGGCAAGTTCATAAAATACCTAATATGAATGACAAGTTGATCTTTCTCTACACCCCAGATATGACTGTAACCCTACATTCTGCACTCTCTCGTTTCCTTCTCTGTGAATGGTACACTCTGTGTATATAGCGCACAAGAAACAATACTTTTCACTGTAAGCTAATACATGTGATAATAATAAATCAAATCAAATCATAACACAATAACTGACATGTTTATCCTTAAAAATCCTTGGGAAAAGATTGTTCCCCACTGCTAAACTGCAGGATGATTTTTTAATAATCATAAGTGGCATGGTGGCACAGTGGTTAGCATTGTTGCTTCACAGTGCCAGGGATCTGGGTTCAATTCCATATTTGATACTGTCTATGTGGAGTTTGCATGTTCTCCCCATGTCTGCATGGGTTTCCTCTGCGTGCTCCAATTTCGTCTCACAAACGTGATGATTAGGTGCTTCAGCCATGCTATATTCTCCCTCAATGTATCTGAACTGGTGGCAGAATGTGACAACTAGAGGATTTTCACATTAACTTCATTGAGTGTTAATGTAAGCCTACTAGTAACTAATAAATAAACCTATAAATAAATTTTACTTTATGAGGGATGCCTGTGGCCATGCAGAATGGTCAAATTTATTATACACCATTTGATTTTCATTTACAACACTGAGCTAAATTAACAGTTGAGAGACCTAACCAAGGAATTTTGAGCCTATATTCATTACGTGTGACAATATTGTACAAATCTTTCTTTCAGGTGTACATTAAAAAATGAATTAAAAAACTAACTTGCCGTGCACAAACGTGTGCAAAGTTGTTGAACTTTGAGGAACAGAATGTCAAGCCTTGTCCGTGCTCCACTCAGTGTGGAAGACTGATGATAAATCCATATTTGTCTTATTAGTCTAATTAAGCCTTGAAAGCAATGGAAAACAAACACTTAATAAATTCTTGTGGTATTCTTTTCTCCATTATTTCACTAGGTGTTTTTGTCTAGAATGCTTTTCCTGGAAATGCAGTGGAGGAAGGTTCAACTGGAGCATTCAAAGGGGCATTCGATTATTATTTTGAATGGAAACAGTTTCCAGAGGTACAGGGAAAAGACAGGGGAATGGCACTAAGTCACGCTTCTCGCTTGGAAAGGTAGTGGAGACATAATAAGCCAAACGGCCTCCTTCTGTGGCATAATAATTTTGTGAGGCAGTGATTGATTTAAAATAAATAAGTTAATAATAACACTGATGGAGGAAGTCTGTTTTAGATGATGTTGAACAAAGCTACATTTTATTTGTGTCAATTTTGAATTTTAAGCATGTTGCTTTGCACACTGAAAAATATAGAAACGGTTATCTTCAAAAATTACAAATAGCCTAAAGTTTTATCTGCAACAACAAAGGCCAAACAGCCAGGTGCAAAAATCACATCGGCTTATGACACAAACAATGAAATTGTAAAACAAATTCTACATGGTGTTAGCATTAAAGACTCCAGTGAAAGATCAGAACAACGTTTGGAGTTTTGATAGTATACACTATTGAACAGTATACACTATACACAAGTTGATCTTTCCCTACAGCCTAACTATGACTGTAACACTACATTCTTCACTTTTCCATTTCTTTTTCTATGTACAGTACACTATATCTATATAGAGTGCAAGAAACAATACTTTTCACTGTATACTAATTCATGTGACAATAATAAATCAAATCAAGTCATAACTCTTGAGCACAATATTGTGGATACTTGCCATTTAAAGAATGCATAGTGTCCGAGAATGAATTGAAAGACGACTGGAAGTAACCTTACTTTCATTAAATGGAAAAGCAAGTGGAAAGAAATGAGAAGCAAGGCAGAGAAAGTTTAAGTTCTGAAGAAAATTAGAAGACATATTTCTTCTGCATAATAACCAAAACACAAGGGTAAATACATTTAGAAGGTTTAGTACAATCCTTAATACAGCAGTGAATTTACTCGAGCTGCCAGTGAAGGGTTTGTACTGGAACTGTTTGTTCCCTTCTGTCCAAAAATAGCTGGAAAGAATTACAGAGCTGAACGCAGATTTTACCACAGATAAAGACTGGCAAAAATAGGTTCTGTCAAATGTTGACAGTATGAGAGATTAATTCTATAAATCTGTGCAGTTATTTAAGTTGAGTACATCTTTGCTCTATCCTCCCACTGAAGGAAGTATATTCAATAACTGTTGTTAAGTGCAGCCATGGTTTATTTTTGAAAGGGAAATGAAAGTTCAGCTTTTCCCAAACCTCATGGAGCTACTTTGCATCTTTAAGTTTTAAATGCCATGAAATTGTACAAATCCCATGCATAGAGGCAAGTGCACTTCATTCTCCAGTGTAAGCTTGTTTCTATAATTACTCACAGCACTTGAAGCAAGAGCCTGATGGCCAGAAAGAAAAATTGCAAACAAGAGATATTTCAAACAAGCAAGGCAAAGGGTGTCACAAGGTTGAGTGGTGGGATGGGACAACTACTCAGAAAACTTATTGGAGAGTCATAATAATTAGGAGACTGTAACACGTTTGAAGAGACAACTGATTTAGAAATGAAATGAAAACAAAGCCAGGTTCAGACATAAGTCCACAGGAAAATAACCAATGCCAATCATCCCTCTTTTGTGGCTGCTGAAGTTAAGGTTCTGCTGCATGAGGTACCTATGAGGAGACTGTCCTCTGTGCTATTCAAGTGTACCATGACCATGGGTAATCATCATAGCAACAATGGCTCACATTTATAAAATGTCTTCACTGTAGGGAAAGATCCCAAGGTGCCTCACAAGGAGTGTTAAAAAAAACCAGAAGGTACCAGCAAAAAGCTCCAAACCATTTTCAGACCATTATTGTTACCAATCGGTGCATCTCTGAGCTGGAGTATAGTCACAGATATCTCTAAAGCAATTGAAAAAACTTTGCATCTGGCTCTGTTGATGTACGTTCAGGGATG
The DNA here is from genome assembly GCA_024679065.1 of Sphyrna mokarran. NCBI lineage: Eukaryota > Metazoa > Chordata > Chondrichthyes > Carcharhiniformes > Carcharhinidae > Sphyrna > Sphyrna mokarran. The sequence continues at coordinate 42,065,529 of JAGIQG010000006.1, read as the reverse complement.
ATGGGCTGCCTTCTTGAACCACTGTGGTGTAGGTACACCCATAGTGCTGTTAGAGAAGGAGTTCTAGAGTATTGATCCAGTGACAGTGAAGGAACGGTTATATATTGCCAAGGCAGGAAGATGGGTGGTGTTCACATTCTGTAATTGAAATGCTCTTGATGATTCATTCAGCATAACAGGTTGTCCTGCATTCACATATTATGATGCAATTCAGGATGTGCTGGCATGGTTTCCTTTGGGAAGGGGAGTTTACACCGGCAGTACATCTGTCAAACCTCTTCAAAATATGTAAGTGCCAACAGGAGAGCATAGATCCCAAGTAATTTGGCATCCCCCCAGAGTTGGGATTTGCTCAAAGCATTCCATGGGCTTATGTACCTGGAATTACGTAAGAACATAAGAAATAGAAGCAGGAGTAGGCCATCTAGCCCTTCGAGCCTGCCCCGCCATTCAATAAGATCATGACTGATCTGAAGTGGATAAGTTCCACTTTCCCGCTTTCTCCCCATAACCCTGGAATTGAGAGAACTGAGAACTGATCTCATTGAAATATATAGCAGGGAACCTTACTCAGATAGGATTTTAGGGTCTTCTGGCTCTGAATGAGGAAATAATGCTGTCAGTTTTAACCTTGATGTAGAGATGCCGGCGTTGGACTGGGGTAAACTCAGTAAAGTCTGGCAACACCAATTTTAAATCCAACCGATTTATTTGATAGTAAATCCATGAGCTTTCGGCCTTTGTGGCCTTCGTCAGGCGAATGAGGTGTTCTGGTCTCCAAAAGCATACATATCAGCACAGACAGTTTACAGATTGCTGATTAGAATGCGAATCCTTACACCTAACCTGCTATTCAAGTCTTAAAGTGGCTATCAGCAGAGATTAGAGGGATGTGTATTGTCTCCAGACAGCACAGTAAGTGAGGTTTTTTGCTAACCCAGGCAAGTCATGGGGGTTACAGATAGTGTGACATGAAGCCAAGATCCCTGTTAAGACCGTCCTCACGTATGCGGAACTTGGCTATCAGTCTCTGCTCAGCAACTCTGCGCTGTCGTGTGTCACGAAGGCCCCCTTGAAGAACATTTACCCGAAGGTCGGAGGCCGAATGCCCATGACCGCTGAAGTGTTCGTCCACAGGAAGGGAACTGTATTGCCTGGTGATTGTTGAGCAATGTTCATTCATCCACTGTCGTAGTGTCTGCATGGTCTCCCCAATGTACCATGCTTTGGGACATCCTTTCTTGCAATGTATTAGGTAGACAACGTTGGCCGAGTTGCAAGAGTATGTACCGTGTACCTGGTGAATGGTATTCTCACGTTTGACGATGTCGTCCATGTCAATGATCCACTTACTGTGCTGTCTGGAGACAATACACATCCCTCTAACCTCTGCTGTTAGCCACTTTAAGACTTGAATAGCAGGTTAGGTGTAAGGATTCACATTCTAATCAGCAATCTGTAAACTGTCTGTGCCGATATGTGTGCTTTTGGAGACCAGAACACCTCATTCGCCTGACGAAGGCCACAAAGGCCGAAAACTCGCAGATTTACTATCAAATAAATCGGTTGGATTTAAAATTGGTGTTGCCAGACTTTACTGAGTTTTAACCTTCACAGGAGCATGTGGGTTCTGGGTCCCTCCAGATGTAAAAATAATCAAGGATGGGACTACTGGTTGTCTTATCTGTAGCTATCCTTCGGCCACACAATGCAGAAGGAGACCATTCAGCCCAACAATTCTGCACCAAATCTCCAACAGAGCATCCTATTCTGGCCTCATTAACCCACATATTACACATTAATCCTCTTCACCCATGTATCCTGGGACAGTAAGTGGCAATTTAGCATGGGCCAGTCCAACCTCACCTGCACATCTTTGGAGTGTGGGAGGAAACCAGAGCACCTGAAGGAAATCCATGCAGACAAGGGGAGAACATGCAAACTCTACATAGATTTCATCCAAAGCTGGAATCGAACCCGGTCCCTGGCATTGTGAGGCAGCAGTGCTAACCTCTGTGCTACCATGGCATGCTGTAATGGGTGTGGCAATCCACCTAAACAGGTAACTCTTCCCCTTCCTGATGCCCCGCAATGTCTGCAACTCAGACTCTGGCTTAGCAACCCTAAGCCAAAGTTGCACAAGTTGTAGGCTCCAACTGCCGGCATAGCTGTCTAGGATTACACTACAATTGTAGTGTATCTCACAGATTCCCAGATACTGTAGTTATGCCTCATCATCAGCCCTGGCATATCTTTCCTTATATATTTAATTCGTCAATTAGTTAATAATTTACAAAGTTGAAGTAATTGAAAGTTACACTCTTCTAGTTTGAGACAAAGGAAGAGAACTCACCAGCAAATGGAGATTGAAAACTAGTAGAGAATCTGTACCGAATGTTCATATAAAACAAATCCCCAACTATACACACTCTATCTACTTCTTACTCCCATGTAGCCTCCTTTTCATGGGTCTTCTTCCTCCAATTAAAGGTGCTGAGCATGTTCTCCATGCCACTGGTCCAGTCAGAACCATAGAATGCCTATAGTCTAGAAAAAAGCCATTTGATCCATTGAGTTTACACTGACCGTCTGAAAGAACATCCCACCCAAGCCTTCCCCTCTGCCCTATCCTGTAACCCTGGATGGCTAACCTCACTAACCTACACATCTTTGGTCACTAAGGGGCAATTTAGCATGGCCAATCCATCTAATCTGTACAGCTTTGGACTATGGGGTGAAACCAGAGCACCCAGAGAAAATCCATATAGACATGGGGAGAATGTGCAACCCCCACATATTCACCCAAGGTTGGAATCAAACCTGGGCCCCTGATGCTGTGAGATGGTAGGCAGCTCTGTAGCATCAAAAGTGCCACTAATAGAGATAGCTGCTACTGTGGCTGCATGGAGAAATATTGAAAAAAGGAATCCATATAGCGCAGGTTAACTAAATATTATTATAATTACACTGCTCTTTCTTTGTTTTTCATTACCAGGTTAATGATTTGTAAGTATGAAGTCAAAAAAAGCCCTTTTAATAAGAGCTTGCAGTTTGCTGAAAAAGCTTCATATCCAACAACCTGTTCTGAAAACTCTGCTCACATTTTTATTGCTGTGACAAATTGTATCATAGCAGCTAATGCAATGCATAACAGCAACATTATAAATAGAACAACCCTCAGCATTCCAAAACTAAAAGCTAATTCACTTAATCTCTCAATGTCAATTGATACTTCAAAAAAAAAAATCAAGATTCAGATTCTGAATGGCACCCTCAACAAAAACAAATCAGTAAAATTTTGTGCCTTACCCTCTCTCCACACATCTCCCTTCACATGCCACCTGGAGCACATACAATCTCACTAAGGTTTCCAAAAGTCAATGACAACCTATACCCACAATCACTTTTAGCTATAAAAATCAAAGATACTTCACAGAGAGACAAATCAGCAGAGGATTAGTAGAATTAGTTGTGTTAAGTACTTTCAAATACATATTGCCTGTTTTGAAGAAGCGACTATATAATAGAAACATGGATTTTGTTTGATTTTATTCATTGAAAATGAATGTGGCTTTCTTGTAAGGTTCTGCGTTACTTTTCACTCTTAAACGTCAATTGATTTTATTTCTGCAAAGGCAGACTTTGACATTATACAGCTCTCTGTTAGACATAATCTTGATTGACTGCCTTGAAGCGCTTGTTACCATTGCTTTGTATTATGATACAGAAGTAAAAAGTTATATTTTGAAACATTTGGACTGCCTGCCTTTATTCACAAGTATTTTTTTCTGCCCCATAGTGCCATCAGAGCAACACCATTCCGCAACAGAACACAAGCCTAATATTGCAGTTGTTAAAAATCGGAAATTAAAACAGAAGGTACTTGAAATACTCAGCAGATTGGCAGCATCTGTGGAGACAGAACAGAGTTAATGGCTTTCTTTCGGCACTCTGGAGATAGATTGGGGAGGAATGGAAAATGGTGTGAAATGGCAACAGGAGCTTCCTTGCCCAATCCCAACAATGAACCCTTTTCCCCAGGTTCTGAATTGAAGTGGACAGACAATTAAATGCTCAAAAGCTGAATGGTCCCCTACTGCATGGGGAGGCCACCAGCTGCATGGAGGAGCATTTCTATAGTTTCATGTGTATGACCTTGGTTTCCCATGGCTCCAGCCCTGAAGAGACATCCCCTCCCACCTCCTCTCACAAGATTATGGCTGCTTCTGTGACCCTGGGCCTCCTTACCTGGCACTGAAAATGAAGGCCTAATATTTACCGCCAATTAGCACCCTTAAGAGCATCACTAAAAGAAGTGGCTCTTGCTAAGGCTACAAGGGAAAGAGAAGACACTTTCACATTGAGATGTTACTGCAAATTGTGTGGAAAATATTTTGTGCCAAGGCCAGGCCACTCTGGAGATCAGAAGGATGAGCCCTCTAGTGATGGTATCAAGGCTACGGGGATTGTTCCATAGACTTGAGACTCCAGTAAAGAAGGTACCTTTTCTGCTTTCTCTCCTCATCACTATCTCAGTATATTACGTCTTAGATGCCTCGATGTAACTGGTAGAATCACCATGCATGGCGAGGCCTATCATTTTAAGTTCACAAAATCCCAACAGGATCAATAACAGCCATCACTGGACCACTTGATTGCTTTAATTAGACGCCTGCCTCCTGTGCCCCAAAAGGGGAACATCGCCCTCCCCTTTTTGATAATATTCTATGGTGGTGGCAACATAATGTATAGATGCCGGCGTTGGACTAGGGTGAACACAGTAAGAAGTCTGACAACAGGTTTAAGTCCAACCCATTTATTTGATAGTAAGCTCACAAGCTTTCCAGGTTTCCCTCTTTGTCAGGTGAATGAGGTGTTCTGGTCTCAGACAACACATATAACAGCACAGACTGTTTACAGATTACTGATTAGAATGTGAATCTTTACACCGAACTTGCTGTTCAAGTCTTAAAGTGGCCGACATGTAAGTGTTCGGAGCACTGAGCACAGGTTAGAGATGTGTATTATCTCCAGACAACACAGTAAGTGAGGTTGTTTGCTAACCCAGGCAAGTCACATGCATTACAGATAGTGTGACATGAACCCAAGATCCTTGTTGAGGCCATCCTCATGTATGCGGAACTTGGCTGTCAGTCTCTGCTCAGCGACTCTGCAATGTTGTGTGTCGTGAAGGCCACCTTGAAGAATGCTTACCCAAAGATCAGAGGCTGAATGCCCATGACCGCTGAAATGTTCGCCAACAGGAAGGCAGCAGTCTTGCCTGGTGATTGTTGAGCAATGTTCATTCATCCACTGTCATAGTGTCTGCATGGTCTTCCCAATGTACCATGCTTCAGGACATCTTTTCTTGCACCGTATTAGGTAGACAACGCTGGCTGAGTTGCAAGAGTATGTACCGTGTACCTGGTGGATGGTATTCTCATGAGTGATGATGTCATTCATGTCGATGATCTGGCATGTTTTGCAGAGGCTGCTGTGGCAGGTTGTATGGTATTGTGGTCACTGTTCTCCTGAAGGCTGGGTAGATTGCTGTGAACAATGATCTGTTTAAGGTTGCGTGGTTGTCTGAGGGCAAGAAGTGGGGGTGTGGGAATGGCCCTGGTGAGATGGTCATCTTCATCAATGATATGTTGAAGACTCCAGAGAAGATGTCGTAGCTTCTCCGCTCCGGGGAAGTGCTGGACAACAAAGGGTACTCTGTCCACCGAGTCCCGTATTTGTCTTCCGAGGAGGTTGGTATGGTTTATCGCTATGGCACATCGGAACTATCAATCGATGAGTCGAGTGCCATATCCTGTTCTCATGACAGCATCTTTCAGCGTCTGGAGGTGTCTGTCACGATCCTCCTCATCTGAGCAAATTCTATGTATACAGAGGGCTTGTCCATAGGGGATGGCTTATTTAACATGTTTAGGGTGGAAGCTGGAGAAGTGGAGCATTGTGAGGTTGTCTGTTGGCTTGCAGTACAGTGAGGTGCTGAAGTGACTGTCCTTGATGGAGATGCGTGTGTCCAAGAATGCACCAATTCTGGAGAATCTGATGGTGGAATGGAACTTGTTGATGTCATCATATAGTTGTTTCAATGATTGCTCACCATGGGTCCAAAGGAAAAAAAAATGTCATTGATGTATCTAGTGTACAGCCTCGGTTGAAGATGCTGTGCGGTGAAGAAGTCTTGTTCGAATCTGTGCATGAAGATGTTGGTATATTGAGGTGTGAATTTGGTCCCCATGGCCATTCCATGTGTCTGGATGAAAAACTAGTAGTTGATGGTGAAGACATTGTGGTCCAGGATAAAGCGGATGAGTTGTAAAATTGCATCCGGAAACTGGCAGTTGTCGGCATTGAGTACTGAGGCAGTTGCAGCAATGCCATCATCATGGGGGATGTTGGTGTAGAGCGCCGAGACATCCATTGTGATAAGGAGTGTCCCTGGGCCATCCCCACACTCCCACTTCTTGCCTTCAGATAACTGCGCAAACTCAAACAGAACATTGTTCGCAGCAAACTACCCAGCCTTCAAGAGAACAGTGACCAAAATACCACACAACCCTACCACAACAACCTCGGCAGGACATGAAGGATCATCGACATGGATGACATCATCACACGTGAGAATACCATCCACCAGGTACACGATACATACTCTTGCAACTCAGCCAACATTGTCTACCTAACATGTTGCAAGAAATGATGTCCTGAAACATGTTACATTGGGAAGACCATGCAGACACTACAACAGCAGATGAATGAACATTGCTCGACAATCACCAGGCAAGACTGCTCCCTTCCTGTTGGTGAACACTTCAGCAGTCACAGGCATTCGACCTCCAACCTTCAAGTAAGCATTCTTCAAGGTGGCCTTCACAAAACACGACAGTGCAAAGTCGCTGAGCAGAGACTGATAACCAAGTTCTGCACACATGAGGATGGTCTCAACAGGGATCTTGGGTTCATGTCACACTATCTGTAACCCCCGTGACTTGCCTGGATTAACAAACAATCTCACTTACTGTGCTGTCTGGAGACAATACACATCTCTTTAATCTGTGCTCAGTGCTCCGTCCACTCACATGTTGGCCACTTTAAGACTTAGAGAGCAGGTTAGGTGTAAAGATTCACATTCTAATCAGTAATCTGTAAACTGTCTGTGCTGTTATATGTGCTGTCTGAGACCAGAACATCTCATTCACCTGACAAAAAGGGAAACCTCGAAAGCTTGTGAGTTTACTATCAAATTGGTGTTGTCAGACTTCTTACTGTGGTAGCAACATGACAGACTTTCCTCTGCTTGGAATTTACCAGAGCCCTAGTTCAGAAAATGATATTGTGTCGATATGGTTATTGGTCAGAACAAAAGATGTAGAGACTGGCGGGCATGCTGGTTACACCCCATGTCATGGCAAGCATTGGATATTGGCCAGAGCAATGGGAGCACCAAACTCATTACTTAATTATTTGAGATTATCTAGACTATTCTGCTGCCTTTGTGATATGAACCACTCAACAGTGAAACCATCAGTGTGGCTATTATGTTGAAAAGCAATGCACTTCAATATACATTCTGAATATTAAGATAGAACTCAGAAAGGAAAGGCACATAATATGCTAGGGAATAAGGAATTAAGTTCAAAACTGACAATATAGCTGGAGAGACATCATTTACAAAGGCCATATTCTTGATTCTTGATATTCTTAGGTCGGCAGGAAACTCGGTTGTAAGATTCTATTGTATAACTAATTATCTTTTTTCCTACTGTAATAAACTTATATTTGGACAATGTACTGCAACTTGAACGATGAAGAATAATTTAACTGCACCTGAAAGATTTCCTAACCTATCTAATACCTTCTTCTACCAATTAAGTACCCTCAAGCCAAAAAGCTGATAAAATTCAGGTTTCCAATGTTCCAAAGGATTGTTGATGATTTCCAGCATTTTTTGATTGTCATAGTAAGTGTACTGGTCAAGTGATTTTTCTCGCAAGGCAACATGATAAATTTCCATAAATAGTTTACTGGATGACTTATATAATAGAGTAAAGTTTTAATGGAACAGAAGAGGAGCCGTTGCCTTGGCAGTAATAATATAAGGTTACGGTAACACACCTGCATAAAGTGCTTTTACATTCAACCATGCAAAGTTCCTTTGTTCCATTGTTCCTTTGTTAAGATCACCCAGAGCTATTTCAGTCTTACATTGGGTACCACACAGTAAATGGAAAATCCTTTGAACAAGGAAGTTTTATGTTTGTTGGAATGGCTTCAAATAAACAGTAGAAAATGCATTCAAATTTCTCTTGAAACACAATCTGCTAACTGCTGCCAAACCATCCTGTCAATAAAACTTTACATGGAATGGAGTGGCACTTTCCAGAGTGTTATGTTGGAACAGCAAGGTTGTTCATGAATAAAGTAAATTATTTTGATAATTAAAATAAAAATAGTACATTAAATTACCAATGATAAGGAAAGTTTTTCCATTTACATTGCACCTTTTCTGTTCTCAGGATGTTCCATAACCAATCAAATAATTTTCAAGTGTTATTATTGTTGAAATCCAAGCAAATTCCCTCACTAAATGGCAAAACAGGCTTGAAGGGCTGAATGAGCAACTCTCTGTCCTCTGTTTCAGACACTGCTGCCTTGCAACGCCCGGGTTTGATTGCCGGCTTGGGTCACTGTTGGTGTGGAATTTGCATATTCTCCCTGTGTCTGCATGGATTTTCTTCAGGTGCTCTGGTTTCCTCCCACAATCTGAAAAATGTGCTGGTTAGATGCAATGACTCGAACAGGCAGCATAGTGTGGCAATGAGGGGAATTTCACAGTAACTTTACTGCACTGTTAATGTGAGCCTTACTTACGACTAATAAATAATAAACAGTAGTGCCCATGCTGAATGATGCTGACAGATAATTGGGGTAAGTGGGATATTTTAAAATGGCTGTGACTTCTAAAAATTTCCTTCCTCCAACCTAAGGTTTCTTGTTATAAACTACAGCCTCAGCTGAACACAGGAACAGCATAATAAATACAGGAAGCCGGAAAAACACTGACATCAGACTTTGACAACTATGTGGCAAATAACCAGAGAGATGTAAACATATTCTGGCAGCCGTATGCCAACTAATCTTAAAAAATGTCTTACAAAAGCAGAATTCCAATTACCAAATATTAGCTTATCAACATTATACAGTATTGCATGTGATGCCCCTGAGCATCAAACACACTACAAAGCAAATGAATATTACAGTTGGGACATAGAGTTTTTCAAGACTGCATTAATTTCAATCTAAATTTATTAATAACTAGTACTACGTTATGGAAATGTGACATTTGCAGTGTTTGTTGTAGCTGTCTGCCTGTGCTGAACCAGAGAAATTTAATCAAGTTCATTACCTTGAAAGTGACATGAGGATACATTAAATACAAATCACTTAATACAACAACATCTACAACATTGAACTTGAAGATCTCTCTTGCAATAGAGCAAACAGAACACTTACTATCTCATAAGTAGCATCTTTCAACCTTACTTTAACATAAAGAAAGCAGTTTTTACAGTCATTACAGAATTTATTTCTAATCTTATAATTATAACTGTTTCCAGGTAGAAATCTGGAAGTCACTTCCCAAAAGGTTGTAGATAAAACATAGAAACATAGAACATTACAGCACAGTACAGGCCCTTCAGCCTTCAATGTTGTGCCAAGTTATGTCCAATCCCAAGATCAAGCTATCCCACTCCCTATCATTCTGGAGTGCTCCATGTGCCTATCCAATAACAGCTTGAAAGTTCCTAAAGTGCCTGACTTCACTATCACAGCAGGCAGTGCATTCCACAACTCAATCACTCTCTGAATAAAGAATCTACCTCGGATATTCTTCCTATATTTCCCACCATGAACCTTATAGTTACGCTCCCTAGTAACAGCTACATCCACCCGAGGAAATAGTCTCTGCACATCCACTCTATCAATCCCTCTCATCATCTTATAAATCTCTATTAAGTCACCTTTCATCTTCCTCTGCTCCAAAGAGAAAAACCCCAGCTCCCTCAATCTTTCCTCAAAAGACCTACCCTCCAAACTAGGCAGCATCCTGGTTAATCTCCTCTGCACTCTCTCCAATGCTTTCACAAGCTTCCTATAATGAGGTGACCAGAACTGAACACAATATTCCAAATGTGGTCTCACCAATGTCCAGTATAGTTGCCGCATAACCCCACGGCTTTTAAATTCAGATCTGTGGATACGAACCTCAAGATTTCTCTGGTCCCCCACATTCCTTAGAACCCTACTTTTGATCCTATAATCTGCATTCAAGTTTGTCCTACCAAAATGAATCACCTCACACTTATCAGAATTAAACTCCATCTGCCACTTTTTGGCCCAGTTCTGCATCCTATCAATGTCTGTTTGCAGCCTGCAAGAACCCTCCACCTCATCCAATACTCCACCAATTTTGGTGCCATCAGCAAATTTACTAACCCACCCTTCAGCCCTTTCTTCTAAGTCATTTGTAAAAATCACAAAAAAGCAGAGGACCCAGCACTGACTGCTGTGGTACACTGTTGGTAACTGGCCTCCCAGTCTGAAAACTTGCCCTCCACCACCACATTCTGTCTTCTATGATACAGCCAGTTACTTATCCAATTGGCCAAATTTCCTTCTATCCCACACCGCCTTATCTTCTTCATGAGCCTACCATGGGGAACCTTATCAAATGACTTACTAAAATCCATGTATATAACATCAACTGTTCCACCTTCATTCACACACTTAGTTACCTCCTCAAAGGATTCAATGAAATTTGTGAGGCAGGACTTACTCCTCATGAAACCATGCTGACTATCCTGAATTAAACTGCATCTTTCCAGATGGTCATAAATCCTGTCTCTCAGAAGCCTTTCCATTAACTTACCGACCACCGAAGTAAGACTAACCGGCCTATAATTACCAGGGTCATTCTTATTTCCTTTCTTGAAAAGAGGAGCAACATTTACCACTCTCCAGTTCTCTGGCACTATCCCTGTGGACAGTGGGGACTCAAAGATCAAAGCTAAAGACTCCACAATCTCATCCCTTGCCTCCCAAAGTATTCTAGAACGTATCCCATCTGGCCCAGGGGACTTACCCAGCTTCAGGTTTTTCAAAATTGCAAATATATCTTCCTTCAAAACATCTACCTCCTTCATCCTTTCAGCCTTTATCACACACTTCTCCTCAAAAACATGGCCCCTCTTCTTAGTGAACACGGAAGAAAAGTATTCATTCAATACCTTATCTATCTCTTCTGTCTCCATGCACAAGCTCCCACTACTGTCCTTGTCTGGTCATAATATCAACCTGGTCATTCTTTTATTTCTCACATAAGAGTAAAAAGCCTTAGAGTTTTCTTTTATCTGACCTGCCAAGGACTTCTCATGCTCCCTTCTAGTCCTTTCTTGAACTCATCCCCAGTACCCTGTAAGACTCAAGCCATCCAACTGAACCTTGTTTTTTCATCGTTATATATGCTTTATTTTTCCTCTTGACAAGACATTCAACCTCCTTTGTGAACCATGGTTCCCTCACTCGGCCATTTCCTCCCTGTTTCTCAAGGGCATATCTATCAAGGACACACAGTATTTCTTCCTTGAAAAAGCTCCACTTTTCATTTGTGCCCATATCTGACAGTTTCTGCTCCCATCATATGCTCCCTAATTCTTGCCTAATTGCATCATAATTATTCCTGCCCCAATTATAAACCTTGCCCTGTCATGTGATCCTATCACTGTTCATTGCAATAATGAAGGGCACTGAATTGTGGTCACTATCTCTAAAGTACTCTCCCATAAACAAATCTAACACTCGGCCCAGTTCATTAGCCAGTACCAAATCCAATATGGCCCCAGCTCTTGTTGGCTTATCCACATGTTGTAATCAATAATCCAATCAATATTTGGAAAGTTAAAGTTGCCCATGATAACTACCCTGTGACCTTGACATCTATCTATAATCTGCTTTGCCATTTCCTCCTCCACATCTCTATTACTTTAGGGGCCTATAGAAAACCCCTAACAATGTGACCGATCCTTTCCTATTTCTAATTTCAGCCCATATTACCTTAGTAGACAGATCCCCCTCACAGATACTGCATTCATGTTCATGAAATGTTCATGACTGCTTGCGATAGATTTGTGTTAGGTGAGGAAAGTAAGCGATATGGATCATAGACATATTAATATGGTTGAGTTCCTGATCAGTCAGGATTTATCTGAATGGCAGAACAAGTTTGAGAGGTTGAATGGTCTATCCGATTACATTGTTCCTTTGTACCATGCAGCACAATGAAAGAAGAGATTGATAATACTGCAGGTAGGGAAATGTCTCTCAGCATTGAGCTTTGATGCAGCAATACCTTCTTTCTGATATTCCCTTTGTTCAATAAGATGACAGGGATAAGACCAGTCTCCAGTGCAAGTTTATGAAAAGAATAAGAAATAAATCAGATGGAACACAAAATGGATTATGGAAAATAGGATACTCAATACCATTGACCCATATCACACATGTACTGTAAGCCATTACTTTTAATACATCAAAGCTTAAAGGATTTACTGAAACAATTTATTTAACAGAACACTTTTCCAAAACATTTTCCATCAGTGTTGGTGCTAAAGGAATAAAACATGTTTAACACCTTTTGAATCCCCAGTGTTATAAAACACTCCAACATCATGTCTAATTATAACTACATATGGACTACTCCTATTCTCCATTAACACTGTACTTCAGGCCAGCCTCAGAAAAAGATCTGCTATTGTGTGGCCTGTCTGAAGGGGATTACTAATTTATGTATGAAATAAATGGCTAGTCATATTCTGAACACATGCATATTTGGAATGAAATTACACTGTTCAGATTTTATTACAGCAGAATACTTACAATCAAAAAATGAGAAACAATTATAAATTTCTCACTCTTTCTTTCTTAATTTTAGGCAAAACACACATAGGTAGTGAAAAGCAGTGGTGAGAAGTTATAAAAGATCTTTGAACCATTTTGATAGAGGACATTCACTTCTGTGCTAGAAATAGAAATGTGCAATAAAGCTGACACAAAGTGACAAAAAGCAATCTTCAAAACTGCATAATCATGGGGAGGGTGGGGGGAGCGGATGGAGTGGGGGGTCTATGCCAACATTTTTCCCTGTTTCTATAATTGCATCTGGGAGTAAATTGTGAACACACAGACCTGATATTAACAGTTTTTTTTCGCTTGATAAGGGTTTGTCAAGTACCAATTATGCGACTTCACTCATGATTGCCTTCAAATACAGATTACATTGATGATATCAACATAAATGGTGACATAAATGCAGAAAAGAGAGTTGGCAGATGGCCAGTATATTACAAAGTAGGGGATGTCAAAAGGAGCAACTCAGCTGTTTCAGTGCTGTAACATATCCACATGAGCAAGTTTCACTTTCACACACATATTGAAGGATTTTTGATATGATTTTGATTTTATTTATGGTTGTCACATGTATCAGTATACAGTGAAAAGTATTGTATCTTGTGCGCTATACAGACAAAACATACCGTATATAGAGAAGGAAAGGAGAAAGTACAGAATGTATTGTTACAGTCATAGCTAGGATGTAGAGAAATATCAACTTAAGATGAGGTAGGTCATTCAAAAGTCTGATGGCAGCAGGGAAGAAACTGTTCTTCAGTTAGTTAGTATATGTTCTCAGACTTTTGCATCTTCTTCCAGACAGAATAGAGTATGTCTGGGGTGTGTGGAGTCCTTAATTATGCTGGCTGCTTTTCTGAGGCAGCAGGAAATATAGACAGAGTCAATGGAGGGTTTGAGAATGGGCTTCGATCACAATTCTTTGAAGTTTCTTGCAGTCTTGGACAAAGCAGGAGCCATTCCAAGCTGTGATACAACCAAAAAGAATGCTTTCTATGGTGCATCTGAAAACGTTGGTGATAGTCATAGTAGATGTGCCCAATTTCCTTAGCCTCCTGAGAAAGTAGAGTTGTTGGGGGCATTCTCTACCATAATGTTGGCATAGGAGGACCAGGACAGATTGTTGGTGGCCTGGACAACTGGAAGCTTGAAACTCTCGACCATTTCTATTTCGTTCCCATTGACGTAGACAAGGTCATGTTCTCTAATACACTTCCTGAAGTTGATGACTATCTCCCTCATTTTGTTGACGTTGAGGGAGAGTTTATTGTTGTCCCACCAGTTCACTAGATTCTCCATCTCTTTCCTATACTTTGCCTCAACATTGTTTGAGATCTGACCCACTGTGATGGTGTTGTCAGCAAATTTGAAAAACGAGTAGGAAGAGAATTTAGCCGCACAGTCATAGATGTATAAGGAGTATAGTAACGGACTAAGGACACAGTCTTGTAGGGCACCGGAGTTGAGGATGATCATGAAGGAGGTGTTGTAGTTATCCTTACTGATTGTGGTCTGTGAGTTAGAAAATTCAGGATCCAGTCACAGAGTAAGGTGCCGAAGTTTGGAGATGAGTTTTGTGGGAATAGTGGAATTTGACGTCTGAGATGTAGTTGATAAACACGAGACTGATATTGGTGTCTTTGTTATCTAGGTGTTCCAAGGTTGAGTGTAGAGCCAGGAAGAACTTTGTGCATTCAGGTGATCTAGGAGGCTGGAATTAATTCATGTCATGACTAACCTTTCAGAACACTTCATGATGATGGATGTCAGAGCCACCAGACAATAGTTATTAAAGCACACTTCCTTATTTTTCTTTGGTACCAGGATGATAGTCACTTTATTGAAGCATTTAGGGATCTCAGAGGTGTAGATGTCTGCAAATCTCCTCACCAGCTGACCTGCATAGAATCTGAAGGTTCATCCAGATATCTGGATGGGATACTTTCCCAGACCAATTACTTTCCATAGATTGAAGAGAAAAAAGCCCATTTTCCCAACCATAAGTGGGAATGTGGCTACCTGACATCTTGAGACTAATGTTTTATATTATTTAAAGCTTGCATCTAAATAATGTATTGGATGAATAGGTCATGCAGTGAATCAGGAGAGGGATTCAGGGTCTTCAGTCTGTAAATGAAGCAATTACCCAATGCCCACTTCGACCTAATTCAACTTCATGCCACTTAGCCTCTCTACCTTTTCTTTCTTCCTTTAAGATTCTCCTTAAAACCTCCTTCTTTGACCAAGCATTTGGTTGTCTGCCCTAGTGGCACGGTAGCACAGTGATTAGCACCACTGCCTCACAGCGCCAAGGACCTGGATTCAATTCCCAGGTTGAGATGATTGCCTTCAAACAACCAAAACCATCTTGCTTTTGTCTGGTATGGCTTCAATCAATGGAAAATTTCCCTCCTGATTTTCACTAACTTAACTTTTACGACGGCTTCTTCATGTAACGTCATTCAAGTACTGCCTTGCTGACAATGGCACATGATCTTTAGTCCATATTTAGAACAAGGTTGTAATGAAGACAAGAGCTGAGCGCCCCTGATGGAATCCAAACTTAGTGCTGGGGAGTAAGTGTTGCTTGAAAGCACCATCAAAAATTCTTTCCATCATTTTGTTGGTGATTAAGAATAGACTGGTGGGTCAAAGCCTGGTCAAAAATACAAGCATGTTTGTCAGCGAAAGAGAGAAATAGAAATGGTTCAGGTAAGGAGTTCAAGAGACTGGGTCCAAAGCAGCTAAAAGGTTTGAAAACCAAAAAATGGGACAAAGCATAAGGTATGTCAAAGGACATCCTTTATAATGGGACAAAGCAAAGGAGTCAAAGGACTTATGGACTGTAATGAGTGTGGTAGGACTACAGAGATGGGGTGGACAGACAATAAATATTTAGGAGGCAGTGCAGGTCAGTGAAGATGGGAGGTTGGGTATAGACGATTTAATATTTTAAGAATGAGGAGGAAGGGAAGGGGGGATGGCATGCTGAGGGTGGCAAATCATAAGTAAAGATGCCAGTAGTAGAGTTTGGGGCAACTTATTTTTATTTTGGGAGTTTTATAAGTGCTTTCATAAGAAATGCAGCGGGAAAGGATTGCCCCCTTTGGTTCCCTCCTCACAGAAGAAATATCTAGACAGCTTGAATGAGGTAACGACCAGTGTCATTGCAGTATGAAACATCCAGAGAACATGGGAACAGATGGCTATAGTGAATAACTACAGGGCATCATTGCATTAAATCAAGTAGGCTAGTAAATTATGCATGTTACAAAAAATTTCCTATCATGACTCAAATTGCACACCATGCCCTCTGGAAACAGATTTTTCCCAGCTTCCTGACCATGTCCATAACTGTAGCAAAGCATATTTTATAGCTCCTACTTCAGTGTGAGTTGCATTGACATGCCTTTTGGAGGAAGGGTGAGCCCACACAGCAACCTTGCCTACAGCACAATGAATACACAACGTATCCTTGTACATCATTAGACTTGTTGGCACCTGCAATCACACTAAATGGCAACTTTCAGCATCTGACTAATTTCAATTCTCTTCTCGCATCTAGCACAGCACTAAGGCAGATATTTGCCTGTTTCCATAGTTAGTAATTCCCAGAACAGGTCGCTACTTTGTCATTAGCTTGAAGGATGCCACTCCGCATCAAGCATAGCTGACCAAGAGCCATGGAGTCGTACTGCATAGAAAAGGCCCTTCAGCCTGGGTGAGACAGGACTCTCTCCTGCTCTTACTGCCAGCCATTGTTCTGTTTGGAAGATTTGTGGGATAGACTCAGTCTGTTTGATCACATTATGAATGCACCTTCCTTGGCCATCAAGTCCTGGGATGGGCACAATCTCAGAGCTTCTATTTCAGAGGTAGGAATGCTGCCCTCTGCGCCACAAGAACTTCTCACCTGATTCACAATATCAGTCAAATTCTTTACTTTTCCACATGCTTCTAGTTACCTGTTCAGGTTTTAAATTTATCTTCAGCCCAGCCATTTAATTTGTTTTGATCCAAATAAATGCAATCATCTTCCTTTACAATGATCATTTACAGACCTTAAACTTGCTAATATCACTTTCCCATATGAAGCAAATATATAAATAGGAACCAGGGGCAAATGCCCAAACTGAGAGAGGCTTCTTCAATACTGTATTCAGTATCAAACCTGTTTCCAGTCCAATTTATTGTCACTATTTCTGTGGTTATTAATCTTTCTCAAAAAAAGAGCCTTGCATAAATAGCTGTAGGCTGGAAATGAAACCACAGCAATGCCACAAGCTCCCATTCTCCCGGAATCCAGCGTGACGCAAGAGTGCGCCGGCGCGGAACAGTTCTAAACCTCTACATAAATCAAAAAAGGATTTTTTGTTCAATATGCCTTTTCTTTTCACTTATGTTTTAATATAGCACTTCAAAAAATACCATGCTCAAAGCAAAGGCTGTCCTGTCACTAAGGTGTTTGTTGTCTGCTTGAGGCTGAGAACTGCGGATGAGGAGGGACCAACTTGCATTGACAGACTAATTTCATAATTAACAGGGATTGCTGGAAAATGCCAGCTAGATTTTGAATAGAATTAAGCAATTAGATCAAAGGAGTTTTGAAACAGGTGTGAATGCAATGAGAAAGCATCCGTTGTGGGATCAAATTTTGGCAAATTGCCAACTCAGATTTTGTATATCAAAGCAAATACTATGAGTCCAATATAAAAACAGAAAATACTGGAAACATTCAGCATCTGCGGCACCCTGCTGCATGCAGTCATAAAAGTTGCTGGACAATTAAAAATAAAGTTTATTTATTAGTCACAAGTAAGGCTTACATTAACAGTGCAATTAAGTTACTGTGAAATTCCCTTAGTCACTACCTTCTGATACCTGTTTGGGCCAATGCACCTAACCAGCATGTGTTTCAGAATGTGGATGGAAACAAGAGCACTTAGAGGAAACCCATGCAGACATGGGGAGAACGTGCAAACTCCATACAGACAGTGACCCAAGCTGAGAATTGAACCCAGCTCTGTTGCACTATGAAGCAGTAATGCTAACCACTATGCTCTTGTGCTGCCCGTAACTAGGTCCCTCAAATATTTCCATCCTCACATCAGTGCAAAAAACAAGGTCAAAATATTTGTAACACTCAATGTCAATAAACAGCATTAGGAAATGAATACAGCAAGGGCTGTGGACCCTGACAATATCCCTACTGTGGTACGGAAGATTTGTGTCTCAGAATTAGCTGTATTCCTGGCCAAGCTGCTAGTCCATGACCAAATGCAACAAGACCTGGTCAATATCTAGGCTTTGACTGACAACTTACAAGTAACATCTGTGACACACAATTGCCAGGCAATGACCATCTCTAACAAGAAAAAAACTAACCTTGACACTCAATGGTGTTGCCATCGTTGAATCTCCCAGTATCAACATCCTCGGTGCTCCCATTAACCAGAAATGAACAGGACTAGTCATATGAGCATGGTGGCCAGAAGAACAGGTCACAGAATCACAGAATTGTTATGGCGCCAAAAGAAGCCATTTGGCCCATCATGGTCTGCACTGTGCCAAAGGCTGTCAATTCTGCAGCAACTAATTTACCTCCTGACTTGCCAATGCCTGTTCACCATCTACACGGCACAAGTCAGGACTATGATGGAATGTTCTCCATTTGCCTGGATGAGTTCAGCTTTAGTTACACTTAACAAGATCAATACCATCCAGGACAAAGCAGCCTGTTTGATTGGCACTTTATCTGCAAGCATTCACTCCCGCCACCACCAATGCACAGTGGCAGCAGTGTGTACCAACTACAAGACTTCTGAGATAGCACCTTGAAAACCTGCAACCACTAAATCTAGAAGGATAAGGACTGCAGATATATGGAAACATCATTACCTGGGAGTAACTTACCTCCTGATACACCAAAGCCTGCCCATTATATACAAGGCACAAGTGATGGAATATTCTTCACTTGCCAACAAAATTCAAGAAACTTGATACCATCCAAGGCAAAACACTGCACTTGATCAACACTGAACTTACCATCTTAAACAGTCACTCTCTGCATCATCAGCGCAAGGTGGCTGCAGTGTGTACCATGTACAAGATGCACTATAGCAATTTGCTAAGGTTCCTGTGGCAGGAATTTTCAAATCTACCACATTTTATCATTTGGAAGACCAAGGACAGTAGATGAATGCAAACATAATCACCTGCAGGTTTCCTCCAAGCTACAACCCATCCAGACTTGGAACTACATCACCATCCTTTTCTTGTTCCTGAATCATCAACCCCCAACTCCCTCTCCCATAGCACTGTGTGAGTAATTATACCAGATGGACTGCTGGCGACCCACCACCACTTTCGCAAAGGGAAGTGGGGATGGGAATAAATGCTGGCCTTATCACAGAGGCTCACATATGAGCAAATAAAAATTTTGAAAAGAAAAATCCTTCCATAATTCATCATCCATTGCTCTGTTTATGTTCATTTGTAAAACACCCTGGTACTTTGTTAATATTAGATACCAAGTTGTAATTATTTTTCCATGAATGCTAGACAAAAAAAAGCTTCTTTAAATAGTATGTGTGACCAATAAAGTCAAAATGTATGCTGTTTTCTGCTTCCCTTTCTGACAGTGAGCTTGTGTACGGAGTTCCAATCCAATCTGGGAACTCAACTATGAATAGCTAATGAGCCCACCTCTGGAAATGCCATGAAACTGGACATACATAATATAAGAGGAGGTATTTACTGATTTGAGGGTGCACTACTTTAATTGAATATTGCCAAATGTTTCCACTAATGAGGTACAATGTAGCTGCCATTGACTTTAAGTCTGTAACTTGTTGCAAAATCATTCATGGTAACTCAACAAAAGCTGCCATCACTTTCTTAGTTTCCCTTTCTTTTATGTATTTTCCTTTTTTTTGTTGACTTTAGTTGTCTCTATAAATGTATTCACCCTTTCCTCCCAGCTTTGCTTATTTTCAACTATATTAGACTACTTCTATCAAAGCAAAATTGCACCTGTATTTAGAAAGGAATGATTTGAGGTACGACTGCACATTAATTGCCTAATTTCAGGCAATTGTCAGGCAGCATGAGTTAAGGGCAAGTGTTAGCGCAAGTGGGTGAAACGACCACTACAGATCAAGTTCAACAGCAGTACAGCTTTATTTTCTTTTACTTTGATGGAGGTGCAGTTAGGACATACAAACCAAACTGTCCTGAAAGTACTCTAAAGACCCGCTGCAATGGGTTACAGTTATACCTGAACTTCGGTCTACTGTACAATTCAAATGCTGTTTTATTTACAGTAGTCGGCTTTGACCAACCTGTTTCGATGTCTTCAAGTATTGTAACGATGGGTTTGAGTGTGTGTTAATTGTTTTTGTCTGATGGGTTATTAATGGTCTAGAATCTCCGGGGTTTGAACAATGGTGTGTGATTCTTCTCGGGAAGTTTGAGGGGCCAGGGATACTTCCTTAGTTATGCTAATCTTTAGGTGTCTCTATAGTGGGCTGCTTGATTAGATCAGAAGTGCTGATTCGATGGGATGGGGATGTGTTTTTTAATTTAGTTCCTGTAGGTGCCATCCTGTCCAGTTCCCTTTGTGTGTTAGCCCTTATTTGCATTCTAAAAGCATTTCCTTGCCTGCTAGTCTGTGCCTGTTCCTTTGTGAACTTTAGTGGGGATGGTCTGGGTGTAATCTTGCTCTGCTTCCATATTGTGTGCCCAATTTCTTAAAATCTGTTGTCCGATAACACAGGTATTTTTTTTTTTACTTTGGAAATGGAACTCAAGTAAGAATCAGCACCATCTGGTTAAAATATTGGGACATATGATGAAGCGACTTCAGATCTGACTTGATCAAGCTAAGTTTATCAGATAGAATTATAAATACATCTGACCAGCACACCGATACTTCATTGGAAAACCATTTCATTGCTCCAGGATTTTCACTGATTTTTCCAACAAAATTCTATGTTCCCATAATGGTGGGGGGAGTGGGGTGGTAAAGTAGCTTTCTGCCGTCATGATGAAGGTTTATGGCAGGAAAGCTCAAAGGTAGCATTTTAAATAGAGAATAATTTATTTCGGCCGCCTCCTGCAGGATTCATGGTAGTTTTTGGAAGTGCCAGGGCTTCACTCACCACATATTGAATTTGTACAGAGATACATGGTACTAACCAGCACAAAGACTTCAGATTTACTTGAATATGGAAGTTGGAGGAGCAAAGTTTCCTTTCACAAACCCACATTAAAGGAACATGGAAAATGCTTCCTTGCCCCATCCTGCACCCTGAACAATGATTGTTCCTCCTTACTTATTCATTTAACTGACAGCTGCTGTGATGTTCAGTAATGGCCAGGAGTTTCCAATTTTGTTCAAGTTGGGAAGATTTGGCGGCGAGAGCAGAAAATATTGCAAGAAGGCCAAAGGCACATTTCACATTGTTGTAAAAGTGGTAATTGATTGTTTCCTTCCTCTGTCGGTGGCAAGCTGTGTTTTCTGCTGTTTCATGTCAGGAACCTCATTGTAATAAATGAGCATTTCATGATCAGGCCCATACACCAGAGTCATACACACGTCAAATAATGCATCCACGGAGATCTGACATCAGAATGACACAAATTCAACTGGTCTCAGAAGGAGAGCACTTGGTAAGCAGTACTCCCAGGGGAGCTCAGGTGGGAAGAGTATGTCAGAGTAATGCTAGAGGCTCCAGGAGATGCCAACGTAATGCCAGGAGGTGCCAGAATAATGCCAGTGACATAACAGGGAGTGTTGTCAGAGGAAAATTGTTTTCTGATGTGCAAACTGTGCATTAGGGTGGTCTCTAAAAATGGAGTCCAGATCACTGAATTGGTTGCATGGAGGTGTGGAAGGGGGCGAATCAGAGGTCACATAGTAGCAATATGATGTGGAACCCTCATCTGCCTTCTTGTTCTTCAAAATATCACACTAGATGGCAGAAAAAGCTTCCAATGCCATCGGCAGCCTATCACTGATTTTCCTTCCCAACATCTGCCTTCGCCACCATCGGAGAAATTCTTGTTGAAACCCAAAACCCAATATCCAAAATATCTCAGCCCTGCTTATTCAGACCTTCTGCCCTTACATACCCAAAACCCATTGCCACAGCCAAATTGTTAGGCCAAAGTTCTTGATGAATTACAGGGACTTGCATTATTTTTTGTAAATAAGCAGCCTGCAGCATGCCTTGAAAAAATTGTTCCATATTTCACTCCTCAGCACCCTTCTTTTTGTAAACAGCAAATGCCTGCAAATTTTTTATGATAACACATTTCAAAAAGAGCCATAAATAAATCATCATTGCACTCTTGGCCAATTGGGAGCTAAGATTTGATGTTTGAGAGAGAAATTTATTTTTTAATAGGCATGTTGGGAATCAGCTCACATGTTCTTACTCATTAACAACCATGGGACTGGGTCAAAAACAATGATCTGCCATGTATTCTAACTGTATTATCAAATTAAGTAGAAACAAACAAAGCTCATCAAAACAATAGGATGGCATTTCCACTTTGGGTGCAATCAGTGATTCAGCCATAAATTGCACCTAGAATTGTGCATTCCCCCTCCAACCTGCACTTCCGATTTTCAACTCCAACTCATTAGCCTATCACTGAATGCAAAATCTGCCATGAACCAAGGGGCAGCTTTTTAAAATGTATTTTTTTTGTATCCAACATAACTTTCCTTTGAAAAATAATCTTTAACATAGAATCCCTATAGTGCAGACAGAGGCCATTTGGCCAATTGAGTCTACACCGACAACAATCCCATCCCTGGTCCTTTCCCCACAACCCCCACACATTCATCCTGCTAACCCCTCCAACCTACACATCCCAGGACATTAAAGGGCAATTTATCATGGCCAATCAACCTAACCTATGCATCTTTGGAAAATGGGAGGAAACCAGAGCACTCAGAGGAAACCTCTCAGACGGGGGGAATGTGTAAACCCCACACAGACAGTGATCCAAGCTGCGAATTGAACCAGGTCCCTGGAGTTGTAAGGCAGCAATGCTAATCACTGTATCACTGTGCTGCCCATAGACGTACCTAAGAACAGTAGCTTGCAGCTTAATGAATGCAGCTGAAATTGGTTTTATGTTAAACAATAAGCTGAACTACTTTCTAGTCAGATTGAAGGAAAGTAATCAATTTCTTTCTGATTCAGAAAAACTTTTCAAAGTCTTTTGAAATGTACAATAAACATCATTGCACCCAGAAGTTCCAGCATAATTCTTGGAGCCTTTTTGAAGGCCTGTTAATTAGCTGAAACTCCCAAGGTGGGATTTCTTGGCCGGGCTCAACCCAAGGCCAAACAATCCTGTGCAAGGTCGATGTATCTTTGCATGGTTCTACCCCACTCGCTATGATTCCTGTGGTAAGCTGGACGGGAAAATCCTGCCCCTGTGATTAATTAACCTAGAGATGTGATTGGCTTTGTTGACAGGGTCTGCTTCTTTCAGAATGTTTTTAAGACTAGTACAAAAAATTACAGAAAATTGAGCTGAATGTCAAAACTTTGTGACCTCTCAAGCTTCAAATTTAAAAATGATTGAGTTTATCAGAGAGATATCAGGGAAAATGTGCAAAACCAGAGCAATTAGGTGAAAACTCAAGGTCAATAATGGCAATGGTTTCTACTAGTGTGGTGACATTTATCCAGTTGTTTCGTGGCTCTTGAGAAATGTTATGATTTTGGTGCTTGAGCAAATATTTACAATGGTAAATTCTGAATTAAACATCAGAAGCATATAGAATAAGTGCAGCAAGTAATAATTTAGCTATCCGCATTATTTATGACAAAATGAATATTTTCTGTATGCTTTATTTTCCTTTTCTTCAGTCCAGGCTATAACTTGTAAGTGACATTTTTCATTTTGTTCTTCAAGATGATGAAACAATGTAACTCCTCAAGCATGTAATGGTAAACAAATATAAATAGGCAACTATCCCCAGTAACAATAAAATGGCATTGTTTTCTTACTCATGAATTTTTGAGCAGATTCAGTTCTTGATTAATCCAAGAACTATTTGCTACAAAAACAATTGTCATCATGGCTATCAATTTCTTCTGCAGAATATGCTACTATACCTACTGCAAAATGGATATATAAACAAAGTTAAAGTTTACTTATTAAGCACAAGTAGGCTTACATTAACATTGCAATGTAGTTACTGTGAAACTCCCCTCATCACTACACTCTGGCACCTATTTGGGTACACTGAGGGAGAATTTAGCATTCCGAATATATCTAGCAAGCACATCTTCCAGACTGTAGGAGAAAACCAAAGCTCTCAGAGGAAACCCACACAGATACGGGGGAGAAAGTGCAAACTCCACAAAGACAAAACACTATGGTTCCCTAAGCAGAATTTAGAAGTTAAAAATGAGAAAATCAACCATGTTTGAAGTACAGAGATGAAATGGTATGCCAAGAAAATTAGGGCTGCTTGAAAAGTTCTGAGATATAGAGACAACAATAACAGATGGAAACTGATAGATAGCATGGAAAGTGACTCTTACAGGTGATGGACCATCCTTTCTATTCATAAAAAAAAATTCCCTTCATTTTTTCAGAAGGATGTGGAGGTTCCAATAAGAGCAGCAGTCCTTGTGGTGCAAGTACACCCACAGCACTGACTGAAAGGGAGTTCCAGGATTTTGATCCAGTGACAGTGAAAATACAGTGATATATTTCCTAATGAGAGTGGTGTGTGACCAGAAGGGGAAGTGTGGTTGTGTTCGCATGTGCCTGCAGTCATTGTCTTCCTAGTTAGTTTGGAAGGTCTTATTGAACAAATATTGGCAACTTGCTTCACTGCATTTCGTAGATTATACACACTGCAGGTGGGCTGTCAATCAAGGAACTTTTTTCATCTGGATATATTTCCAAGTCAGGATGGTGAATAACTTGGATGGGCATCTCCAGGTGGTGGTATTCCCAAGTATCTATTGCCCTTGAACTTCTAGATGTTAGTGGTCGTGGGTTTGGAAAATAAAAAATATTTTGAATGAATCACATAGGATTTATGATCATTTGGAAAGATGCAGTTTAACCCGGGATAGTCAGCATGATTTCGTGAGGGGTAACTCCTGCATCACAAATTTGATTGCATTCTTTGGGGAGGTAACTAAATATGTGGATGAAGGTAGAGCAGTTAATGTCGTATGCATGGATTTTAGTAAGATGTTTGATAAGGTTCCCCATGATAGGCTGATGAAGAAGGTAAGATGTGTGGGATAGAAGGAAATTTGGCTGATTGGATAAGTAACTGGCTGTCTCATAGAAGACAGAGGGTGGTGGTGGGGGAAAACTTTCAGACTTTAGGCCAATTACCAGCAGTGTACCAAAGAGGTGAGTGCTAGATCTTCTGCTTTTTGTGATATTTATCAATGACTTGGAAAAGGGGGCTAAAGGGTGGGTTAGTAAATTTGCTGATGACACCAAGATTGGTGCAGTACAGGATGAGGTGGAGGGCTTCTTGGAGGCTGCAAAGAAACATTGATAGGATGCAGAGCTGGGCCAAAAAGTGGCAGATGGAGTTTAACCCTGATAAGTGTGAGGTGATTCATTTTGGTAGGACAAACTTGAATGCAGATTACAGGATCAATGGCAGGGTTCTGAGGAATATGGAGGAACAGAGAGGTCTTGGGATTCATATCCACAAATCTCTGAAGGTTGCCACTCAAGTGGATAGAGCCATGAAGAAGGCTTATACTATGTTAGCGTTTATTAACAGGGGGTTTGAGTTTAAGAACCGTGGGGTTATGGTGCAACTATACCAGACGTTGGTGAGACCACATTTGGAATATTGTGTTCAGTTCTGGTCACCTCACTATAAGAAGGATGTGGAAGCATTGAAGAGAGTGCAGAGGAGATTTACGAGGTTGCTGCTTGGTTTGGAGGGTAGGTCTTATGGGGAAAGGTTGAGGGAGCTGCGGCTTTTCTCTTTGGAGAGGAGGAGGATAAGAGGCGGCTTAATAGATGTTTATAAGATGATGAGAAGGATTGATAGAGTAGATGTGCAGAGACTATTTCCTCGGGTGGATGTAGCTGTTACAAGGGGCATAACTATAAGTTCATGCTGGGAGACATAGGTGGGATGTCCGGAGTAGATTCTTCAGTCAGGGAGTGGTTGGGGTGTGGAATAGACTGCCTGATATGATAGTGGAGTTGGACACTTTAGGAACTTTCAATCAATTATTGTTTGCACCGATGGAGCACTCCAGAATAATAGGGAGTGGGACAGCTTGATCTTGGGATTGGACATAACTCGGCACAACATTGAGGGCCGAAAGTTTTGTACTGTGCTGTAATATTCTCTGTTCTATGTTCACTTTGGACAGCAAGTTACTTTCCTCAGTTTGGTAAATCAAATTGAAACTGATTCTTTGCTCTGACTTTTCTTAGTCTTTTTTATCATTCTCTTGTGTATCACTGACTCTAGGTCTGGGCTGTAGTATCCTTCAAGCCACTCTCATTAAAGCAATCTGCCATTACTACCTGATTATTGCATTAAATTTGAAAGTTTATTTCAGCATTTTATTTGGAGTTTCCTAGCAATCTGGCTAGGTTCTTTGACTCTGCTTTCAATCGGATCTTGCAATGAACCCCCATGTGAACTTGTGAAGAGTTCTTTTATGTTGTAAAGTGGGCTTTACTTCTGCCCAGCCTCCATGTCTGCATTGGAATTTCTTAGGCAATCTTCCATTCTGCATTGAAATTTTTAAGCTAGGTATACTTCTCTCAGGTCTGACTACAGTTTCTTTGTCTCTTCATTCTTTGAGATTTGTGATCCTTCACCTGCTGGCACCATGTTATAAGTTGTATGTTGACTCATGAAGAAAGCTAGAGGTTTGTAAGGTTGAACAATAACTGTATTATAAACACAAATTTATATACATATATACAGAATGGAATCCTGCTAGGCTCTGTCTTCATGCCAGCTTCCATCTGTCTCACTATGAAAGTCCACTATTCTCATATGACTCTTGATAACATAATGTGGATAATACTGATTCCCTAGTCCCACATTAACCATTAAGTCCCAGGCATCCTAATATTATGATAATCTGCTGTTAGACCTTTGCCTATTATACTTCAAAGCACTTTACAAAGCAACACACAACAGTGGTCAGTCCACCGCTTCCTTCACCTTTTTCCTTTTTAGAATCGCTTGACCTGGACATACTCAAACTCAAACTTACCAAACTCAGGGAAGCTGAGGTAATGGACTATATAAAATGCAATATTCAGCCTGTGCCCAACTATGTTATGCCAAGGCATGTAACTAGTTAACAAGCAATTCATAAGACTCATCATTTGGTGAGAATCTACGGTATACATGGATTTTAAAATACATATAAATGCAAAGGATCTTAAATGAACTGACAATGAATCATTTTAATATTATGGCTATCAAATGTACCACAAAAGAAATGTACCTATCTGACAAATATGCAGTCAATAAAGAAACATGGACTTTATTAAGTCACACTAGAAGTTGTCTATTTTGTCTGATGCACAAAAGAAATTTAAACTGCTGTTGAAAATTGCAACCAGAAGATAATAAACTCAGAGAGCAGAAATCATTTTATATTTGACAGCACCTGCTACTGGCTGAAGACTCAGGTCAATTGCTGAGCGCAGTCACACATTTGTTTAGATGACATTATGTGTAGCTGTGCCAAGCAACACTAACTGCACTAACAGAGATGGAACAACAATCTAAAGTGATCTCCCCTCTGAGAAGAAATCATGTCAGTCTCATGTTCTTACAGGAATGTGACTGGAATGACTCAAGAGACTGAGGCCCCTGCAGCAACAACATCTTTAGCTGTAGCTGTTCTGCCACTTTCATGTCAATATGACTCATTCTCGTGCACACATTGACATGAAAGTGGTGGCATTATTGTGCTGCCAGATTTGACTCTGGAAGACATTAAAGCCAAATGGTGGGACATCTCTTCCAGCTGGGAGGCCATCTCACATACTAGAGTTTTACTTCATCAAAGTCTAACTCCAGTTCAGTGGTCGAATTGGTACTCTGAACCTGCTGCTGTGTTATAAACTTAGCCCTGCACTGCACCTGAACTGTAAGTTGAAATTGTGCCAGATGGCCTCATTGAATGTCTTTCCTGCTGTTAAAAAAAAACCATGGAGGAACAGAGTGCATTGTGCACACATGGAAGTAAGTATAAAGGAAACTTACTTCTGGGAGGCAGACTGTGATTTTCAGGCAAGGGCAGCGACAATACACCTAATATGCTGCTGGCACCTTTCACGCTATAGCGATTGATCTCAGAATGATTGTGCTAAAACTGCAACTTTTGATGAGCTGCTATCTTCGGTAACAGCTGAGCAATGTGGGGACGATCTTAGGAATCCTTTTCCTTTTACCCCCCCAAAAAACTCTCATCTGTGTGGGAGTATTTTAGCCATCAGTAACTTCCTATGTATTTCCAAGCACAAAATTTGTGGTTAACACATAATACTTCGTCTGTTTAACAGTTGCACTCAGGTAGTGTGATAAAATAATTTTATTTTGTCACTACAGAGTTACTCCTGCATATTATTCATAAACAGATGATTATGAATGCCAGTGTTTATTGATTCCAGTTATTTTTGTCTTTCCTTTAAACCAAATGCATTAGAAATATATACATATATTTGTAATTCATTTTAATTGATCAAGACAATCTTGTGAAATGGAATAGACTTTTCAAAATAAATGATTAATGAAGGTATGGTTCTGTCGACGAGTTTACATCAACCCATTAACACATAAACCTATTAACATTTTGTCTGATGCTTCATCAGGATAGATGTTTTGGCGTGCTGTACATTACAATGTCTGCTCAGCTTGCTCTGCTTGTGTTGAAGTGCTTTTCTGCTGACTAATACTAGAATTACTCTCCTATCTTGCTCTTCATATTCTGTTTCTGTCCTTGGGGTGACCTAGTATACAATCCCCAGGACTCAGCTCTGAAGTCAGAGTTAATCTGTCACAGGAGTTGATTCTTAATCTTCTTATATCAAACTGCACACTCTTCCTTCTCTGATTTATCCTTACAGAACTAAGTTTACATACATTAACCTTTAAAATAGCATGGCAGTGTTTGCCTACAAATCTATCTTATGGACCCTCTGCATCATTTAGGAAACAATATTATAAATATGCTGGTACTCTGCAGGTATTTTTAGCATGCTGTGGTTTGCAAAAAAGTGTTTATAAAAATATTTACCCTGTATGTGAATGGCAGTTAAAAAAGTTGCTTGTTTAGCACTCCTAAGCTTGAAGTAATATCCTTTATGTTCTCTTGATTTAATTGCTTTTTAATTAGCTCATAAGTAAAGACACATGCCAAATATTTGCGGAAAAGGAATTTAAAAGAGATAAATGTTATGCAAATTTCTTACCAGAAATTTCTTTTCTTCAATTACTGATTAATTGAAAGTATCAAGTGTATGCCAGCTTTCTATCCAGTACGGCAGTTCCTTTCATATGTTTTTCATCACTTGATAAAGTATCATATAGATTTTCTGGTTTGGAGAATAAATTATTTACATTCTTCAGTCAAACCAAATGGAGCAAGAAAGACCATTCAAGTCACATTCATCATGCAATATAGATATATGTGGAAATGCTAGGAAGACATATAGAGCAATATATATATAATATATAATTTTGCTCTGTGAACCCAGACAAGAATTTATAGGCAATGCACCATGACGATAAACCTCTATGAAATTTTACCATGACCGCTCAAAGATAATCCAATTAAACTAGAGGATATTAATTGAACCTTTACAACCTGCAGTTGCAGCTCTGAATAATTGCAAGCTCTAAATGCCATATATATATATATGCCCAGGAATCATGGATGGAAGGGGTGACATTTCCTTTTTAATTCTTGTAGATTTAGCTTTTTTTGCTAGAATGGTGTAGGAGCATTTTCCATTGACAGAATTTGAATATAAACATTTTCTAATATTTGTTCATTTTAAAAGCGATTTCTGTTTCCTTGCTGTTTATTGCCCCTTTCTGCAATCTTCCTACTAATCTCCCACAGAGCTCATTTATATAGCAATGTGTCTCAATCAGCAGACTCAAGTTTCTGGTTTTCACAATCCTACTGTACTAATTTACACCGGGATAAAAGAACCATAGCTGCTTTCTCATTGCCTCATCCGCATGGAAGTGAGGAACTGCTGTGCCTTTGTAGAGTTCTTAAACTTGGCTTGTTGATTACTAGCTTTTAAAAACACTTTTTCAGCCCATGCTAATTCCTAAAAGCTGCATTTCTTTTTTGCCTGGGTACTACTGTGAAGAAGTGATGCTGTGTGAGGTCTTATTGCATGTCTTGACTGCTTCTGGTTTATACTGCAGCTGTCCAGTGTGATCCCTGAGAGAAGCATGAGCTGTCAGTTGAGAATAGTGGTCATCACCACAGATGAATCTTCCTTCATTTGTGTCGCCCCATTGCTGTGGTGAATCTACAGGATAAGATGGAAGAAAATGAAAAGGAGAATTGCCCTCTTGGGATGAAGGAGACTTTAAAAGGATGAAGTGAGTGTGATGCTACAGAAAGCTGTCTGGCAGACAATATAGGAGGCTCAGTTACTAACTTGGTATCAGCAACATACCATGAAATCCAACCAGATAGGGTTGGGAAAGATATGGTTTAAACCTCAGTCCCATGTTAAATTTCCCACCCAAGCCAGTCTGCTGTCTGTCAGACAGGAGAAGAGTTAAAACCAACCCCAGAAATGCTGGCAGGACTATACCAACTTTTTGGGATGAAAGCCACAATAGAGCAGAATTTTCTTGACAAAGGTCATTCCAAATAGCAATTGCCAGGTCAATCATACGTTTTGCAGAAGCAAGCACAGACTGAGGGGTCAAGTGATGCCATGATGACACAACTACTTAAAGAGTCACTTGCTGGAGTGGGGGCAGAGTTAAAGCATGTAAGATCTGCTGAGAGTACTTAATAAAATGTTGTTGGTGTAAGCCCTTGCCTGCCATCATTGAAACCCAGTATTTCTCCAGTAAGTATGATTTAGCTAAGAGCAATACAGTTCTTCATACTTGTTGCAGGAACAAGATAACTGACTAAAGGGGCCATTAATTTTTATTATATCACAATGTTTCTGCAGTGCTTACTGACAATAATTTGTACTCATGCAGCTGATCTTGCAGCCCTACGGCCAGGGAACTACCCTGAATGGATCATCCTTCAGTGGTTCTGCATTCCTGCATGAGGTTTCTTAGAGACAAGAGGTATCCGGTTCCACACCGATTCTGAACACTATTAGGATAGATCAACCTGCAGAGATATTGAATTCGATAATCAGCCATGATCAAAATGAATGGTGAGCAGATTCAAAGGACTGAATAGTCTACTCCTGCTTGTAGTTTCTATGATTCTATCACCCATGGAACAAAAGAATGTTACAACAGATCAATTTCCACACTCAGCATTGAGCAGCAATAAGAAAGCTGAAGGGAAAAATCAGGTGCTCAAGAAAGTCATAGCTTCCTCTTTGGCAGACCCTGAGAATGATGTTGTGAATTATGCTGACCTCCTATACCCTCAACAATTTCACTCTTCCAAAGAGCCTTGAAATTGAAATTGCTGAGACAAATGGAAACCAAGTCTGAAGACCTTGAAGCTGAAGAACGTAGACATTAAGATATTGTATCAGAATCAAACTCAACATCAAGGAGAGAAGGTTCAGACAGACATATCCAGGTAATTTGCAGCAATATATAATCCAATTATTGCAATTTCATTTCTACAATAACCAGATAGCTGCATTGAATTGCAATCTTCGATCCCTCAAGATTCAATAAACAGGATTAAAAGAAAAAGTCACATGAAGGTCTTAAGCATAGAAACATTTACTGTTTGTAGTACCAGTCTGTGTAACTTCCAGGGCAATTACCAACATCATCTAAATCACTCAGACTCGAACAATATTATGATATGAAACTTTATAATGGAATATTTCACTAAGATTCACTATTATGGAAACTCTCGTGACAATTTAACATTTCTCTTAGCTTATTCTAACATTTAAAAGTGGTAATTGGAGGTCTCAAGTCTGAAGTAGAATAGAACTATTCTAAATAACTATGAACATCTTGAAATGGAGGTGCCTTCCTTTCAAAGCAACAAAGTTCTGTGATGGACATGTAGAATTCTGACAAAAATCTCTTTTGATTTCAGATTCTCAGAATCTACAGTATTTTAGAACATAGAACATAGAACATAGAACACTACAGCACAAACAGGCCCTTCGGCCCACAAGTTGTGCCGAACACATCAAAACCTACCCAGCCATAGACCTATCTATAACCCCCAATCCCATTGGATCCCATATACTCATCCAGAAGTCTTTTAAAAGACCCCAGCGAGTTCGCCTCGACCACCACCGACGGCAGCCGATTCCATTCACTCACCACCCTCTGAGTGAAAAACTTTCCCCTAGCATCCCCTCTGTGCTTGCTTCCCTGCACCTTAAATCTGTGCCCTCTCGTCGCGACCATTTCAGCCCTGGGAAATAGTCTCTGAGAGTCCACCCTATCTATTCCTCTCAACATCTTGTAAACCTCTATCAGGTCGCCTCTCAACCTTCGTCTCTCCAGGGAGAACAGTCCCAGCTCCCTCAACCTGTCTTCATAAGGCATGCCTCCCAATCCAGGCAACATCCTTGTAAATCTCCTCTGCACCCTTTCAATAGCTTCCACGTCCTTCCTATAGTGAGGCGACCAGAACTGCGCACAGTACTCCAAGTGTGGTCTGACAAGGGTCCTATAAAGCTGCAGCATTACCTCCTGTAATTTTAATTTTGTGTTTGCTCAGTCTTCATCCTGGCTAATTTTCCATGGGTTGTGTACAACAGCCTGCGGTGACCCTATGCCATTGGAATCGACGATGGTGCCACTTTCCTTATTAGAGAGTTGTCTAGTTAGTTGGACACAATTTGATTTAATATCGTCATGTATTGGCATACTGTGAAAAGTATTGTTTCTTGCACGCTATTCAGACAAAACATGATATTCAATGTAAAGTTTATTTATTAGTCACAAGTAGGCTGACATAAACACCGCAATGAAGTTACTGCGAAAGTCCCCAAAATCTGGGGCCTGTTCGGGTACACTGAGGGGGAATTTAGCATGGCTAACGCAACAAATCAGCACATCGTTCTGATGTTAGGAGGAAACTGGAACACCCGGAGGAAATCCATGCAGACACAGGGAGAATGTGCAAACTCCACTCAGACAGTGAACCAAGCTGGGAATCGAATCCGGGCCCCTGACGCTGTGAGGCAGCAGTACTAACCACTGTGCCACCGTGCTGCCCTACAGAATAAATAGAGGAGAAGGAAGGGAAAGGGTGCAGGATGTAGGTTACAATTATAGCTAGAGTGTAGAGAAGGATCAACATAAGTCAATCCAAAAGTCTGATGGTAGCAAGAAAGAAACTGTTCTTGAGTCAGTTGGTACATGATCTCAAACTTCTGTATCATTTTCCCAATGGAAGAAGATGGAAGAGAGTATATCCAAGGTGTGTGGTGTCCTTGATTATGCTGGCGACTTTTCCAAGGTAGCAGGAAATGAAGACAGAGTCAATGGATGGGAGGTTGGTTTATGAAGGGTAACTGGGTTTTGGTCACATATCTTTGTAGTTTCTTGCAGTTTTAATTAGAGCAGGAGCCATACCAAGCTATGATACTTCTGGAAAGGATGCTTTCTATGGTGCATGTGAAAAAATAATAGGAGGCATAGCGTACGTGCTGAATTTCCTTAGCTTCTCAAGAAAGTAAAGGCATTTTTAACTACAGCATTGACATGAAGGGACCAGAATAAGTTGTTGGTGAGCTGGACACCTAGAAACTTGAAGCTGTCGACATTTCCACTTCATCCCCATTGATGTAAACAGGGGCATCCACATCACTACCCTTCCTGAAATCGACGACTATCTCTTCCACTTCACTGACATTGAGGGAGGGATTATTCTCATTGCACCAATTCGTCAGTTTCTCTACCTTTTTCCTGTACTCTGTCTCATCAATGTTTGCCATCTGATCCACGACGGTAGTGTCATCAGCAAACCTTGAAAACTGAGTTGGAAGGGAAGATCTTCTTGAAGGAGATCAGACGTAGCTTCTTACCTCTTTATTACATTCATTCTTATGCCCAACTTCTGAGAAAGGTCTTCATGAAAGTTGAGCGTTCAGATATTCTGTGGGGATAGGGGGTTATGCCTGGTGCACTACAAACTCCTTAAATGGTGTCTGACTCTCTTTAACTCCCTCCTGTGCTGCACTTCCTCCTCCATGATAAAGACATATAGAGATATACCAATACTATCTGTGCTTCTGAGAAGCACTAAAATAGATCTGAAAATCTGATAATCTGGAAAGAAACAGTCAAAGAAAAATGCACATAAGTCAGACATACCCCTAAAGAACACTTTCAAATGCATTCCCTAGTTTTAGTAATGATGAGGTAAACTTTCTGGAATTTTCAGGCTCAGAAACCCCTTACTTTTTGATAGGGTGACCCTGTCAGATGTTGCACTTCATTTGTCTTGTTCTGCATTACCAGAGGGCTTTTTTAATGGCCTTCTCATTACTTAGGGCCATCATGGTTGAAGGCTGTGCCATCAATAATGGAGCAAGGCAGGGGAAAAGATAATAGCTCAGGCTGAGAGAGTGGAGTGAGCAGCTGGGATATAGCAAGCTGAAAATGAAAGATTAAGTGAAGGACTTATGGCAAGGCTGAAATTTTGAATTCAAGGTGCTACAACATGAAGAGTCTATTAAGGTTGGCAAGGACAGTGACAAATGAAAATTGGGTCTGTTGGATATGTTGTGCTATGATTTCTCAAAATGTGCTTCACATAAGTACCATTTGTCACTGGGAATAGTATGGGACAATTATGGAATTATCCAACAAATGGGTACAATTGGATATAATTTTTAGTCCTCAGGTCACACATAGCATGAGAGAAATAAATACAAAAGGGTACAAATTTTAATACATTGGGCAGGATTTACTGTGTGCGACCTGCCACGTGTTTCGCAGTGAGAGACAGCCCGACATTGGTAGGGGTGGGGTTCTGTGTTCCCACTATTGTCAATGGGATTTCTCATTGAATGCACCTGCCACCACTGAGAAACCATGCGCTGTCAGTTGGGCTGGAAGATCACGCTGCCATAATAGGAAACAATTCAAAGACAAAGAAACGGATTCTCTGGCCTCATTCCAGCCTGGGATTTTCCCACTCTGCTGCAGTGAACGGAGATTTGGCTGGGCGCTGAATTCTCTGACTTTTCTACAACAGGAGCATGGTGTGAATGTCTGGTAAGATTGCTATTTCAAAATCCTATAACATTATTAATTAAATATTATAATCCTTTGAGGTACAAGACAGTTATTTCATAGCAGATTACAGGATAATTATACTGGAGAATCAAATCAAACTAAATTCAAAATTTTAAATTGACCACATTGACATGTAAATTCCCAAATTTGCCTCAGCTCAAATAATTTGAAATATTATTTTGCCAAACACCAGATGAATAGAGGAGTGAAATCTTGCTGGTAGTACTCAGAAGATCTGTGGATTTATCTTTTTGGTTAATGGTCTTTCATCAGCACAGTAAATGTTGCAGATGGAACAGGTTTAAAGCAAGTACAAAGGCAGAGAAATGTGGAGAAAGGTCTGTGATAGAGTAGAAGACCCAGGAGGAGAGAATACCTGATAAAAAGAGATGATGGGAGAAGGCAAAAGTAGGTGGTGATGGAACAAAAGGATCAAATATGTGTCTACAGAAGATATTAATGGGAAAATGGACAATCATTACGAATAGCAACTACTGAAACAATCAACAGACAAAATTGGCAACAGGCTATGATGTGAAATTAGCGAACTCAGTGTTGGGTTGGAAGGCTGTAAAAGGCTTAATTGAAAGATGAGCTGCTGCTCCATGCTGTGTTTTATTGGACAGTCCAGGGGGCTGAGAACAGAGGGAAGAGTGAGACTGTATGGAGAATTGTAATGTTAGGCAACTGGAAGCTTGGGGTCACAATTATGGACTGAGAAAATGTACTGCAAAGCAATTACCCAATTGGCATTTAGTTTCCCCGGTGTGAAGAAGACTGCAATATAAGCTATCAATTGACAAACTAAGGCAGTATAATAAATTGCTGTTTCACCTGGAAAGAGTATTTGTGGCCTGTGTTTTAAAATTGCTGCAAAAGACACCTGACCTACAATTTGGTTAAGTTTCTCCACCTGCTTTGAATGTAGAATGATGTGGAGATGCCAGTGTTGGACTGGGGCAAACACAGTAAGAAGTCTCACAACACCAGGTTAAAGTCCAACAAGTTTATTTTGTAGCAAACACCATAGCTTTTGGAGCGCTGGAAGCTAGTGGTGTTTGCTACCAAATAAACCTGTTGGATCTTAACCTGGTGTTGTGAGACTTCTTACTGTATTGAATGTAGAATTCACCTGATGAAGAGGATAACCTCGAAAGCTTGTGTGAGTGTACTATCAAATAAATCAGTTGGACTTAAACCTGGTGTTGTCAGACTTCTTACTGTGTTTATCCCAGTCCAACACTGGCATCTCTACGCCTTGAATGTAGAATACCAAGGGACAATGTCTAGGCAGTTTGCTTGATGGGCTTTATACCTGCCATTGTCTGAACTTTCTGCTGAACATAAGAACAGTAGGTATAGGTTTCCTGACACCAGAACAAAGAGCTTTAACAAAACTCATGATGCAAAAGAATGCTAAAGACCCTCTATTTGCTTTGATGGCTTCTTAAAAGCTTTGACAATGAAGGATAGAAATTGTTACATTAACATGGGTTTCCTCCATTGTGTAACAATATTCAACTATCACATAGGAAGGAGGCAGTGGTGTAGTCTGGACTAGTAATCAAGAGACCCAGAGCAAGATCTGGGGACCTGGGTTCAAATCCCACCATGGCAGTGGGTGAAATTTGAATTCAATAAAAATCCAGAATTAAAAGTTTAATGATGACCATCAAACCATTGCTGATTGTTGTCAAAGCCCATCTGGTTCATTAATGTCCTTTAGGAAAGGAAATCTGCTGTCCTTACCTGGTCTGGCCTACATGCAATCTTAGCAATCTGGTTGACTCTTAAATGCCCTCATGGATGGCAATAAACACTGGCCCAGCTAGCAACATCCACACCCCATAAATGGATAAATAAAACATGGTCAAAACCGCACATGTGAATTGCTCAGATTGCAAACTTGTCTGTTTGTTACAGCAGAAATAGATGTCTGTGGCAGAAAGTAATACTGAAGAAGCAATGTAGAATGTAATATCATCTCTGTTGAACGGTTAGCTTATTCAGCCTTTAATGGCATTTCCTCAAAAATCTTAGCACTGCCTGTGTTTGTTAAGAAGATGTCTTGTGGTGCACTGGGTAATCTGCCTCTGAGCCAGGACTTGATAGTCAAGGAGAATGTTTTTCATAACAAGAGCAACAGTTTGAGCATTAACCTGCAAAATCCTTCCATTGGCAAGTGGCAAAATCAGGAGAAATGCCTGGGCAGCTCTGCTTG
This sequence comes from Sphyrna mokarran, assembly GCA_024679065.1. Lineage (NCBI taxonomy): Eukaryota > Metazoa > Chordata > Chondrichthyes > Carcharhiniformes > Carcharhinidae > Sphyrna > Sphyrna mokarran. The sequence goes on along the minus strand of JAGIQG010000006.1, from coordinate 42,027,883 downwards.
ATACACAGTGATACCCTCAAGCTATAAGCCTCTGGTGACCAGGTATCAACCTGTTCCAGGAAAAGCCAGCTGTGGAATCAAATGAAAATCAGCCTTGTGCACCAATAGGTGTGGAAGAGAGAAAAGCACCCTTTTGCTTTTCAACAACACCCTTTGCTTAAAAAAACTGAGCGGATAATCACCCCAGGAAGCAAAGTTCTCTCTGAGGCAGAAGATGTGTAGAAGACATTTAGGGACCAGGGGCAGTCAGGTGGCAGCTGGCCTCTGTACAGTTGTTCTTATTAATAAATATCTTTTGTGTTTCTAATGAAGTTTGTGACAGTGCATCGTAACATTTGGCAACGAGGATAAAGAGAATTACAGTAACATTGCCTCTAGTCTGACACTTGTAAATATCCTGTTTTAATCGAAGTTTGAAGAAAAAAACTACTCACCTGATTGCCCCTCATTGGGCAAATAGACCCATTTAAGATATTGAGATATTGCCAGATATTGAAGGATGGGTGTAGAGCTGGTGAATGGATGGGTGAATTGGCTGGTGTGGCCAAGTGTTTAGAGATATAGGGGAAAAAAAAGAGCAAATAGCCCTTAGGAGCAAGAACTGTGATTTTGAATTTAAGGAAAAGTGGAATTGATGTTAAATAAAAAGTTGCTGCAGAGCTTTTTTGAACAGAGAGGAGAGAATAGAAAGCAGTGTTTTAAGTAAAAAGGGGAGAATGCCCCAAGGAAACACATGTGAAAATGATGCGGTTGAGATTGACAGGCTGTTTTTTGGACCAGAGTCTGCAGGGGTCCCGTTGCTGTACTGACGGAGTATAGACAGTGAAGTTATGGAGTTCTGGGGAGGAGAGAACTTCTCAACTTGTTTTAAAAAAAGACGTTCAAACTTTTTTAAAACTACCCCTTGACCCTTGAGAGCACTGGATCTATCTTCGAAACTGAAAAAGAAACATACTTTCCAAATGGCCAGAAGAAGAAGGAAAAGCTGCATAGGTCACTGAAAGAGCTTTCCATCTGGAGAATCTAGAGAAGTTTTTCAAAGATTCAAAAAGTTCATTACAGAGCAGCCACGTTTGTACTTGAACTTCAAAAGTGCAGGAAAAACAGAGAAAATAGACTGCTGCAGACAGTTAAGCAAAAAAAGTGATAGTCTTAAATCATCAATGCATTCAAAGAGGTAATGCATTTAAAGTGGCTAACTTAAAGCAGCAACCACAAGAAGGAACAAAGGGCAATGGACAGGAAAATTGGAGAAGATCTCCAGATAGAGGACAACTCTAAAAATAAAGCCCAGATGCAACAAAGCCCACAAGGAAACAGCAGTGCAAGACCTCATAGAAAAGGTAACAAAAGATCCCAGAAAATGGGCACTAAAGTAGCCCAGATGAAGGGCATTGTAAGACCCTGGAAGGTGGGCACTGAAATACCTCAGAAGGAGGACAATAGAAGATCCCACAGGAAGAGTGACGGGGAGAATTGCAGAAAGGAAAAAAGTTAACCCTTTGTCAGAGACAGACCCCACCAACACTGAAATCAAAAGACAAGTGGAAATGGAGATTCAATTTGAGAAATGTATATGTCCAGTAAGAACATGGTAGACTCCCCTTGGAAGAAATGTAGACTTGAATGATTTGAAAAGAAACTAGGAATAATCAAATGCAAAGAAGAATCAGCAAAAAGAAATAAAGTGAGAGAGAAAACAGTAAAACAACAAGATGAAAGGACTGACATGAACTGGTAACAAACTTGAAAAAAAGTTGCAAACATTTACAAAATGAAGTTTAAGAAGGAGAAAGTGAAACAATGTAGAATAAGCTGAACCCCATGAAAAAGCAACTAGAAAATAAGAATGAGTTCTGTGGAGAATTGAATCAAGAGAATAAGAGCTTCAGAAAGGAAGCGTGACAATGAGAAATTAACTGAAGAGGTAAAAACATTGGCTTTGACAGCAGAATCAGCAATTCAGACAAAGAAAGAAACTGAGATTACATGCCAGAGCAAGACTGCTGAAATGGTCACACTAAAGGAAAAGCACAAGAACCAAATTGATAAAATGATTGATGAAAACATTGCTGAATTGAAATCCTGGAAATAGAAAAAATTCTTATCACATGACCCAAGTATAGAAACAGAGTATTACAACCATTCATGCACACACCACACACCAAAATTGTGAAAAAAATTGTCAATACATCAGATTTTGTTGTATTGTGATTATATTTGCCTACATAAATGTAATGATACACATTTACAAACTATTAGAATTACAAAACATAGAAACACAGAAACTAGAAATAGGACTGGACCATTCAGCCCTTCGAGCCTGTTCCCCCATTCATTTTGATCATAATGATCAAAACGAGGTTACAATGAATAGGGAAGGTAGTCCTGCGGGGACCCCAGGATCTAGTAGTAAGGACGGGCTGGTTATAGATACGAGGAACAAGAATAAAAATCAAGGCACAAAGGCCATCTCAAAGGAGGATTCCCAGAAAACCAAGGGAGGGGTGAAAGCTGTGGTGGAGAGGGCAAGTGAAGGGGAACAGAATGCCACAGAGACCAGCAGGAAAGCAGGAAGTGAGATAGTGGTGGGGGATGGGATGGTTAAAGGGATCGATAGGCATTTCTGTGGGCAAAAGAGAGACTCCAGGATGGTAGTCTGCCTCCCTGGAGCAGGGGTCCAGGATGTATCAGAGAGGGTAGAGGGAATTTTGAAGGGAGAAGGGTCTAAGGCAAATGTAATAGTTCACATAGGTCAGAAAGATGTAGGAACAAAGCACAGGGGGGACTTACGTAGGCAGTTTAGGGAGTTGGGGGCTCAACTGAAAGGTAGGGCCTCCAGGGTGGCGTTCTCTGGGCTGCTGCCTGTGCCCGGGACCAGTTGGGTAAAAACAAATGAGACACTACAACTAAATGCATGGATGAGGGATTGGTGTAGGTCAGAAGGCTTCATATTCATTGATCATTGGGAAGTCTTCAGGAGGGAGGATCATCTATTCAAGAGGGATAGGGAGCAGTTGACTGGGAGGGGAACCCATATTTTAGCTGGGAGGTTAGCTGGAGTGTTTCAGAAGTGTTTAAACTAATAGGGAGGGAGGGTGGGGAGAGAGAGGGAACTGGGAGTGGGAGAGAGAGGGATGACAGGGTAACACCAGAAGGTAGAAAGGAATATCCGAGAGTCTTCAGTGCATGTGTTTTAATGCGAGGAGTGTGACTGGCAAAACAGATGAACTGAAGGCAATAATGTTCACGAGGAGTTTAGAAGTGGTGGCGGTGACCGAGACGTGGTTGAAGGAGGGGCAAGACTGGCAATTGAATATTCCAGGATATAAGTGTTTTAGGCATGACAGAGTTGGTGTGAGGAGAGGCGGGGGAGAGGCTTTATTAGTTAAGGACAACATCATAGCAGTGCAGAGGGAGGGAGGTATGGATGATTTAGGAATTGAGTCTCTATGGGTGGAGTTGAGGAATAGGAAGGGAGTGGTTACGCTGTTGGGTGTTTACTACAGACCGCCCAACAGCCCGCGGGCCGTGGAAGAAGGGATATGCAGGGACATTTTAGATAAGTGTAGGAAAAATAGGGTAGTAGTAGTGGGAGATTTCAATTTTCCTGGAGTTGATTGGAGAGGGCCCAGAGCTGTAGGAGTGGACGGGGAGGAATTTGTACAGTGTGTTTTGGAAGGGTCCTTAGAGCAGTATGTGGATGGCCCGACTAGAGATGGGGCTATACTGGATTTGGTTCTGGGGAATGAGCCAGGCCAGGTGGTTGACGTCGAGGTAGGAGAGCAGGTGTCAAATAGTGATCACAACTCTGTGTGCTTTAGGATATTAATGGAAAGGACGAGACTGGCCCAAAAGGGAGGGTATTTAACTGGGGGAGGGCTAGATACAGCCAGATTAGGCAAGATCTTAAAGATACCGACTGGGATAAGCTTTTCGAGGGCAGGTCGCGAGGTACATGTGGGAGTCTTTCAAGGGAAAACTAAACTCTCTGCAGGAAAGATACGTGCCGGCAAGGAGGAAGGATGGGAAAGGTAGGATTAGAGAACCGTGGCTTACCAGGGATATTGAGGACTTGATCAGGAAGAAGCGAGAAGCTTACATTAGATCTAGGCAACTGGGGACTGAGACAGCGCTGGAAGCTTATAGAGAGTGTAGACGGGATCTTAAAAGGGGTGTTAGAAAGGCAAAAAGGGGCCACGAAGTGGCTCTGGCAGGTAGGATTAAGGAAAATACTAAGGCATTTTACACCTATGTAAGGAGCAAAAGGATGGTTAGAGGCAAGATTGGACCTCTTAGGGACAGTGGAGGGGATCTATGCTTAGAGCCTGAGGAAATGGGGGAGATCCTGAATGAATACTTTGCGTCGGTATTCACGCAGGAGACTGGGCAGATGTCTGTGCCTGATGTTGACAAAGTTGAGGATTGGTTGAGGGAAATAAGGATTACGAGGAAAGAGGTGTTGGGGCTGTTAGGCAGCTTAAAGACATATAAAGCTCCGGGGCCTGATGGTATTTATCCCAGGCTGCTAAGGGAGGTGAGAGATGACATTGCTGGGCCTCTGACGCAAATCTGTGTCTCTTCTTTGGACACAGGTGAGTCCCAGAGGACTGGAGGATTGCAAATGTAGTACCGTTGTTTAAAAAGGGTCAGAGGGATAACCCAGGGAACTATAGGCTGGTGAGCTTGACTTCAGTTATAGGTAAGCTAATGGAGAGGATTCTCAGGGACAGGATGTATGAGCATCTGGAGCGCTGTGATCTGATCAGGGATACGCAGCATGGCTTCGTCAAGGGGAAGTCTTGTCTTACAAATCTAGTGGAATTTTTTGAAGAAGTGACAAAAACAGTTGATGAAGGACATGCTGTTGATGTCATCTACATGGATTTCAGTAAGGCATTTGACAAGGTTCCTCATGGTAGACTGATAGAGAAGGTGAAGGCGCATGGATACAGGGCCAGGTACGTAGATGGGTCGAGAACTGGCTCGGGAGGAGGAGACAGAGGGTAGTAGTGGAAGGCTCTTTTTCCGACTGGAGGCCTGTCACTAGTGGAGTGCCACAAGGCTCAGTACTAGGTCCTCTTCTATTTGTGGTTTACATAAATGACTTGGAAGTTGGGGTAGGTGGTGAGATCAGCAAATTTGCTGATGACACCAAGATGCTTGGATTGGCGGGTACAGAGGAGCAATGCCAGGCAATACAACAGGACATAGATAGGTTGGTAGACTGGGCACTTAGATGGCAAATGGAATTTAATCCGGATAAATGCGAGGTGATGTATTTTGGCCGGAAAAATGTAGAAGAGAGTTATAGGATAAAAGGTAAAACTATTCGGAGTATAGAGACGCAGAGAGACTTGGGGGTGCAGGTTCACAAGTCTCTGAAGGTGTCTTCACAGGTGGGGAAGGTGATAAAGAAAGCGTATAGTATGTTAGCTTTCATAGAAAAGGGTATAGAATACAAGAGTAGGAGTTTGATGTTGCAATTGTATAGAACGTTGGTTAGGCCTCACTTGGAATACTGCGTCCAGTTTTGGTCGCCGTACTATCGGAAGGATGTGGAGTCCTTGGAGAGAGTGCAGAGGAGGTTTACCAGGATGCTGCCTGGTATGGAAGGACTGTCTTTTGAGGAACGATTAAATAGACTGGGGTTGTTTTCCCTTGAAAGACGTCAGCTTAGAGGGGATCTCATAGAGGTGTATAAGATTATAAAGGGTATAGATAGAGTAAATGGAGGTAAACTTTTTCCATCTTCAGGAATGGATAGGACGAGGGGTCATGGCCTTAGGGTGAAGGGGGCTATGTATAAGACGAATATTAGAGGGCAGTTTTTCACACAAAGGGTAGTGGGGGTGTGGAATGCACTGCCGAGTAAGGTGGTGGGAGCAGGCACGCTGGGGCTGTTTAAGGGTCTCTTCGACAGCCACATGAGCGGTATGCAGATAGAGGGATATAGTAGGACTGTTTAACTATGGCTTTTTGTTTCCACAGGTAATTCGGTCCATACTTGACCAACAAGGAGCATGCATTCGGCAGGTGGTGCGAGGACAGCTCTTGGATGTTGATTCATGGGTTGCCTGGTGCTTCATGTCGTAAATGAGTGCTTTATCTGGACCATATGAAGGGCACCATGACAGCTCAGTGACTATCGCTGTAGCTGTGCAGACACTTGGAATTGGGCCGGTGTCTGCAGGAGTTTGCACGTTCTCCCCGTGGTTGCGTGGGTTTTCTCCGGGCGCTCCGGTTTCCTCCCACATCCCAAAAAAATTCGCTCTTAGGCTGATTGGGAAACAAATTGTCCCTACATTGAGACTCTTCCATATTAGGAATAACCTAAAATTAGAATAGGATAATGGAATTGTTACTATATAGTTATGACGGTGGCGCGGGCTCGTTGGGCCGAAGGGCCTGTTTCCCGTGCTGTGTTGCTCTAAAAAAAAAATAATTGATCATCAGATTCAATTTCCTAATTCCCCCTTCCCTGCATATCCCTTGATCCCTTAAGCCCTTAGATCTATATGTAATTTCTTCATGAAATTAGACAACATTTTGGCCTCAACTACATTGTGTGGTAGTGAATTCCACACATTCACCACCTTCTGGGTGAAGAAATTTCTCCTCACCTTAGTTCTAAAAGGTTTACCCCTTATCCTCAAACTCTGAGCCTTAGTTCTCGAACCCCCCCACCCCCACCAAGATTTGAAATACTCTTTTTGAATGCATCCTGTCTGATCTTGTTAGAGTTTTATAAGTTTCCATGATATTCCATCTCACTCTTCTAAACTCCAGTGAATATAATCTTTTCCAACTTAGTCTCTACTCACATGACATATCATTTGCCTTCTTTATTGCCTGCTATACCTATGCACCATCGCTGAACATTCACCTCTCTCAATTTACACTCATTCAAGTAATAATCATTCTTCCTATTGTTGCTATCAAAAAAGATAACCTCACATTTGTCCTCATTATACTGCAATTATTACAAAGATAAACTGGAGGCCAGCAGCCACCCAGCTGTCCAAGAGCAGCCACCTAGGTTGCCCCCCAGTCCCTACAAGTCTTCTACATGTCTTCTGTCTTAGAGAGGATGCCAACCTTTGGAGTGAATGCCCACTCTTAGTCCCAATTAGTCCCTCAAATAGGTGACCGTTCTCTTCTGTATTGCCCTTAAAGTGCCAATCACCACAAAAGAATTGCCCGATCATTATCATCTTACATTTATTGAAATTTGCTCTGTGCAAACTAACTGTTGTGCTGCCTGTAATATAACAGTAATTCCACCTCATTGGCTGTAAATTACTGCAGGAAATTCTAAAATGGTGAAAGGAGCTACATACATGCTAATTTTCATTTTATATCTATGTGCGAAATAGTTTCATGTAGTTTTATTCAGAAGAAACATGAATTCATACCACTGCCCTGGACGGAGTTGTCTGGATGAGTCTTGATTTCTAATTTAATCAAGTACTTAAGTAACATCATTTTCACAAACTAATAGTTTTGTCTTCAGCTTGGAAGTCATCGGCCAACTACACGTACATGACAATGGGCCCACAAAGAAAACCATCCAGCCCAGAGTCTGCACTCACTCTGAAAATGTATCTTCCCCATGCCCAACCCTGTCCCTCACTCCTCCCACAATCCCCATAACCCCATGCTTGACCATGGCTAATGTACCTAATCTGTACATTTTTGGACTGTCGGAGGAAACCAGGGTACCCAGGCGGAACCCAAGCAGACACGGGGAGAATGTGCAAACTCCACACAGGTTACCTGAGGCTGGAATTGAACTCCCTGGTGCTGTGAGGCAACAGTGGGCATCAAGTGGGGACTTGCTGAATATCCAGTAGAGAAGAAGTACCAGAGAGAGTGTTTGCTAATGACATGCTAATATATTAAAATTAGCTTTATGCAGTGCCATGATGTGTTTCAAGCCACTCCACGAATGAGGGGCTGGTAAGATTGGAACTTAGAAACTCACTGGTATGAATTACACTCTTGTGATTTTGAGCATGTACCACCATTCCTGCAGACGGAGAGTGTGGGCTCAAAATCACCCCAAAGGTGTTTATTGGTAACAATTATACACATTTCTATTGTACAACCCTGGCTAGGTACTATCTCCATGCTAGGTTCTGTTAAACTGTATTGTACTCAGTTTGCTATCTTGTGACTCTCTACATCATATTGTGTGAAGTACTGTTCTCCAGTCTTACATTAACCAGTGTTATGCTAAACATGGCATTCTGATGTGCAAGTCTTTACTCAAATATATTTACAGCACAATCTTTCCATACTGCTCCATCTTCTCTGCTCAAATCTCTGCTCCTACTTCTTATGTTCTTATGATACATGGAGTTCATCAAAATTATAATTGAGGATCTATCTTCTTGAATTTATTTCTGCAAGTTTATCATTCAGCTTTTTCAAGTCCCCTTTCAAGTGGTCTACTTCCTAATGAAAAGCAAGACCTGATGAGAACACTCCAGTGTTCTCATCAGGACTTGTTTTCCATTAGGCAACTCTTCATTCGTACTTGAACGTTGCTTCTCTACACTGAATATTTTCCCTTAACAGAACCTCTGTGCTATACTTCAGGCTCACATTCTGTAATTACACTTCTAATTGTTTTTGAGACTCTTCATGCTCTTTTGTGAGAACTTCTATTTTCATTTGGGTACACTGCAGAAGTAGTAGAGAACCCTGCTTCAGACTATTGAATTGGAGCTGCACGTTTTCCACTTTGGCTGCTCCTGCACACAAGAATCCTTCAACTTCTCTTCCTCATCATCCATCATGCAGTTCCCAAACTGCCATTCAGTGTTTTCTTTGTCTCAACCTCTTCAATAAGAATGTACTGCATTGTATTCCTTCTTTCACTCTTGGATGTCTTATTGCTGGATGATATTTTCTCCCTGGAATATGAAATTTTGCTGAGTCTTCTCTGTCAATTCATTCTCCAGTATTTTCAGAGCGATATTAACTTCATTTTTCTTTGTTTGGTAATCTTCCAGAGAACAGATATTAAACTGAGGGAACTCTGCATCACGTTGTTACAATCCCAAATGATGTTACAACTGGATGGGAAGATCCCAGAATGGAATTCTGGCTCAAGATAACTTTTAACTTTTTATACAAACGTGAAGGAACAGAATCACAGGAACACCTGAAAGATATGTTAGTTAGGTGTATTGATCTGAACAGGCACTGGAGTATTGCAACTTGGGGAATTTCACAGTATCTTCATTGCAGTGTTAATGTAAGCCTTAATTGTGACTAATAAATATAACTTAACTTTACCAATTAGTTTTAAATGATAAAAATAATATATTATTAAAGATGAAATATTTGACAATACTCCTTCATTCCACCTTATCTTCACAAATGTAGGTGAACTTTAAGGATAACATATGTTACACAATTTATTTCATGCTATAATGTTTTCAATAACCCAACAGGCTGACTGTAGTCTGAAAATACCTTATACTGCAACAAGTGGCAGATACCACTCAATTGATCTTCCATGGATTTTTTTCTCAATATCTCCCAGATGATTTTTGCACAAGTGTTTCAAATCCTATTCTCAAAAAGATACACTTTAAAATCTTCTATCAATCAATGCTTTCCATCAGCTGTTTTAATCAAGAATCCAACTCCTGGCTTTCAAACGCTTCTTTCAACAAGAGTTTCTCTCAGCTGTTGTTGTAAAGATCCACTGTCACATTTTCCAATTCTCCTTTCAATATTTATTAGAACATAGAACATTACAGCACAGAACAGGCCCTTCGGCCTTCGATGTTGCGCCGACCAATATAAAAAGCAATGACCTCCAAACTAAACCATTCCCTTCTCTTCCATATACTTATCAACTAACCTCTTAAACGCCACCAAACTTGGCGCATCTACAACTGCTGCAGGCAGGGCATTCCACTCCCGAACCACCCTTTGGGTAAAGAACCTACCTCTGATATCCGTCCTATAACTATCACCCCTTAATTTAAAGCTGTGTCCCCTCGTGCTAGCTTTCTCCATCCTAGGAAAAAGGCTATCACTGTCCACCCTATCTAAACCTCTAATCATCTATATGTTTCGATTAGGTCCCCTCTTAGCCGCCTCCTTTCTAACGAAAACAACCTCAAATCCCTCAGCCTCTCTTCATAAGACCTGCCCTCCACACCAGGCAACATCCTGGTAAACCTCCTCTGTACCCTCTCCAATGCCTCCACATCTTTCTTATAATGTGGGGACCAGAACTGCACACAATACTCCAAGTGCGGCCGCACTAGAGTTTTGTACAGTTGCAACATGACGTTGCGGCTCCGAAATTCAATCCCCCTACCAATAAAAGCTAAGACTCCATATGCCTTCTTAACAACCTTATCGACTTGACTGCCTACTTTCAGGGATCTATGCACAAATACACCAAGATCCCTCTGTTCATCAACACTATTAAGAATCCTACCATTAGCCCTATACTCTACACATTTATTATTCCTGCCAAAGTGCATTACCTCACACTTTTCCACATTAAACTCCATTTGCCACCTCTCGGCCCAGCTCTGCAACTTGTCCAAGTCTCTCTGCAAACTGTAACACCCCTTTTCACTATCTACCACTCCACCGACTTTAGTGTCATCTGCAAATTTACTAATCCATCCTTCAATACTCTCATCCAGATCATTTATAAAAATTACAAACAGCAGGGGCCCCAAAACAGACCCCTGAGGTACACCACTTGTCACCAAACTCCACGATGAATATCTCCCATCAACCACCACCCTCTGTCTTCTATCTGCTAGCCAATTCCTAACCCAATTAGCTAAATCACCCTCTATCCCATACGTCTGCATTTTCTGCAGAAGTCTTCCATGGGCCACCTTATCAAACGCCTTACTAAAGTCCATATATACCACATCAACCGCCTTACCCCCATCCACCTCTTTGGTCACTTTTTCAAAAAACTCAATAAGGTTAGTAAGGCACGACCTACCCTTCACAAAACCATGCTGACTATCCCCAATCAATTCATTTCTCTCTAAATAACTATAAATCCTATCCCTAATAATTCTCTCCAATACTTTGCCCACAACAGAAGTAAGACTCACTGGCCTATAATTCCCTGGAAGGTCTCTCTTCCCCTTCTTGAACAATGGGACCACATTCGCTATCCTCCAGTCCTCCGGAACCACACCCGTAACCAACGACGACCTGAAGATCAGAGCCAGAGGCTCTGCAATCTCCTCTCTTGCCTCCCAGAGAATCCTAGGGTAAATCCCGTCCGGCACAGGGGACTTATCCAACTTCAAACCCTCAAGAATATCTAGCACATCCTCCCTATCTACTTCGATACTTTCCAGTTTGCTACCCTGTACCTCAGTGTTCTCCATAACTGCATTTACATCACCCTGTGTGAATACTGAAGAGAAATATTTATTCAATGCCTCTCCAATCTCTTCAGGCTCCATGCACAACTTCCCACTGCTGTCTGTGACTGACCCTAATCTTGTCCTAACCAATCTTCTATTCTTAACATATCTAAAGAAAGCTTTAGGATTCTCCTTAATCCTATCAGCCAAAGTCTTCTCGTGTCTCCTCTTAGCTCTCCTCAATTCACTCTTTAGCTCCCTCCTGGCTAATCTATAGCTATCCATTTCACTAACTGAGCCTTCAAGCCTCATCCTGACATAAGCCTCCTTTTTCCTTTTAACCAGCGAATCAACTTTTTTCGTACACCAAGGTTCCCTTACTCGACCATTTCCTCCTTGCCTGACAGGGACATACTTATCAAGGACTCGCAGCAGCTGCTCCTTGAATAAGCTCCACATTCCAGATGTTCCCAGTCCCTGTAGTTTCCTAGTCCAATCTATGCACCCTAATTCTCTCCTGATGGCCTCATAATTACCCTTCCCCAGCTATAACTACTGCCCCCAGCTTCATGCCTATCCCTATCCATCACTAAGGTGAACGTAACCGAATTGTGGTCACTATCACCAAAATGTTCACTAACTTCCAAGCCTAACACCTGGTCTGGCTCATTGCCCAGCACCAAATCCAATGTAGCCTCACCTCTAGTTGGCCTATCTACATACTGAGTCAAAAAACCTTCCTGCACACTTTGTACGAAAACTGACCCCTCTAACGAGCTAGAGCTATAGCTATTCCAATCAATATTAGTAAAGTTAAAGTCCCCCATAACAATTACCCTATTACTTTCACTCCTGACCAGAATTGACTTTGCAATCCTTTCCTCAACCTCTCTAGAACTTTTAGCAGGTCTATAAAAGACTCCCAACAGGATGACCTCTCCTCTCCTGTTTCTAATCTCAGCCCATACTACCTCAACAGACAAGTCCTCATCAAACTTGTTGTATTGTTCTGAATACTTTTACACAAAGTCAAAGTTATAGAATCATAGAGATATACAGCACAGAAACAGACTGTTTGGTCCAACTCATCCATGGCGACCAGGTTTCCTAAATTGAACTAATCCCATTTGCCTGCATTTGTCTCATATCCCTCTAAATCTTTCCCATGTATGTACCTATCCAAGTGCATTTTAAAAGTTGGAATTGTACCCACCTCCTTTGGCAGCTTATTCTATACACACTGCCTTCTGTATGAAAAAGTTGTTCCTCAGGTCCCTTTTGAATCTTTTCCCTCTCACCTTAAACCCTCTAGTTTCGGGTCCCCTACTCTGAGGAAAATTTTTTTGTTATTCACATTAATTGTTCTTTTAAAATCTCATGATTTTATAAACCTCTATAAAGTCACCTCTCATCCTCCTATATTCCGGGGGAAGAAGTCACAGCCTATCTTGCCTCTCCTTCTAAGTCAAATATTCAGCCCCAGTAACATCCTTTAAAACTTTTTTACTCCCTTTTCAGCTTAATAATATTCTGCCTACAGCAGGACAAAGAAAATTATATGCAGCTCTCCAAATGTGACTTTACCAATGATATGTACAGTTGTAATATAACATCCAACTCCTGTACTCAATGCTCTGATTGATGCAGGCAAATGCCAAATGCCTTCTTTATCACCCTGTCTACCTGTGACATCATTTCTAAGGAACTACATACCTTCACCCCTAGGACTCTGTTAACAACATTCGCCAGGGCTCTATCATTAATTGTGCAAGTTCTGTTCTGATTTGTCTTGCTAAAATGCAACACTCAGATTTATCTGAATTAAACTCCATCTGCCATTCCTTGGCCCACTGGTCCAGTTGACCAAGATTCTATTGTAATCTTAGATAGCCTTCTTCACTACACCACCTATTTTAGTGTTGTTTGCAAACTTACTTAAGGACAAGCCACTGATTATTTTAATTATTTAAACTATAATTTCGCCAGTTGCAGTAAGGTATCACAAACCTTAGAATCATTTCAAATGTTTTTATGACTTCTAATTAACCAAGTCCTTCCATGCTGTGTGTGTGGTTACAATGAGTATAACCTTTTGAAATTCCAATTTCCTCTGTTCCTTTAACCTCAGGCTTTCTGGAAACCTCTCATCATTCCTCTAACCTCTTTATCTAGCTGTCCTTTAGATTTTTGGCATTGCTTCAATGTCCCTTACTACATTGTATGGCTTTTCTTCTAGAGAAACATTAAGGGATATTCCCTCCCTCACTGCTAAGCTCCTTCTCTTCTTGCTTTTAGTTAAAACTAAACCCAAATAGGTATTTTCTCCACAGGTGGCTGGTTGCTAAGCACTTCTCATTTTTTTTTCAAAAGCTCAGGTTTACTTTTCCCATCTTAAACTCTCACTGAGCGCAATAGAAACAGACCGGAACTCATCAGACGTTCATATCTCACCGATAGTCTATCCCTCCAACTGTTTTATGGCAGCAAGCAGTGCATTCAACATTGAATGCAATGCATTCAAAAGATCCTGCTGTTGGCTAATAGAAGGCTACCTCCTGCTACTGTGAATCACATGGCATGTTGCACAGTAAACCCATCCACAATTTGAACTAAAACAAAAAAACTCATACGTACAATCGTCTTAAATTCAGATTATTTCCTACTTGAGCTCTTTTGGAGATAGCTACTGGGTCTGTGCACTATTTAGATTTTTGCTCATTTCTTCTCAATGTTTAACTTTTCTGTTTCTTTAAAAACCTTTATATATCTTTGTGATAACTCAGAAATGTATTTGTTCAGGTCTAAAACTGATTTATTGAAAATTTGAATTTGCAGTTTGGGTAATGTGTAATCAGTCTTTTCAAAAGATTTATGTTAAGTCTTGCCTCCTCTTTCATCTGCACTAAACTCTTCATTGAATGCACTCCATTTCATTGTCATGTTTTGCTACCATCAAGTAATTTATTTTGGTTTGTCTTTGTCCCTTTCGTTTTGTTTTTTGCAAGTAGTTCTAACTCTCTTTTTATGCTTGCTCTTTTTAAGCTACATGCTCCACAATTTAAAAATTAAAATACTCGTTGAAAACTTTTAATAGCTCATCAAAGCTGGTTGGGGTTAATCAGCACCATGCACCAGGATTATTTCATTGGAAATTCCACCAAATAATTATAAAACTGTGTCAACTTGGACTTTCTCTGATTTCCTTCATAATCCTGAATCATATTATGAGCTAAAAAAAAATCCTCCAATGTGTCCAATTCTGTGTCTGCTTTAAGGCTTGAATGAATTCAATTGATCTGGTAGTTTCAATTTACCACCAATGGCATATTCAATGCAGACTATTAAGCTTCCATAAAATTCTAAATTGAATTATTCTAGGTGGGGGAACCTCTTCTGGAATGGACATATCCAGACAGCACCACTCTGTTCAAGTGTCCATGTACTCTGTATTTATCCAAAACACAGAATACGTGGATACCTGAACTCTTCAAATCTGCAATTTAACAAAACAATACTAATGAGATTCGTTATTTGATTTGATTTGATTTATTATTGTCATGTCATGGAGTCATAGAGGTTTATAGCATGAAAACAGGCCCTTTGGCCTAACTTGTTCATGCTACTCTTATTTTTAAACCCCCAAGCTAATTCCAATTGCCTGCATTTGGCCCCTATCCCTCTATACCCATTATACACATGTGACTACCTAAATGCTTTTTAAAAGATAAAATTTTACTCTCCTCTACTACTACCTCTGGCAGTTTGTTCCAGGCACTCACTCAGTTAATGGTAGGGTGTTGAGAAGAGTTACAGAACAAAGAGATCTCGGAGTACATGTTCATAGCTCCTTGAAAGTGGAGTCACAGGTTTCAGAGGGTGAAGAAGGCATTTGGCATGCTTGGTTTCATCGGTCAGAACATTGAATGCAATAGTTGGGATGTCTTGTTGAAGTTGTACAAGACGATAATCTGTGTGAAAAATTGTTTCTCTGGATATCTTTGTTTCTCTTCCCTCTCACCTTAAACCTATGCTCTCCAGTTTTAGACCTTCCTACCTTTGGGAAAGATATTGACTATTTACCTTGTCTATGCCCCTCATTATTTTATAGACATCTATAAGGTCATCCCTCAGCCTCCTATGCTCCAGAGAAAAAAGTCTCAACCTATCCAGCCTCTCCTTATAACTCAATCCATCAAGTCCCGGTAGCATCCTAGTAAATACTTTTCTGCACTCCTTCTAGCTTAAAAATATCCTTTCTAAAACAGGGTAACCAGAATTGCACACAGTGCTCCAAGTGTGGCTTTATTAATGTCTTGTACATCTTCAACAAGATGCCCCAAATTTTGTATTTAATGTTCTGGCTGATGAAACCAAACATGCCAAATGCCTTCTTCACCCTCTGAAACCTGTGACTGCCCTTTCAAAGAGCTATGAATATGTACTCCTCGATCTCTTTGTTCTGTAATTCTCCTCAATGCCCTACCATTAACTGAATAAGTCCTGCCCTGGTTCAGTCTACCAAAATGCATCACCTCGCATTTGTCTAAATTAAATTCGTCAGCCCAATGACCCAATTGATCAAGATCCTGTTGCAATTGGAGTTTTTTTGACTGTCCACCAATCTTGGTGTCACCTGCAAACTTACTAACTTGGAGTATTGTGTACAGTTTTGGTCGCCACATTATAAGAAAGATGTGGAGGCATTGGAAAGGGTGCAGAAGAGGTTTACCAGGATGTTGCCTGGTATGATGGGTCTTATGAGGAAAGGCTAAGGAACTTGAAGTTATTTTCATTAGAGAGAAGAAGGCTAAGAGGTGACTTAATTGAGACATATAAGATGATCAGAGGGTTAAATAGGGTGGATAGTGAGAGCCTTTTTCCTCGGATGGAGATGGATAGCACGAGGGGATATAGCTTTAAATTAAGGGGTGGTAGTTATAGGACAGATGCTAGAGGTGGGTTCTTTACTCAGAGGTAGTAAGGGCATGGAATGCCCTGCTTGCAGCAGTTGTGGACTCATTAAGTTTAAGGGCATTCAAATGGGCAGTGGATAGGCATATGGATAGCATTGGAATAGTTTAGGATAGAGGGTCATAAAATTGGTTCCATTGGTCGGCGCAACATCGAGGGCCGAAGGGCCTGTACTGCGCTGTAATGTTCTATGTTCAATGTTCTAAATATTCATTTAGAATCTCAACCATCTCTTGTGGATCTGCACATTGATGTATATTAGTATACAGTGAAAAGTATTGTTTCTTGCACGCTAAACAGACAGAACATATCGTACATAAGGAAGGAAGGAAGGAGAAATTGCAAAATGTAATGTTAGAGTCATAGCTAGGTTGTAAAGAAAGAGCGATATAGTGTGAGGTAGGTCCATTCAAAAGTCTCATGGCAGCAACGAAGAAGCTGTTTTTACATCAGTTGGTATGTGTTCTCAGACTTTTGTATATTTTTCCCAATGGAAGAAGGTAGAAAGGAGTATGTCTGGAATGGGTGGGGTCCTTAATTATGCTGACTGCTTTTCCAAGGCATCTGGAAGTGTAGACAGTGTCAATGGATGGGAGGTTGACCAGTTAAGTGTGAAAGAACACCATTTATCTCCTACTGTGCATGAATAGACTTATAGCTTTAAGACATTGTGGATGAACAATGGCGGTTGACCTTGTGACCAAAACTGACTTCTAATACTGAGGTCCATTGTTATTCCAAGAAGAAATACCAACAAGAGAACAGTGGCAAAAAAAGGCTATGCCATTATATCTTTTGGAACTATTAGTCATCAGTCAGTTTAAGAATGAAAACCCAAAATATACTATGAGTCATCAAGCATCCAAATTATTTAATCTGTTCGAGTCTCCAATTTCACCTGAGCACCAACCTCCTAGATATTTTACAAGATAGCTCACAATCTGGTGTGAACCCTTTTCTTTTCAAAGCTCTCATTTCGAATTTAAGTCAACAAATCTATTAAAGAAACCATAGTCCTATTAGGTGAAAGATCAGAAATCATAAACCAGGGACTGAATTAACTGTAATCTGTAATAGTGCACTATCATAGAATCATAGGATCCCTATAGTACAGAAGGAACCCATTCAGTCCAACATGCCTATACCGACAACAATCCTACCCACGCCCCATCCATGTAACCACAGATATGCACTCCACTAATTCCCCAACACAAAGGAGAAATTTAACATGGCTTATCACCCTAACCTTCACAGATTTGGACTGTGGAAGGAAACCAGAGCACACGAAGGAAACCCACACAGACACAGGGAGAACATGCAGACTCAATGCAGTGACCCGAGGTTTGAATTAAACCTGGGACCCTGCGCTGTAAGGCAGCTAACCACTGTACCTTTACACATGTGCAATCTGTGTATGTGTGAGTGTGTGAGCGCACGTGTGTGTGTGTGTGTGTGTGCGCGTGTGTGTATGTGTGTGAAAGAGAGAGAGACTGAGACTCAGTTGACAGGCTTTTATAGCCTCACTCATCCTGAAACCATAAAATCCCATGTGAAGCCTACAGACTTATTTGTGGTCCACCCTTGCCCTTTCTGATTCCCATAGTGGGAGGCACTGTAAATTCCGGCCAGTGTTGACTTTGCATTAATTTTTATTAAGTGTGTGAGAATAAATGCTTTCTTTACTTAAAATCACAAAAGCTTGTTGCTGAATTATTCAATTGGAATATGCACTTCAAGGGTAGGAAAAGCCACATCTTTTTCCATGCAATGCATCCTGATTACTGGCAACAAGAAATAAAACTCATTCTGTCTGTGAAACTTATAAATCATACCCAACCATCTGTTACTTTGACGATATTCATTGCACTATTATATTGGGATGCCACCAATATACCGTAATGATATAATGAGCTTAATGGGACAATATAAAATGATGTTAGTTACGAGAAGTAGATTTTGTAGCCAGTCAAATGGCAGCATTTAGTACCTGCCATCCGATCATTTAACAGAATTTTCTCCAGGAAAACATTTGCATGTTTTTCAATATTATTTACTAAGAGTACCACAAATAAATAATTTAAGTTTGTGTTTGTGGAGCAATGTGCTTTGCATTGGTTCATTTCACTAATTTATGGATATAAATTAACTTTTTGAACTTTTACATAATTCCACTTTATCCCTTTCTGTGTAACATGTTTTTATCATTGGACCATAAGAAATAGGAGTGGGAAAATGCCATTCAGTCTATTGAGCCTGTTGCACCATCCAATAAGGTCATGGGCTAGAATCTTATCACTGTGCATGCTGATGGGGTTTTCCCATCCCGCTGCAGTGAACAGAGACTTGTCTGGCTGTCAAATTCTTCGACCTTGTGGCATGAATGACAGACAAGATTATGTCCATAGTATTTTTAATGACATCATCGTTTAGTTGGCTATTTTAATATCTGAAAGTTGATTGTAAGAATTCTGAAAGTTTATTTAGGAAGTAGTTATTTATGTCAATTTGGAAGAAATGACAATAATTATGCACCAGGGTGTAACTGGTGAAAAAGGTCATCATTTTTGCTAAAATTTGTAAATGTAACAGTGAATTTAAAGAGCTAAGGGAAAAAATGGCAAAATGTGCAGAGTCTCTGTTACTTCAGCAGCTTGAATTTGAAAAGTGTTCATTATTTTGAATGAAGAGTCTAATATTCTACTTTGAAAAATATTTATTAGCAAATTGCAAAAAATACTTCTGTAAATGGAAAGTGAAGACTGAAGCTGTCACAAAGAGAACAAGGATAAATGCACTTTGATTTAAATTATGAAAGAGAAGATTTAGAACATACTTCTATCAGGAGTACAGTGAAAGACAATGTTACAATCTCACTTCCTTTCATTCCACACTTTTAAAGGACTTCATGGATCAAGGACTGTTGAAATGCAAATTGTACCTTTGACTATATTGATATTCTGCTTGGTTTTGCTTTAAATACATGCGGACCAATACAGCCTGCAATTTTAAAGTCCCAAAGGTTGACATTGAAATTGCAAATAACTGTAATTCAAAATTCATTTTCCCTTAAACCTAGACTTACACATTGGCAAGGTTTTCACTAGTGCCTGTTTCAGTTATTGGTCCCAGTTTTCCAGATCATAATGCTGGCAACAATTTGGTTAAAGTTAATGATTTATCCTTTGGATCACACGGAGAAGCTCTTGACTGATTAATTTCTGATTACTTTAGAACTTAAACTTATGAGCTGAAGACGATAAGTTGGTAAACCTCCCGCCCCCACTCTTGCTGGCTCTGGAATCAGTGAAGCAAGCTAGATGAGTGAGCAGCTTGTCCAGATCATAGTGTGTTGAATTCTGGCTGACATATTTTGGGGCATAGCTCATTGAAATAATTAATTATAACTCTACTCAAAGAGTTAATTTAATCAGTGATACAAGGGTGGAAATTGAGCAAATGTGAAATATTTAAAAGGGATGTCATCAATCATGAGTAGCTGCTACAGGAAGGGCAATAATTTCAGGGCTCTTGACACAGGTGAGAACAAATGGATTCAGCAGCATTTTCCGAGGCTGTATGGAATGGGAAATGATGTAGAGGTGCCGGCGTTGGACTGGGGTAAACTCAGTAAAGTTTTACAACACCAATTTTAAATCCAACCAATTTATTTGATAGTAAATTCGCAAGCTTTCGACTTTACCTTTCGCATTTGCCTGACGAAGGCTATAAAGTCGAAAGCTCGCGAATTTACTATCAAATAAATTGGTTGGATTTAAAATTGGTGTTGTAAAACTTTACTGGAATGGGAAATAAAAGACAAAAATAAATTGAGAAAATTCCGTAAGACCATAACACATAAGAACAGAATTAGGCCACTCAGCCCATTGAGTCCTCAACGCCATTCAATTATGATATTTTTCTCATCCCCATTCTTCTGCCTTTTCCCCACAACCCCGATCCCCTTATTAATCAAGAACCTATCTATCTCTTAAAGACACACAATGATCACTACAGCATTCTGCTGCAAAGAGTTTCAGATTCACCTCTCTCTGGCTGAAGAAATTCCTCCTCATCTCTGTTTTAAAGGATCATCCCTTGAGTGTCCCTTTAGTGTGCCATCTAGTTCTAGATTTTCCTACTAATGGAAACATCCTCTCCATGTCCACTCTATCCTGGCCTTGCAGCATCCTGTAAGTTTCAATGAAGCCTCCTCTCATTCTTCTAAACTTCAATGAGTACAGACCCAGAATCTTCAACCGTTCTTCATATGACAAGCTCTTCATTCCAGGGATCATTCTTGTGAACATCATCTAAATCCTTTCCAAGGCCAGCACATCCTTCCTTAGATAAGGGGCCCAAAACTGCTCACAATCTGAGCCGTGAAGCACAAAATGGAAAAGTGATGTTAGGGTAAATGAATGGGTTTTGTAAAATGGGGGCTGGAACTGAGAGTAAAGAGCACATTCTAGTTAAATGCTTATACCTCGAGTGAACTTTACACATCCTCAGTGACTTGAGATTAGCAAGATCTTGCTTGCATACATCACAGCAGATAGTCTCAAGCTAGGAGGAGTCTTGCTTTTGGGCCGATGTTTTAATAATAAAAGATTTGAAACTAAACAACGTTTTGTACACTGATTAAACATTATGCATCTGTGGCTCAAAACTGAGAGAACTGTATTGGAGATCCCCCTCTGTGAGAGTTGTAGTAGAGCTAAAATCTGTATTTGAAGAGAGTGCTGCTTCGGAGGTTTATCTGGAGTAGTGTCCTCAATGCTTGAATCATGAATAAACTATTGTAAACTGTCCCTGAGTCTCCTGTGGTTAGTTTGAACAATTCCACCATAAGAGCAGCTGAGAGAGAGGAAAGCGAAGGTAGTAATCTCAGGATTGCTGCCTGCGCCTCGGGAG
Source organism: Sphyrna mokarran (assembly GCA_024679065.1). Lineage (NCBI taxonomy): Eukaryota > Metazoa > Chordata > Chondrichthyes > Carcharhiniformes > Carcharhinidae > Sphyrna > Sphyrna mokarran. Next base: position 42,006,632 of record JAGIQG010000006.1, on the reverse strand, counting down.
AGTGAGAGCAGGAATAGTATGAGGTGGAGATTGAATACGTGGCTGAGGGACTGGAGCAAGGGGCAGGGATTCCGGTTCCTGGATCATTGGGACCTCTTTAGGGGCAGGTGTGACCTGTACAGCAAAGACGGGTGGCACCTGAATCCCAGGGGGACTAATATCTTGGCGGGAAGACTGGCTAGGGCTACTGGGGGACTTTAAACTAGAAAGGTTAGGGGGAGGGAATAGTGATGTGGAGACTGGGAGCAAGGAAGTTAGCTCCCAGGTAGGGAAGGACTCTAGGCAGGATGAGAGGCAGGTTACACGAGTGGGGGAGAAGGGATATGTCCAGTCTGAGGGACTGAGCTGTGTCTATTTTAATGCCAGGAGTGTAGTAAATAAGGTGGATGAACTTAGGGCGTGGATTGCTGCTTGGGATTGTGATGTGGTGGCCATTACAGAGACTTGGATGTCTCAGGGACAGGACTGGGTACTACAGGTCCCGGGATTCAGATCCTTCAGGAAGGACAGGGAGGGAGGCAAAAGAGGTGGTGGAGTGGCACTGTTGATCAGGGACAGTGTCATGGCTGCAGAGAAGGTGGATACCGAGGAGGGAATGTCTACGGAGTCTCTGTGGGTGGAAGTTAGGAATAGCAAAGGGTCGGTGACGTTGCTGGGTGTATTCTATAGGCCGCCCAATAGTGACAGGGAAGTTGAGGTGCAGATAGGGAAACAGATACTGGAGAGATGTAGAAATAACAGAGTTGTTGTGATGGGAGACTTCAATTTCCCAAACATCGACTGGAATATCCCAAGGGTAAGGGGTTTGGATGGGGAGGAGTTTGTTAGGTGTGTTCAGGAGGGTTTCCTGACACAGCACGTGGACAAGCCTACGAGAGGAGAGGCTGTACTGGACCTGGTACTAGCTAATGAACCAGGACAGGTGATGGATCTCTCGGTAGGAGAGCATCTTGGGGATGGAGATCATAATTCTATCTCCTTCACCCTTGCATTGGAAAAGGATAGGATCAGGCAGGCTAGGAAGGTGTTTGTCTGGAATAAGGGGAAATATGAAGACATCAGGCAGATGTTGGGGTGAATAAACTGGAAGGAGGTGTTCTTGGGGAAAAGCACAGAAGGAAGGTGGCAGATATTCAAGGAATGCTTGTCTGGAGCTTTGCACGACAACGTTCCGGTGAGACAAGGAGGTTTTGGTAGGACGTGGGAACAGTGGTGCACGAAGGCTGTGGTGAACATAGTCAGGAAGAAAAGAAAGATGTATAAAAGGTTCAAAGAGCTAGGAGATGTTGGGGATCTAGAGAAGTATAAGGCTTATAGAAGAGAGCTTAAAAAGGAAATTAGGAGAGCCAGAAGGGGTCATGAGAAGGCCTTGGCTGGTAGGATTAAGGAGAATCCCAAGGCCTTCTACAAATATGTGAAAAGTAAAAGGATGAGAAGAGAAGGGATAGGACCTATAAAAGGTGAAGGGGGAAAAGTCTGTATGGAACCGGAAGAAATGGCAGAGGTGCTTAATGAGTACTTTGCCTCAGTATTCACGGTGGAAAGTGATCTGGGAGGATGCACGACAAGTTTGCGGCAGACTGAAAAGATTGAGTATGTAGATATTAAGGAAGCGGATGTGTTAGAACTTTTAAATGCTATCAAGATAGACAAGTCTCTGGGACCAGATGGGATGTACCCCAGGTTATTGTGGGAGGTGAGGGATGTCATTGCAGAGCCCCTGGCGATGATCTTTGCGTCGTCGATGGAGACGGGAGAGGTTCCGGAGGATTGGAGGATTGCGGATGTGGTCCCTATTTTCAAGAAAGGGAACAGGGATAGTCCTGGAAATTACCGACCGGTGAGTCTGACCTCAGTGGTTGGTAAGCTGATGGAGAGGCTTCTGAGGGACAAGATTTACGAGCATTTGGAGAAGTTTAGGTTGATTAGAAATAGTCAGCATAGTTTTGTAAAAGGCAGGTCGTGCCTTACGAGCTTAATTGAGTTCTTCGAAAATGTGACAGAACACATTGACGAAGGAAGAGCAGTGGACGTGGTGTACATAGACTTCAGCAAGGCATTTGACAAGGTCCCACATGCAAGACTTCTTGAGAAGGTGAGAGGCCATGGGATCCAAGGGGCTTTGGTCTTGTGGATCCAGAACTGGCTTGCCTGCAGAAGGCAGAGGGTGGTTGTGGATGGCTCTTTTTCTGCATGGAGGTCGGTCACCAGTGGAGTGCCCCAGGGATCTGTTCTAGGACCCTTGCTGTTTGTCATTTTCATAAATGACCTGGATGAGGAAGTGGAGGGATGGGTGAGTAAGTTCGCCGATGACACGAAGGTCGGTGGTGTTGTGGATGGTCTGGAGGGATGTCAGAAGTTGCAGCATGACATCGACAGGATGCAAGACTGGGCGGAGAAGTGGCAGATGGACTTCAACGCGGATAAATGTGTTGTGGTCCATTTTGGCAGATCCAACGGGATGAATGAGTACACTATCAAAGGTAGGAGTCTTAGCTGTGTGGAAGAGCAGAGGGATCTTGGGGTCCGGGTCCATAAGACTCTCAAATCGGCCTCCCAGGTGGAGGATGTGGTTAAGAAAGCTTACGGTGTACTGGCCTTCATTCATCGAGGGATTGAGTTCAGGAGTCAGGAGGTAATGCTGCAGCTTTATAGGACCCTTGTCAGACCACACTTGGAGTACTGTGCGCAGTTCTGGTCGCCTCACTATAGGAAGGACGTGGAAGCTATTGAAAGGGTGCAGAGGAGATTTACAAGGATGTTGCCTGGATTGGGAGGCATGCCTTATGAAGACAGGTTGAGGGAGCTGGGACTGTTCTCCCTGGAGAGACGAAGGTTGAGAGGCGACCTGATAGAGGTTTACAAGATGTTGAGAGGAATAGATAGGGTGGACTCTCAGAGACTATTTCCCAGGGCTGAAATGGTCGCGACGAGAGGGCACAGATTTAAGGTGCAGGGAAGCAAGTACAGAGGGGATGCTAGGGGAAAGTTTTTCACTCAGAGGGTGGTGAGTGAATGGAATCGGCTGCCGTCGGTGGTGGTCGAGGCGAACTCGCTGGGGTCTTTTAAAAGACTTCTGGATGAGTATATGGGATCCAATGGGATTGGGGGTTATAGATAGGTCTATGGCTGGGTAGGTTTTGATGTGTTCGGCACAACTTGTGGGCCGAAGGGCCTGTTTATGCTGTAGTGTTCTATGTTCTATGTTCTAACAATAACAAGAGTGGCAAAGCAATTGACTTACCATTTGGTGTTAGAATGATTTGCAGCTCAAAGGGGGAAAGAAAGGGTTTTCTATTTAGCATGTTAGAGACTCTCAGAAGTTGGTAGTCCAACTTGTCTAGCAGTAGTGGATTGTAGGCACAATATCATCTACACTACAGCCTGGCAGCACAGCAGATAAAGATAACAGATGCAAAGAATCTGGTAAGGAAAATTACCCAATGCTACTATGTATCAGATGTATTGTTCAAAAATTTATCTGTTAGTCTGTTCTAAAGTAATTGATTACCTATGTGACACATTGGCCAAAATTTTACCAGTCTGTCAAACATGAGAATCAGAGCAGGTAAAGGGAGAACAATAGGAAGGTCTGCTGACCTTAGGTAGGATTTTACGGTTTTGGGACGAGCGAGACTGCAAAATCCTAACCTACTTGTATCAATCCATCTCTCATGAAAGCCCGTGAGTAAATTTTCTGATCCCAGCTGCTTTCAGGAATTGTTGATGGTGGGATGAACAATTTGGCAGACAGTTTAAAGGTCTGTTGATCTTGGGCAAGGATTTCTGCTTAAGGGCGAGCGTGACCGGAAAATTCCATCCTGTTTCAGCTGGACACGTGTTCAAATTGTGGAAAGTTTTGGCACAGTCAAATCTCATAACAGCTTGTCATGAAAGCATGGCCAGGATGTAATACAGATTGGACACACATTTGCACCTGTATATGTTGTAATTCAAATTATATTTGAAGAGCATTTCTTTCGTTGCATAACAGGATGGTGCATAAAAGTGCACAGACACAATCTAGCATCAGGAAAGAACCTCCTTATTATTCATCACCAGTTTTTAAAAAATTCTATCATAGAACATGAGTGTCGCTGACCAGCATTTATTGGCCATCCCTCGTTGCCCTAGAGAAGGTGGTGGTGAGCTGTCTTCTTGAAACGGTGCAGTACACGTGCTGTGGGTTGACCCACAATGCCACTCGGGAGGGAAATTCCAGGATTGTGATCCGGTGACTGTGAAGGAACAGCAATATATTTTCATGTCAGGATGGTGAGTGGCATGGAGGGGAACATGTATTTGTTGCCTTTGTTTTTCTAGATAGAAGCAGTCATGGTTTGGAAGGTGCTGTCTAAGGAACCTAGGTAAGTTCCTGCAATGCATCTTGTAAATAGTGAGCATGGGTGATGAATGCTTGTGGATGTGGTGCCAATCATGTGGCTGCTTTGTCCTGGATGGTGTCAAGATTCTTGAGCGTTGTTGGAGCTGTGCCTTTCAGGCAAGTGGGGAGTATTCCATCACACTCCCTACTTGTGCCTTGTAGATAATGGACAGGTTTTGGGGAGTCAGGGGGTGAATTACTAGCCACAGTATTCCTAGCTGACCATAATCATGTAAACTCCCATTGCTCCATGCAAGGCTTGTGGCCTCCGATTGATCCTGTGTGGCCTCTCCAGGTTGGAAGGTAGCAACTGACTCAAACTTAGTGCAAGTGCACTTTATGGGGCACAGTAGGAAGAGATTGGAAAACAAAAAATAACTTCTCCCATTTGCTAGAGGTAGAAAATTTATACAGATCCACTGCTACTCCAGCTAAGTTGACTCTGCTCAAAACAGGGAGTGACTCTGCAGGTTTCAAGAATGCTTCTCTTTCATTTCAGAAAGACTTTGGCACTGGAAAAATAAACGTGTGATGATTACATTTCCAAGGTTAAATTATTCTATCAAATAATAAAACAGCTTTGATTTAAAGTACAAACACAGCAAATTACTTCATCCCTAACCTAAATATGAATTTACCTATCAGCCTTATATAAATGAATGTTTAAATAGCCCTCAGGAGAAAGGCTTTTAATTTCTTCACACCTGTTCTACCTAATTGCTACCCTTTTTCTTTCCATTAACTTTCATATACTCACAATAAAACTTTAAATTTATGGCGTCTCTTTGGCATAAGCAGGTCACCTTGAAGCTAAGTAATTTCATCTTGGATTGTGTGGCCATCTATAGAACATATAGATGATCTCTAGCATACCATGGCATGATCTCTAGCATCATGCCATGGTATGCTGTCACTGTCACTGTCAGCTGCTGTTTGACTGCATTCGACCAGCTTTCTGTACTGTAGGATTTCTATGATTTCTTTATGACATTCAAATAGTACCTTTCCCATCAGATTTCTAATTGAAGCATTAGCTTCAGTTCATACTTTAAAATCAGAAACAACTCAGCAGGTCCAAAGATATGGGGGTTAGGTTGATTGGCCAGGTTATATTGACTCTAGAGTCAGTGCAATTAACAGGGTAAATGTGTGGGGTCATGGGGATAGGGCATGGGTGGGATTGTGGTCGATACAAACATGATGGGCTGAATGGTCTAATTCTACACTGTAGGGATTGTATGATTCTATGATTCAAAGATGCTAAGATCAGAGAACCCTACAGTGAAGAAAGAGACCATTTGTCCCATCAAGTCTGCACTGATCACAATCCCACCCTGGCTTATCCCTATAACTCACTTACTTACACTGCTAACCCCCTGACACTAAGGAGCAATTTAGCCTGGCCAATCAACCTAACCACATATCTTTGGACTGTGAGAGCAAACTGGAGTACTTGGAAGAATCTAGAGGAGCAAGGAAACCATGTAAACATGGGGAGAATGTACAAGCTCCCCATGGAGGCAGTGACCCAAGGCTAGAATCAGGTCCTTATGCTATAAGACAGCAGTACTAAATCACTGTGCCACCATGCCATTCTTAAATAGTCGCTGAATCATAGATTTTAACTTCTGAAGGAGGTGATATGGGTGGGCATCAAAGTGCTGGGAAAAATTGCGTAAGGCTACACAGTGTACAATGCACTAGGGAAATGGCCAAGATCCATAAGACACTATTGACTTCTTCAACAGTTACAAGCCACCCAGGCCAGCCCTCACATAATCAAATTTCATTACGTCTATTCCATACCCATACTGTAATAGGAAAGTCAGTCAAGACTGTGTAAACTTTACCCGTTAACATTTTCCAAAAGCTTTAAACAAAAACATAATAATAAAATCCCTCCTTACTGCTTCTAGGGTGGAAGACAGGATGTACACACAGCAGCTAAAGCTGGGCTTTGAACTTGGGGAATAATACCCAATAATTACATTGTATATAATTGGATGACAGTGCCAATGCTGTTGACTCACACATCAATCATCTGTTTGATATATATGTGAATACATTCGCTGATGTTGCAGCATCAGCCAGTAACAAGCCACAGATAAGGCAGCTAACAGCAGGGGCAACATTGCCATTCATCAGCTGTGTTGTCCTTATGTTCAAAGTTGATTGCAAATGTTCTTGTCACAGTTGGCAAAACACTTCTACTAGTTTCCAGCTGGTCAGTAGCAAGCTGAGGCAATTGTCTTCGGTGATTGGTGGGTAGGTGTGCCAAAGTTTGCAAATGTGGTCTGTGATCTCCTGTTAATCTGCTTGTTATGGCTTCTTTCATCTTTCACCACTTCTACCAGGAGATGCCACATGTGAAGAACTTTAAAATATATATTCCAATTTCAAGGATGAAAAATAATCAGTTTCTACTTTTTCTCAAAACTAAATATTAATAAAGATACAAAAGTATGGAAAAATTGCCAATAACAATAACACAGTTGTCTTTTTTGTTTGCAAAACCATCAGTTCTTGTAACTTGAAGGTTTCAGCCAGGTAACTTCTTTTGCTATCAATCCAAAAGGATTCCCAGTGTTTAAAGTGTTCTCCTGGGAAAAATCCTGCAAAATTGAATGAGGCCACAAGAAGTTTAAATGGAGAACCACCTCATTATTCACTATAATTTAGACTATTTTATAAGGGTTTTTTTGGATCTTCAGTTAATGTTATGTCAGGTTGCATAAATTAATAGTATTTATATTAATTTCCCATACCGGGCACTAACTGAACTCACATCTTCACATATCAAAATAATGTAACACAGACAAGTGTTAAACATGCCCAAAGATGTGCAGGTTAGGTGGATTGGCCGTGTTAAATTGTCTCTTACTGTCAGAGGGATTAGCTGGGGTAAATGCATGAGGTTAAAGGGGTAGAGGCTGGGTGGGATTGTGATTGTTGCAGATTTGATGGGCCAAATGGCTTCCTTCTGCACTGTAGGGATTCTATGATTTTATTTTGTAATTCTGTGGACATTTACTGACAGCCAGAGAGATGGTGGTCACCAGGTTGCGACTGAGTTGGGAGCACTCTCACTACCGTTATCCAAAAACTCCATGTTAAAGTCCCACTCTCAGGTTGGAATTTTTCCTTTTTCACCAGGGCTCTCCTACGCTGTCTGGAAAAGCAGTGAGAAACCCATGCCGACTTTTAGCAGGAAGGTCTGTCCACCAGTCAGTTACGAGGACAACGGAGAACCTCTCACCCAGCTGAGAACTGCAGGATATGACATTCTGCCTGTTTGGAATTACCAACTAATCAGAGATCAATAGCTCTTGCATTCAGTAGAGTCTTTGAGGTAACAGCCATGGCTATGTCTACAACAGCACGTCATGGAATTCCAGGATCATGGAGCGACCCAGGAAAAAGATAAGTTGCAGGGAGTGGGTGAGGATTGGGTGGGGTAGTTGTCTTGCAAGGTGGATGGGAGTGTTGCAAGGAGGAGGGGGGAACCGTGAAGTTTGGCAGTAAGAGCAGGAGTGTTGCTGTCCGTGGCCACCTCAATGCCCTATGTCCATTACCTTAATCATGCACCCATTATGAAGATGGAGGGACACCCCTTTCAGTTAATATGCTGCCTGACTACATTGAGGAAGACATTGGTCACCTGTTCAATCCGATACTTAATTTTTTAGTGCTAGATGGAAATGAGCATTAATAGCTGAGGTTTGTGGTAACATTGTTCACCACTGGCAGAACACGCTGCCCACGATGCCAACAGCAAACTACACCACTGGTCTAAAGAAGCTGAGCCAGAATCCACTGACTGTTGCCAGACATTTTGTCTCAAGTTCTATAGAAATGGTGATCTCCCCGAGCAAGCTTCTTTCATCTTATGCCAGCTCTGCCACGGATTCCTGTTACTAATACGTTTGGAAAGAAAACTTATCAATAGGAATTAAAATATGTCTCATTATTTGTTCCAAAAAATTAAGCTTAATAAAATTGCAAGCCACTTAGAAAAATAATATGGCATTCGAGGATACTGTTAATATTACAAAATATAACGATTTCTTCATTTATTCAAATTCACCTACTCTGATCCAGGAGATAAAAAAAATCAAAGCCAGTACATTGCAGAATTGAGTTATTTTTGCATCAAATCTGGGACCTTAGCATGGACTCAAGCAAATATAACACACAAACACAATGCAAAAATGCACTGAGCTACGACCAGAAAGTAATGAGAGCAGGATTTGCTCTCCAAATATTCTGTCTGCATTGCTTGCACACCTGTTCTCCCAGTGCACTGCCAAGCAGCTCATGTAAAAACAACTGAGTGGCAGATTCTGTTTGTAACATGTGTATTGCACTTTGAGAAACTTCAGAGTAAACAAAGATCTTTGAGTAAGCACATCCGTAATGATAGCTGGCTTAATCTGTGCTGAATTTATGGTTTGCCCATGAATGATTCAGCTTTGCAGGGAGGTAAACTGTGTCACAATCTCAAAAAGCTATGCCATGAAATGATGGAATATGAATTCAACCTTACTGTCCTGAATTCATCCATGACTCAGATGGACACAGTTGGGAGAATTTCTGTTTCATCAACCTAACTTTTAAAAATGATATCGGAAGTGGGAGAGGGTTAGAAATGGTGGGGGGGGGGGGAGTATGTGGTTTTGGATTCTATTGGAAGTAGGAGCAAGTGACGCCCCCCACCACTGCCCCCAGTCCCATCCCCTCCCCCCCCACCCCCCACCACCCCCCCCACCATCCCCCACCCCCCAACCTCCACTCCACCATCCCCCATCCTCCCCACCCCACCCTCCCCACCCCCCCACCTTAACCACCCCCCCCCACCACCCTTTACCCCCAAAGGTGGTTGTTGCAGGCCTGGAAGGCCATAGAACCTATTCCTGTAATTTTTTTGTTCTTTGTAGTGAGGAGGTGAGGCATTCACTGGGTGAAGATGTGGGCTGTGTGAAAAGCTTACCTTGGGGCTTCAGCAGTATGTCCTGAAGTCTAAAACATTAAACATCCCGCCTACACTCAGTCCTCATCCTCCCATCACAGTCTCTGTGCCCCTTCCATGCCATCTCATGCCCTGTACCTTCTGCTATAATTGTTCATACTGTCCATGACAAAATATGCTCCTATACCCACACCCATCGTCTCTTATTCACTGCATTGCAACTTATGCGCTGTATCATTGCCTATATGGTCTCTTATACTTTCAATGTCCATTTATGCCCCCATGGCTATTATAGCTTATGATAACTTAATGTCAACTCATATTAGCCTATGTCCTCTCCACTCACTATTCTTTACCCTCATGCCTATCAAGGCAACTCACCTATTATCCAAACATCAGGGCCCACACAGAGGTGAGAGAAAATAAAGTCTGTCTGCTGTGATTCCTGTGGTGGATGGAGGTGGATGATGCAAAGATCTGTTGACCTTAGACTGGATTTTCCAGTCTTGGGTTGAGCACACCAAAAAGTTCTGAACTTAGTCTCTCATTTAAGAAAGGAGATAAATAGGTTAGAAGTAGATCTGAGAAAGTTTACTGAATTGATATCTAGGATGGGGTGGGTGTGGGCATGCAGGTGTTATCTCATGAAGAACAATGACCATGTCGAGATGGTATCCATTGGATTTTAGAGGATTGTGAGGTGATCTGATTGAAACACATGGGATCTGAGATGATTTGACACAATGGATGTTGAAAGGATGTTTACCTTTGTGGGAGATACTAGAACTAGGGTACACAGTTTAAAAATAAGGGTCTCTCATTTAAAATGAAAATGGGAAGAAACTTTTTTCTCTCAGAGGTTTGTGTATCTTTGGAATTCTCCTCCCTGGAGAGCAATGCAGCCAGAATTGTTGAGTATTTTTATGGCAAAGGTAGAAACATTCTTGACTAACAATGGAGTCAAAGTTTATTGGAGCAGGTGGAATGTGGAGTTGAGGTCACAATCAGATCAGCCATAGTCTTATTGAATGGTGGAGCAGGCCAAATGGCCACTCCTGCTTCCAATTCATATGTTTGTTTGCATGTATGTTCATTTGTAACTCTGCAATTATTTGAAATGCCCATGCTGAATTTGGGTTTGCCTCATGTGGTAGTAATGCTCTGCCCCCTTTCCCCGACCAGTGTAAATGGGATCTGTCAGAAATTCGACATCTGGTCCAGCCCGCCATTTTGAAAGATCCACAGATCTCCATAATTTTGCAAAAATCTGGGTCTTAATTTCTAAATGGATAGTGGAGCCACATTTAAAAATCCTCACCATATTTAAAAAATACTTGGTTATGATCTTTAAATGCCATCGCCTACAGGGCTACAAACCAAGAGATGGAATGTGAAATGAGGGTAGATAGCTTATTTTTCCGGCACACTATGATTAGCACTGCTGCCTCACAGCGGCAGGGACTTGGGTTCAATTCCTTGGGTCACTGTTTGTGTGGAATTTGCACATTCTCCCCATGTCTTTATGAGTTTATTCTGGGTACTCCAGTTTCCTCCCACAGACCAAAGATATGCGGGTTAGGCTGATTGGCCATGCTAAATTGATCCTAGTGTTGGGGTTTAGTAGGGTAAATAAGTGGGGTGTGGGAATAGGGCCCAGGTGAAATTGTGGTCGGTGCCAAATGGCCTTCCTCTGCACTGCAGGGATTCTATGATGGGCCAAAAAGCTTCCTAATGTGCATAAATTTTCAATGTGTGTTTTAACCCTCATTAATTTCACCAATTTACATAAATGTGAGACTACAATCTCAACTCCAGTTATGTAAACATCAAGTAGTTTGTCTTGAATTACTGAAACCAAACTGAACTGCTGTTTAATCTCTGTGATTAATTTTATCTGGTAGTCTAATCTGTTAATTACTAGTACTGTCAATGTCTAAATTGGGTGCTGCTAACTTTGATTCTAAATATGAATAAATAATTAGTTCAGGACATTGACATCTGATGACTTCATTAATTAGCAAGCAAGGATTAATTCATTAACTCAATTGCTTGTGTAAACCTTGATGAGACTGGTAGTGTAAATGCTAATCGAACTTGAACTACATGATGTAAAACATGTTGGCAAACTGAATTTAGATATTATTAACTCCAAGATATCCACTAGGTGGAAAACCAAGTCATTTCCTCACAGTAAATTAAGTTGAAGAGTTAAGGATTTGCCTGGTGCCTTAGCTGAATTTTCTTGCCACGGTATTCACTCGAATGTTCTTATATTTTTGCCTGGGGTTCATGACCAGGATTTGAATTTCCTAAGATTTATGGGAGCACATTACATGGATATTAATCTTTTTATCTCTCACTGCCTTCCTCCTCTTTTAAGACACTGCTTAGAATGCGTCACTGCAGTTAACCCTCACATATCTTATGTGTCTTTGTATTAAATTTAACCTGATTGTACTCTGTAATTGGGACATTTATTTCGTCCCTCCGTCTTAGCTCATCTGTTGTTGAAACTCTCATTCCTTAGAACATAGAACATAGAACACTACAGCACAAACAGGCCCTTCGGCCCACAAGTTGCACCGATCACATTTATACCTACCAAGCCATAGACCTATCTATAACGCCCAATCCCATTAGATCCCATATACTCATCCAGAAGTCTTTTAAAAGACCCCAGCGAGTTCGTCTCTACCACCACTGACGGCAGCCGATTCCATTCATTCACCACCCTCTGAGTGAAAAACTTATCCCTAACATCTCGTCTGTACTTGCTTCCCTGCACCTTAAATCTGTGTCCTCTCGTAGCGACCATTTCAGCCCAGGGAAATAGCCTCTGAGAATCCACCCTATCTATTCCTCTCAACATTTTATAAACCTCTATCGTTCTTTTATTGTATTAGATTTGACAATTTCATTGCTTCCTTGCTGCTCCCAAATTCTATTCTTTGTAAATGTAAGGTTATTCAAACATTTGCTGCCTGTGCTCTTACTTATTCCAAGGGCTGTTCACCTATCACCCTTGCTGTCCTACATTGGCTGCAGTCAAACAATGCCATCCTTATTTTAAAGTCTTTCCATGGCTTTGCTTCTCCTTGAATTCACTCTAACTTGCTTTGTTTGCATGCACCATCCACAAAGGTGTTTGGCAGAAGATGGTTGTAAAGACTTTTGCCTTGTCTTTTGTAGTGATTTGTTGAGCTTCCCCATCAATGAAGATAGGTTTATATATGAAGCCTCCTCAGTATATTCATTGCTTTCTACTGGATTTGGAAGGACTGCAGAATTTTGATCTGATCAACTGGCTATAGGATCACCTAGCTCTGTCTGTCATTCAACATAAATTTCATGGCGGTACAGTAGAATCCATGAGTGGGAATAACTCATGGATGTTCACACCTACACCCATTCATGATTTTGTAGTTTCATATAAATGATATTCTAAAGAATTTGTCTCACTGTATCTAATTTTAGTTGCCTCACATTGTAGGGAACATAGAATCTTAGAGGTTTATAACTTGAAAACAGGCTCTTTGGCCCAACCTACCCATGCTGCCCTTCTTTTTTAACTATTAAGCTAGTCCCAATTGCCCATATTTGCCCCACATCCCTCTAAATCCATCTTATCGATGTAATTGTCTAAATGTTTTTTAAATGACAAAATTATACCTTCCTCTACTACTACCTCTGGCAACTTGTTCCAGACACTCACCACCCTCTGTTTGAGAAAAATTGTCCCTCTGGACCGTTTTGTATCTCTCCCCTCTCATTTAAACTATGCTCTCTAGTTTTAGACTCCCCATTTTTGGGAGAAGTTGTTGACTGTCCTATTTTTTTCATTATTTTATAGATCTCAATGAGATCATCCCTCAGCCTCCTACGCTCCAGGAAAAGAAGTCCCAATCTATCCAGCCTCTCCTTACAGCTCAAACTATCAAGTCCAAGTCGAATTCTAGTAAAGTTTTTTTCTGTATTCTTTTTATTTTAAAGGCCTAGAAAACACAAAGACCTCAGAAAGAAAGTACCACTAGTTTAATACCTTACAAGAGCTTAATAAATTACAGGATAAGTAGAAGAGTTTGCATTTTTTCTGTTATAAATGCATAGTTTTCAGGAAGGTTTGGTTCAATGGATAAGTATGTCAAAGAGTGACAAGTTTTCAGCAACATTGGGCACTTAGGCCTCATAAGTTTGGGAAAACCAAAGGCTGTAAGTATAGTTTATATGAGCACTGAAGTTCAATCATATCAGAATGGATCTTGCTTAATTGGCTAGTTGCTTCCTCTGCCTTTTTATATGTCTATATCTTTGTGCTGCCAATAACAGCAGTACAAACCAGTTCTTATGGCAATGATAATGCTTCACTTCCAGATAATGACAACAATCAACAAACATCAGTAAATTCAATTGACTAATCAGTTAGGGTCATGTCAGACTGACTCTTGTTAGAATTTAGTCCAATACCATCTTCCACTTTCAGCTTTTTTGATTGTAATAGATCGCCTTAACCCCATTTTTATTTGTCATTTCAAAGCAACGTGTTTGACTTTACCTAATCCATGGATTCTTCAGGTGCTCTCAAGTATTTGTTAACCATGTAGTAGATCTATTTGAGCTGCTCAATGTACCCCATCAATTACTCTCTCAGTACAACCTCTTTTTGTTTTGCAAATAGTGATACAACTTTAAGGGACAATATAGTGCATGCTGCATATACATTTTAGATCAGAGCATCACTTAGCACACTACCAAGCATCACTAAAAAGTCTCGTTTTTGATACATCTAAATGGTAAAGTTTTCTTTGACTTGATTTGATTGATTATTGACCAGCTCAAATTAACATACAGTGCAAAGCGGGCATAAAATACATTGAGCTCACTGGGGAGGGCTGCGTTGGTGCTGGTGGTTCTACTTGCTTTCATCTTGTAGCCTGCTTTGTCTTGCAGACCTGGCGGTAGTTGGTGGGGGTTCGGGTAACTAGCCTGGGACTCTCACTTGGTCTGGTGCTGTCTTTTGTATCATTGATGGATCTCCACAGATCATATCTGGATTTTTTTGTACAGGTCAGTATCACCTGACTTGAATATCTCAGCAAGCACTGGATATCCCTGTTCGTCCATGATTTTCAGTTGGAAATCACACAGATTTACTTCTTTGGCACACGGTCTTCTACACATTTAATGATGAAATCAGTTACTGAAGTGCAATATTTGTTCAGGTTGGTTGCTGAGTTTTTTAATTATGGACCAGTCTACTGGCTGAAAGCAGTCCCAAAGAAGATCATCTGATTCCTTATTCCACTTTGACATATCTGCGACAGGGACTGAATGAATTGCTGATTCTGAAATGTCCCAGTTTGTCCAAGTTATGTTAATGATTAGAAACCTGAATCTTTCACATCATATATATTTTTGGATTTATTTTTAAAATAAGCTTTTAAGATACACAGAAATCTCTGATGTACTTCTAACATTTGGAAAAGGTCAGATTGGCTGCTAATTTTATGCATTGTTTGATTATCCATTCCACCAGCTTCAACAGAAAGAAAAGTCGGACAGTATGTGTAACAGTCAACAAATCCAATGCTATTCACTTTATTCCACAAGTTTTGTCTTCTCAATGCCCAATCTTTTTCTAACTGATCTCACTCGTTATATCAGATTGTTGGGTCTGATTCTTTTTTTGTTAGGTTGAGCGAGATTTTTGGAGCGAATCATCTGCATTTGCAACATTCCTTTACTATACATGTCATGCTATAGAGTACCCCTATCAGAACAATAAGCAGTGTTTATCTTTACGTGATGATAAATTATCATTCACGATCTTCAGTGGACTGTATATAACAGCCTGTAGTGGGGATGCAAGAGACAGGGAATTATTAGCTCGTCCTGCATATGAAAATCCACACTTAACTGGTACAAACTTAGTGATGACTATCACTGGGATACAGAGAAGCTGCCCATGATATAACATCCTTATAGACTTGCAATATAAAACATAAATATTGAAACACAGAAATCTCTAAGTTTCAATCCTGCGATTTATCAACTGTCCATTTTTGAACTGCTGTTTACTGTAACACAAAAAACTCTTTCCTGTGCATGTAGTCAATGTAAGCTTCACAGCACTGTTTTATAACATGAGTTTTGTGTAAGCCATAATGACAGTGCAATCCGCAATATGAGTGTAAAGTTGCATTTTCACATTCATTAACTTCATTAACTTCATTAACAAACACAAATGGTATTTATCAATAACAATTGCAAGCTGGAGCGAGCTCCCACAATATCACTTTGCCTCAGAATCAGCATTGGTTGATTCCACACTCTACAGAGTGAATCCTGATTGGCCTCACAGGGCATCTAAGTCTGACTGTGCTGTGTAACTCTTAAAGGGACAATCATCACAAAGGGCTTGTATCGCAAGAACCTTGATTGTAGGTGAATAAATTCTGGAAGAAAATAGTGGGGATGGGGGAAGAATGGCAGTTTTTGATCAACTGGTAGTATCCAATGAGGCAACAATGGATGGGCTGGGTAAAAGGGGAAAGAGTTGACACAATTAGCCATCAACAAGCATACTAATAGGAAGGTCAACTGGAGAGGAAGAAGTGGCAGTTGAGGTTATTCCTGATAAGGGCAACAATAGATAGCTTAATAGAGCCTTCAGAGACTGCTGAAAAAGGCAGAGTGTATCTGTGAGCTTATTAATTCCACCAAACCTGGAGCAGCAACAAGCTAATAGGAAAATCGAGGAGCTTAAGGTGGAGATTGTGGAAGCAACAGAGCTTTCTTTGAACATTTTATGAAATGAGAAGGGAAAATGAAAGGTATATGACTGGGTTATAGGATGCAGAGGATAAAAGAGCGTGAGTAAAACCAAAAAATGGAGATAGAAATATTGGACATGGATCCAGAGCATGAACCAACACAGATAATCAAATACAAATGGAAAAAGCTCATGTTACAAAAGAGGGCTGTGATTAAGACGTACCATTCGTACACAGTGGTAAGTCTGGGGTCCTTATGGGTGTTTGTGGGAACAAATTGATTAGTAAACAGATTATAGCTATTTGAAAGGCTGGGTATCAGTCAACACGTTATTGGATGTTGCTAAATCGAAAACAAGGCAGAGAGGTGAGCAAGTCAAGAATAAATAAGGATGGGCAAAAAGTGCTGCCAGCCAGTGATGCCCTTGTCCCATGAATGAATCAGAAGAAAAATCTTCCAGCCAGCATTTGAGAACCCAGGTGTTCACAATGGATGCCTAATGGCCTTTGATAAGATACCACATGGAAGATTGTTTTCTAAGATTAAATCTCATGGGATCCAGGGTGAGGTAGCCAAATGAATAAAAAATTGGCTTGATGACAGAAAATAGTTGTAGAGGGCTGTTTTTCAAACTGGAGGCCTATGACCAGTAATGTACCTCGGGGATTGGTGCTGGGTCTACTGTTATTTGTTGTTTATATTAATGATTTGGATGAAAATATATAAGGCATGTAAGTAAGTTTGCAGATGACACTAAGGTTGATAGCATTATGGACAGTGAAGAAGGTTATCTCTGATGGCAAGGGATCTTGATCAATCAGGCCAGAACGCTGACAAATAGCAAATGGAGTTTAATTTAGATAAAAGTAAAGTGATACATTTTGGTAGATTAAACCAGGGCAGGACTTATTCAGTTAATGATAGGGCATTGGAGAGAGTTACAGAACAAAGAGATCTAGGAGTAAATGTTCATAATCCTTGAAACTGGAATCACAAGTGTACAGAGCGGTAAAGAAGATATTCGGCATGCTTGGTTTCATTAGTCAGAACATTTTTGAATACAGGAGTTGGGACATCTTTTTGAAATCATCCAAGACATTGGTAACGCCACATACTGGAATATTGTATACAGTTCATGTTACCCTATTATAGAAAGGATATTATTAAACTAGAAAGAGTGCATAAAAGATTTTCTAGGATGCTATTGGGAGTTGATGGTTTGAGTTTAAGGAGTTTAAGGTTTGAGTTTACTTTGAGCTGGATAGACTGGGACCTTTTTATCTGAAGCGTAGAAGACTGAGGGATGATCTTAGCCAGGTCTATAAAATAATGAGGGACTTAGATCAGCCAGATGATCCTTATCTTTTCTCAAAGTTAAGAGAATCCAAAACTAGAGGGCATAGGTTTAAGATGAGAGGGGAGAGATACAAAAGATCCCAGAGGGGCAATTTTTTCACACAGAGGGTGGTGAGTGTTTGGAACAAGCTGACTGAGATAGTAGTAGATGTGGCTACAATTTTATCTTTTAAAAAGTATTTGGACAGTTATGGATAAGATGAGTATAGAGGGATATGGGACAAATGTAGGCAATTGGGACGAGCTTAGAGGTTTAAAAAAAAGTGCAAATGGACAAGTTGGGCTGAAGGGCCTGTTTCCATGCTGTAAAACTCTACGACTCTATGACTCAATGGTATTAATACCCTGCATCAGCGGAGAACTGAGGAACATCGAGTCCAGGGAAATAGCTAAGGGTGAAAACTAAATCCATAGTCAGTGCTGATAAAAGAGATGTTCATTCAATGAAGTAGTGCACTTTAAAACTGCCTTGAAGCCCATTTACCTATGCATTAAAAACAAGGATTGTCTACATTTTAAAATCCTCTGGTTTGATATTAAGTTTTAGTTTGCAGGAATAAATACTAAGAAATATATTCAAGGGCTATTTGTTCTGAACAAGGATGTATAATATGGTACATGGTGTTAGAGAGATATTCTCATGATTCAGTTGAGGAGGCATGGTTAGTAATTTTGCAGATGACACCAAGATAGTTGGCATAGTGGACAGTAAAGAAGGTTGCCTGGAATTGCAATGGGATCCTGATCAATTGGGCAAGTGAGCTGGTGAATGGCAGATGGATTTTAAATTAGATAAAAGTTAGGTGTTGCATTTTGATAGATCAAATCTGGACAGGACCTATGCAATAAATGGTAGGACACTGGGGAGAGTTATAGAACAAAGAGATCTAGGGGTGCAGATTCATTGCTCCTTGAAAGTGGAGTCACAGATGGGCAGAATGTGAAGAAGGCATTCAGCATGC
Source organism: Sphyrna mokarran (assembly GCA_024679065.1). Lineage (NCBI taxonomy): Eukaryota > Metazoa > Chordata > Chondrichthyes > Carcharhiniformes > Carcharhinidae > Sphyrna > Sphyrna mokarran. The sequence goes on along the minus strand of JAGIQG010000006.1, from coordinate 41,988,193 downwards.
TTGGTTTCATTGGTCAGAACATTGAATACAGGAGTTGGGACACCTTGTTGAAGTTTAACAGGACGTCAGTAAGACCACACTTGGAATACTGCGTATAGTTCTAGTCACCTTATAAAAAAGATGTGATTAAACTAGAAAGAACACAAAAAAGATTTACTAGGGTGCTACCAGGACTTGATTGTTTGGATTATAAGGAGAGGCTGGATAAACTGGATTTTTTTTTCCTAGAGCATAGAAGGCTTGTTTGCAGAGAGACTTGGACAAGTTACAGAGCTGGGCCAAGAGGTGGCAAATGGAGTTTAATGTGGAAAAGTGTGAGGTAATTCACTTTGGCAGGAATAACAAGTGTGTAGAGTATAGGGCTAATGGTAGGACTCTTAATAGTGTTGATGAACAGAGGGATCTTGGTGTATGTGTGCATAGATCCCTGAAAGTTGGCAATCAAGTCGATAAGGTTGTTAAGAAGGCATACGGAGTCTTAGCTTTTATTGGTAGGGGGATTGAATTTCGGAGCCGCAACGTCATGTTGCAACTGTACAAAACTCTAGTGCGGCCGCACTTGGAGTATTGTGTGCAGTTCTGGTCCCCGCATTATAAGAAAGATGTGGAGGCATTGGAGAGGGTACAGAGGAGGTTTACCAGGATGTTGCCTGGTATGGAAGGCAGGTCTTATGAAGAGAGGCTGAGGGATTTGAGGTTGTTTTCGTTAGAAAGAAGGCGGCTAAGAGGAGACCTTATTGAAACATATAAGATGATTAGAGGTTTAGATAGGGTGGACAGTGATAGCCTTTTTCCTAGGATGGAGAAAGCTAGCACGAGGGGACATAGCTTTAAATTAAGGGGTGGTGGTTTTAGGACAGATGTCAGAGGTAGGTTCTTTACCCAGAGGGTGGTAAGGGTATGGAATGCCTTGCCTGCGTCAGTTGTAGATGCGTCAAGTTTGGTGGCATTTAAGAGGTTAGTAGATAAGTTTATGGATGAAAGAGGAAATGGTTTAGGTTAGAGGGTCACTGCTTGTTCCTAATTGGTCAGTGCAACATCGAGGGCCGAAGGGCCTGTTCTGCACTGTAATGTTCTATGTTCTACGTTCTATAAAATAATGAGAGACATAAATCAGGTAGATAGTCGACATCTTTTCCCAAAGGTAGGAAAGTCTAAAACTAGAAGGCATAGTTTAAGGTGAGAGGGGAGAGATACAAAAGGGTCCAGAGGGACAATTCTTTCACACAGAGGGTGGTGAATGGGCGGCACAGTAGCACAATGACTAGGACTGCTGTTTCACAGTTTCAGGAACCTGGATTCGATTCCTGGCTTGAGTCACTGTCTGAGGCATCTGGCTGTCTGGGCTGGAAGCACTGGAAGCCTACCAAGCTACGATCCGGGGGGGGTGGCACATTCTCCTTGTATCTGTATGGGTTTCCTCTGGGTACTCTGGTTTCCTCCCACAGTCCAAACATGTGCAAGCTAGGTTGATTAGCCATGCTAAAATTGCCCTTAGGGTTCTGAAATGCATAGTTTAGGGGGTTTAGTGGGTAAATATATAGGGATATGGGAGTAGGGTCTCGGTGGGACTATAGTTGATGCAGATTCAGTGGGCCTAATGGCCTCTTTCTGCAGGGTTTCTATGATTTCTGAGTGTCAGGAATGAGCTGCCAGAGGCGTTAGTAGAAGTGGGTACAATTTCATCTTTTAAAAAGCATTTAGACAATTACATGAGTAAGTGTAGGAAGATATGGGCCAAATGCAAGCAATTGGCATTTGTTCATAGTTTGAAGATAAGGGGTAAAGCTTGCAGGATTAAATTTAGGAGAAATTTCTTTACCCAGAGAGTGACAAATATGTGGAATTCATTGCCGTAGAAAGTAGTTGAGGCCAAAACGTTGTGTGATTTCAAGACGGAATTAGATATGATTCTTGGAGCTAAAGGAATCAAGGAATATGGAGGGAATGTGGGGCCGGGGTATTGAATTTGATGATTAGCCATGATCAAGATAAATGACAGAGCAGACCTAAGGACAGAATGACCTACTCCTGCATCTATATCCTATGGTTCTATATAAGTGGCTGTCACTAAACGATGCTGTCCCCTCTTTACAGGTCACGCTCACGTCCCACATGAAAATCAGCACTTAGACTCAGGGTAATTGTACAGGCTCTGTGAAAATAATTGGATTAACATGATCAAATGACCTTTTCCCATTCAATGTTTTTCCTTGTCCTGGATTCCTGGTGTGCAGATAAAAGTTGTTAAATTGCTGACAGCTGTATTGAGTGAAGCCACACATTCTAAATTGGGTCTCAGGCTGACTAAAACATCTGCAAATTACCTCACACAAGAAGCAGCTCTCCGACTTGTCCATTCCACATTGAATACCATGTTTCAACAAAACAGCCACATTTACTAAATACTTAATCAGTTTAGTTAACCTGTCAAACCTCACATCCTACATATACGTACATTAAGCCATCTTGCTGAGCTGAACAGAATAATAGCTTGCCTGGAGTGCTTTACAAATTTGCAACACAGTTGCAAGCTTCTTGTGACATCATAAGTCATGACAGCAAAACTCAAAGGAATTTCTAAAGTCACCTGGGCCTTTGAAATTGCATTAAAGCCTTATAATGTGTTAATCAAGGCAGCTTTTATTGATTTAACACATTAATTCTAGTGTGTTGTTTCTATTTATTTCTTCCCCTTCAGATTCCCCTTCTCTTTCCCTTTTCTGTGAATGTGAATTCCCTTTCCTCCTCTACTTTTTTTTGTTTTTTGTTCTCGACTACTTCTCTGTTTTTTGTGCATCCTTTTGAGTAGGCAGTAATAAGTGTGATGTGATATTAGGCATTAGCTGCAGAGTTTAAAGGATAAAATGACACTTAGCTGTTTTTCTTCCAATCCCTATTCTTAATCATGTACTTTTAATTTCAGCCATTACTTTTGGCAGACCTTAGGCCTTTCTACTCCTTCATCACATTACAATGATCTTTCTGCTTCCCCCCAGTTGTAACCAGTCCTCCTCTTGCCTTGAATTGGCGCATTGTTATCAACTCATCCTTAACTTTCTGTCAATTCTTTCCACTTCTAGGGTTGCACTGGACTCCTCCAGCCATATTCCAAGAACTAGAACGAGCTAATTTCCTTCAGGCCCAAATATGTAAATTGTAATGGGATGTTCAACTGACATCTGCAACTTGTCTTGCAAGTAAGCATGACGTGGAGATGCCGGCATTGGACTGGGATAAGTACAGTACGAAGCCTCACAACTCCAGGTTAAAGTCCAACAGGTTAATTTGGCAGCACAAGATTTTGGAGTGCTGCTCCTTCATCAAGTGAGTGAAGACTTGTGGTCACAAACAGGGCATGTACAGAAACAAACTCAATTTACAAGATTATAATTGGAATGCAAGTCTTTACAGGTAATCAAGCCTTAAAGGTGTAGACAATGTGAGTGGAGAGAGAGCCAAGCACAAGTTAAAGAGATGTGTATTGTCTCCAAACAGGAAAGTTAGTGAGATTTTGCAAACCCAGGCAAGACCACAATACCACACAACGCTGTCACAGCAATCTCTGCAAGATGTGCCGGATTGTTGACACGGATGCCATCATCTCAAGTGAGAACACCATCCACCACGTACACAGTACATACTCTTGCGACCAATGTTGGCGATCTGATATGATGTCCTGAGGCTACGAATACTAATACTATGACAATAAATAAATGAACACTGCTCAACAATCACTAGGCAGGAATATTCCCTTCTTATCAGGAAACACTTCAGCAGTCACGGGCATTCAGCCTCTCATCTTCGGGTAAAAGTTTTCCAAGGCGGCCTTCATAACACATGACAACGCAGAATCGCTGAGCAGTGACTGATAGCCAACTTCCGCACACATGAAGACGGCCAAAGCGGGGTCTTTGATTCATGTCACACTATGTGTAACCCCCACAACTAGCTTCTCCACTCCAGGGAATTACTGGACAATGAAGGGTATTCTCTCCACCAAGTCTCTCCACCATGTCCTCTGAACTAGCCATGTAGCATTGCTACAAACAGATGACACACATCAACATTCCATTTTAGACATGTGTGTGCGTAAAAATCTTAAGAGTGGTGACAGTGCCATGAACAGGCTATGTATAGCAAAGAAAAATTGGAGGGGATATTACTTGTGATAAGTTCCTGATGCAGCTCGATTTTTTTAATGTACCAATTTTCTCAGATCAATTTAATTACTCCCTTTAGAAATGCACATTTAAAGTTTTGCATAGCAATTAAGATAAACAAGACAAGAAAATAAGTAAAAGATATTGATGCCTTAAAAATGTGGCAATTAATCAACTGAATAATGTTTTATTTCAATCCAGCCAGCACAAGTAATAGATTGAGTTCCAAGGTGACAATTGTTTGTGACTTTATTATACCAAAGCCTCAAGTGTTTCAATGCACCATGGAAGTTTTTCAAATATGCAAATTTCTCTGATGCCTACTGGCAGAAATACATAACGCATTTTGTCTTTATTGTAGACTAGGGATTTTGGATCCATTGCATTACTAATAGTTAACCATTCTACTTTGTGTATAAGAGCAGGCAGGAGTACATAATAGATGCATCATTTTAATTTGGGTTCAGTTCAGTGTATAGCCTGATTGAAAAGAAACCTGGTCTTAAGTCAAATAAATACAATATTTTTGACAGATCCCTACTGATCACAAACAATACTGATCTTAATTCAACTTCCTGTTTGTAGGCATCAATTTCTAAGGAGCTTCAAAAATGCTATTTTGTATTATTCTAATAATTATTGTGTCAACATACAGTGATTCAGGGGTTAATTTTGGATGAAAAGGAGATAGAAGTTAAGAAAAAAAAAAGTCTGCTTATGACAGATATCAGGTAGAAAATATAGTTCAGAACCACAAGGAATACAGTAGATTCAGAGGGGAGATGAAAAAGCATATTACAGAAGAGAAGTGGGATTTTGAGAAAAGACTGGCAGCCAATATAAAGGGGAATCCCAACATCGTCTATAGGCAAATAGATGGTAAAAAGAGGAAGATGCATAATTAGGGACTAAAAGGAAAATTTATACATGGAGCCGAGGGCATGGCTGAAGTATTAAATAAATACTTTGCATCCAGCTTTACCAAGAAAGTAGATGTTAGCCAGGTTATAGCGACAGAGAAGGAAGGGGTCAACAGAAGAAAGTTATGGATTAACTATCAGTATTTAAAAGTTGATAAGGCACCAGAATTGGATGAGATGAAACCATAGATTTCAAAGGAAATGAAAATGGAAATGGCCATTATATTCCGGTCTTCTCTGGATTAGTGGGAGGTGCCAGAGGATGAGAGAATTGCAAATGTTATATCCTTGTCAAAAAGGTTGCCAGGATAATTTTATTCGATTGATTTATTATTCCAACACATTAGTACCCAGTGAAAAGAATTGTTTTTTATACTATACAGACAAATCATACCATTCATAGAGAAGGAAACAAAAAAGTGCAGAATATAGTGTTAGAGTCATAGCTAGCATGTAGAGAAAGATCAACTTAATGAAGGAAGGTCCATCCAAAATTCTGATTGCAGCAGGGAAGTAGCTATTCTTGAGTCAGTTGGCAAGTGACATGAAACTTTTGTATCTTTTTCCCAACAGAAGAAGATGGAAGAAAGTACGTTTGGTGTGCATAGGGTCCTTAATTATGCTGGCTGCTTTCTCAAGACCACGGGAAGTGTAGACAGAGTCAAAGGATGGGAGGCTGGTTTGCATGATGGATTGGGCTACGTTCACAACTTTTTATAGTTCCTTGCAGTTTTGGGCAGAGCAGAAGCCATACCAGAAAGAATGCTTACTATGATATATCTGTAAAAGTTGGTGAGTGTCATAGCAGACATGCCAAACTTCCTGGGATGAGCCCAACAATTACAGAACTGCAATTTGTCTTTGGTGGTGTTGAGTGGAAGCTTCAATAAACAACTAGAATTAGTAGCCACATGGAGAAATGTGGGTTAATTAGGAAGATCCAGCGTGGGTTTACAAAGAGGAAATCATGCTTAACTAAGTTGCTGGAGTTTTTTGAAGACGTAAAAGAGAGGCTTAATGAGGGTAATGCTATTGATGTGCTCTGCATGGACTTTCTAAAGTCACTTGAAACAAAGGCCCAGCAACTTGAGAGAAACGTTCTAGCTCATGGAATGAAAGGGACAGTAACAATGTGAATATAAGACTTCTGGTATCAATAGCTCACTTTTAGTATCAATTTTACAGAATTAACATATAATTACAAATAAATGTGATGTAAATGTTCTCATAATATAGGAACAAAATAGTTAAAATCAAGCATTTCTTTTCACCTGTTAGTGCAACCTGTCGACAACATCTCTTTTTTCACTTGTTATTTAACACCTCCAATACTAAAAATCCTTTTATAATACATGTTTTATTCATAACCAGTAATAATGCTTCGGAGATTTTTTATATTGAATGTTGGGGAATATGCACAATATAGGAGATCTTCAAGAATAATATTGTTTGCATTAGCTGTAATTATGTTATAATTTAGTTTTGGATTTTGGTACAGAAACCATACTGTGATCCACAGTTAACTTTACTCAATTTTTTTTTGAAAGAATATATCTTAAAAACCAACACACACACACATCGATTAAAATACATTTTAGGGTTTCAGTAGGCCATAGTAGAGTATTAAATGAAAACTGATTATAACCTTTTATTTTTTCATTTACGAAAATGCAGTTCAAGTTAGAATGCTGAATCTGGAGCTACTGCAGGATGAATAGCGACAATATTGTATTGATTGTAACAGCCAACACAAGTGACCAGACTGAATAATAGGAACACAACCATCTGTTACAGCATTTACACCACTGAATGCTGAAAATATTCACATCCGTGGAGTCAGAATGGTAATGACACAGGTCTGGAAGTCATGCACCATTGTTACAGCATATTGCTGATTCAGCTTGAACACATACTATTGAATAATTCAACTGCGTGCTAATACATCCAAGCTAGGTCCTTTCCCTTGATAATAAATAAAGAATAATAGAAAATGTCAGGGAATTACAAGGGTATGATTAGTAGCCTCAAATGATTTCATTTCCATTTCTAAACGATAAAGCATTGCTCTTTTCTTATTTCATCTGAAATATTTCAGTATTCACTGTGACAGGATAATCTGTGGGGACGTTATGGTTCCATCGAGTTTATTGCTTTTTGTAATTGTGTAAAAGAAAATTATGTTAGTGTTTGGAAACAAAATGAATTAATTATGGCAGCCAACTTTCTTTCTACTTAAAATCTTCCCAGAGTGAAATACTGAGCAAGAATTCAAAGGTCAACTTATAATTCATTGCCACATGTAGTAAGCTAACTTGAATGTTGTCATTACTTTGATGTTTTCAGCATCATTTCTTTATAGATAAGTTTACACACTCTTTACTCTTTCACTATAGACTTCCAGGGTAGCCAATGGTTTTGAAAGAGTTCTTTATATTCTTTATTCAGGAAGCTAAGCAGAGAGTTTCAGCTTATGACGCACAAAGAGATCAGCAGGTTGATAGAGGCGAGATTGCGGATTTTGCTATCACCTATGTCACTGAATAACTCAGACAGCCTAACACCCAAAAGATTGTTATAGATCAGACTGTATAATTTATCAGCAGAAGGCAATGGGAATGTCTCATAGAAGGTCGGTGACAACCAGGACATTTCTCCCTTTTCCCTTGGCCTTCCTGTTGACTGCTCGATGCTGGCAATGAACAGCTGATGTACAATTCAGATCTTTCTCCCTGACAATGCAGCTTAAGCAATATGGAATTTTGTGTGCTGCTGTTGCTGCTGCCTCCAATATGTTACCTGAAAAAATAAATTGATAAATGGACAAGCTTCCTCATGCCATTAGAAAATATGGTTTGACAATCAGCATCAGAAGAAAAATGTCCTAGTCCACGATGTCACCATGCCACCTTCTATCAGCATTGACAATGTGACTCTGGAATTTGTTAATAGTTCCACAATCACCAGCAAAATGTCACTCAATGCTAAAATCAACACATATAATGCAATAGTCATAGCTGTTACATCCAAGTTGAGTAAGAGAGTGCAACAACAATAACCTGACTGATAACACCAAACTGCGAGCCTACCAAGCCTGCATCCTCGACATAGTCTTCTCCAGAGGTGAGACCTGGACAACAACTGCTAGGCAGGAGAAAAGACTGAATAGTTTACAGCTTTGCTGTCTTGAATGTATCCACAGCATCACATGGTCATCAATCCAGAGGTTCTGGGGCATGCTAATTCCATCAATCCACACCCATTGCTGAACCAGCATCTGAACTGAGTTGGCCCGATCATCGGATGGAGGACAGCCTTATGTCCAAAGAGTTTCTGCACACTGAATTGGCCACTGGGTGTTCATATCTTTGCTTGCAAATGAGGTATGAAGGTGGCAGACATTGACACAGACAGTCACTGACAGCTAATACCTCTGGGAGCTGACAGTTTTGAAGGACATTGGAAAAAGCAAGTGGCAAAGAAAAGTCTCGCTAGCTGAGAAGGGAACTCAGAGAAAATAGAGACAAGCAAATTATGTAACTTTGCGGCATCCTGCCTTCATCTGCACCACAAATGGCAGAGACATCATTTCTGGGATTCCTGAGTACTCCAGGTAGCCACCATCATCTTATTGAAGGCTACTTCAAATGAAATGTACAGTTAGACTTCATTTGAACTTGATAAAGAATTTGGATAGATTCAAAACTGTATTGCTTGAATCACCATCCCCAAATGTTACCAGTTCTGACTGTTATGAATAAGGTTTTAACTTCCAGTACTACAATATTTATTACTGATTATAATAAATATATTCCTGTGGTAACCAGGCCATTTTTCATGTAACATTTTAATACCAATATAGCCAAAACCATGTTAATTTTAATGAGATAAGTAAATCAATTATATTTTATATTTCTCTTAATGGCGAATATAAATGTAGGTTAGCACAATATATGGCCTAGTCTTGCTCTCATTTCTTATGTTCATATCTTATTATGAGCTCAACACCTACAATAAAATGAATATCTTTCCTTGGCTTCTGATACAATCCACGCAAAGTAGCCATTTTTGATACTTGAATTTTTAAAGTTAGTATTCTTCTCTTGTCACTCTACCATTCTACCAACGCTGTCTGAATCCTCACTACCTATCAGTTGATGCTGAAATTCCTTCTTTACCGCAAAATATCACTTCTCTTTTCTCTTTTACCATCCCTGTGTTTTAGTTTGCAGATGTTTCCTGCCTTTTATTGCCTATTTTTCTGTCTTTTCACCTTTCTTACCTGCCATCTTCCCCTTCTCTTTCACCATTCCTAATACCTTCTTTGCCTTTGTTCCCACTTCTGCCAGAGGCTGCTATGAAAGGAATCCTGGCTGCTGTAAACTGAAGACATGAAGTTCTGTTCTGATGAGAATTCCAAACTCTGGTATTCTTTATCTGGGATCCCACCCTTTTGCAATATCAGAGGGAAAGGACAGGGTTTATTCTGTGACCATTTTTGTTAGGAAGTACTGATGTTTTGCCTGAATCCTCACATATTGACTGGCACTCACCATGGCATGTATGTTTCCTGAACATCATATGAAGTATACAGGTGAAAGGTGATTTGCTACGTAATTGTACTGTCCAATATTGGATAAAGAGTCATCCGGACCCAAATGTCAGCTATTTTCTCTCCTTTCAGATGCTGTCAGACCTGCTGAGATATTCCAGCATTCTCTTTTTTGGTAATTGTACCATCACTTGACTATGAGTAGACACTAGCCTCCACAAAATGCAAATGTCACGTAACTCTAAATGTTGTTCGTCCATCGTCATCGATGAGGACCTTGCCACCATTAGTCATTTTGAAGCTGGATGCAGTGTGTCCAAAGATGATTGATCAGGCCAATTCGGGCATGGAATATCCTGGCACATATTGGGCAGACTTGTGTAGGCACTGTAGTTGTTGCACTGGTGGCTCTGGACTTGTGCAGCTCGTGCTTAAGTTGTGCTTTATCATTGTACCTTGCTTTGTAAGCTTGACAGCCCTTGTGGATGAGGCAGCACCTGGTAGGGCAATTTCGTGCTAGCGTTTCCCAGCGTTTCATATCTATGTCAAGCAACTTCAGGGATGCCTTGAGTGTTTCTTTGTAATGTTACTTCTGCCCTCCATGCGAGTATCTTCCAGCAGAGAATTCCCCAAAAAAGAGCTGTTTTAGTATGCGCTCATCCGATATATGGATGACATGACCTGCCCACCAGGTCTGTGCTTTCATCAGCAGTGTGTGGACTGATGGTACTTCAATAGCTGGTACTTTGTCTTGCTATCTGACATGTAATATTTTGCAAAGGCAAGTCATGCGGAAATGATTGAGCTGTCTTGTATGCCTTTAAACAAAGTCCACGTTTCACAGGCATACAGGAGGGTAGTGAGTACCAAGGCACCATAGATTTTTAGTTTTGTTGCTGAACTGATTCCTTTATATTCCCATACAGTGGAGTGTAGTCTACCAAAAGCAGAACTTGCCTTTGCTATTCCGCAGTTAACTTCTGTATCAAAAGTTACTGCTTAGGAGAGAGTGCTACCAAGAAAAGTGAACTGGTCCACTGCCTGTAGTTTCTGCCCTTTGATTATGATTATGAGTTCTGTGTACGGTACATGAGGAGCAGGCTGGTACGTGACTTCGGTCTTTTTAATGTTGATGGTGAGTCCAAAGTTGTCACAAGCCGTGGAAAATTCATCCATTCTGACTTGTATCTCTGGCTTTGAGCCAGTATACAGCGCAAAGTCATTGGCAAAGAATAAGTCTCTCAGAACAGCCTCCTTCATTTTGGTAATAGTTTGAAGTCTCCTCAGGTTGAAGAGCTTCCCATCACTCTGTACTTGAGGCTGATTCCAGCAACACTGTCCTGGAAGGTAACCCGAAATATCATAAAGGAGAAATGCCTGCACATTCATCAGTAATGATCTTTAGTTATTTTGATTGAAGTTCCATTGGAGACAGTTGCGTGTAAAACTCCCTTAATTAATATCATGAAATCAAACTCCAGCAACTTCTCAAGATTAAAAGCAGTATGCTCCCATCTGCAATACCAAAATTGATGCACATAAAATACACTTTTACAGAAATTGTTTGCCAATAAGCTGCCATGACCTGTTATATAATTTAGGAGCTCCAAGTACAAAGCAGAGTAACCAAAGATGGCTAAGAGATAGCATCAGATTAAGAAGCAAATTGATAAAGCATGTTTCCTTCTGAAAGAGAAACTTTAGCCTATGTTAACTGCTGCACAATATAAACATATGTCCTTATGTGTTTTCTATGTAGACTGTATGGATTGAAAATTGAATGGATAAGAATATTTAATGAAATAAGTGAGAAGTGTATATTTCATGCATTTTAAATAGACAGTGGAATTTTATATGAGTTTCTCACTTGGTAGAATTATTTATAGTCATATCATTGCACGTATAAATGTGTAATGCTGTCATTGATCATGCAAATTAGAATAATTAAAAAACATAGTTAATTTGAAAAAAGAGAGCGTGCTTTGGGAAAAAAAAATGAAGTAACAAAAGCACAATCTGCCACACATTATCTGATCTCCCCAGGCTGAAAAATTAAGGATTTACAAGGCATGCTTCCCTTAAAAGCCATCTATGTATAGCTATTATAAATGGATAACTACCATGCTTAATTGAGTGATTATCCATTCAAATTCTAATGATGCATTACTGTGTAACTGCTTATTTTGTGTATGATCTGATTCTGTAGGTTATTAAATGTGGTAGAAATGGGTTTTGAAATTTGAACATCCAGCAAGATTAAATATCGGGATCTCTCCCCCATATTCCCATTCCACAGCATAGCTTGTACTGTGCCTGGCACATACAGGTACATAAAAGTACTTTGAATAATAATATGTCGCTCCTGAACTATTAATGCACTAACTCCAGTTTATCACTTTGGCTTCTCAATGCTTGAGACATGTATTTTACGTGTAGGGGTGATCTCCCTCCTCTCACTGGACATCAGAAGCCACGGGTGGAATTTTGTCAACTACTTTTGCGTAGGAGTCAAGGGTGAACATATCCCATCTTGCCAGCTTGATCCACAGCAATTTGAAGTTCAGCAGACCATTAATTAGCATGAGCCAGGCCTTCTACTCCCACCTGAAGACAAAGTCTGACACCCAACAGCTGCCATCCAATTAAGTGACCAGAATTTCTCTGATTCCAGCAATACCACTGGGAGTGGTGACCATTGTTAGGACTACATTCTGTCCCAAATAGAGATCACTATTTGATCTCTAGACACCAGGATAAGTCTTGGCGTTGGGATGGGTGGGCAGTAAATTGTCAGGATAAATCCATCAGGCCTAGATGCTGGGGCAGGTGAATAGGTGAGGTCCTGGATGGACAGGCCAGAGAACTCATTGGGAAGGATCTCTGACTTTCCCAGATAGCCCATAAAGTAAATACCACTCCTTACCCACCATCAAACTGAGTAATGAAACTTTTGAAGCTTCAGACTTGGCACCCATTTTTGTCTGACACAAGAAAAATTGAGAAAGGACGGGAAGAGGCCTTTTAGTCAGATCGGTTGGCCACTCAAAGATTTCAATTAGTTCATGGATGGGCAGGTCACCAGATACCTTCCCTGCTTTTTGCAATGGAGTAGGCATACAAATGCCAAGAACGATACCCATGGCATTGTGCCAAATTTTGCATCCCAACTGCCTCCAAACTCACTCCCTGCGTAATGTAAAATTCAGCCTCATATATAGCAATACAGAAGATTAATTTTTGTTGACTATAAGTGTTTAATAAATTGAGAGAAATTCAAAGTCTATACATATACCAGGCATGAGGATGATAAGTTAGAAATTTGGAGAATGTCAGAAATCCTCAGGAATTGTGGTGCAGATGCTTTCTGGTCAGGCAGCATGAAGTGAGGCAGATGTTTGCACTACATCAAGGCCTGAACCTCAGTACAAATGGCAAAATCATGGTAAATAACAGTTCAGGTCACACAGCCCAAAGTTTTCCAAATGGCTGCACATTTAGCATTGTTTGCACTTACAGACGGCAGGATTGTCCAGCCGTGCTCATCTCAAAAATTGTCTGAAAATGAAGACAATTTGGCTTTAAATGTGGTGAGATATTCTGAAACATTTCTTCCACCTTCTTCCATTGGGAGAGAGATGCAAAAGTCTGAGGTCACATACCAACCAACTCAACAATAGCTTCTTTCCTGCTACTGTCAGCCTTCCATTAAGTTGATCTTTCTCTACACCCTTGCTATAACTGTAACACTATATTCTGCACATTCCCCTTCCCGATGTATGCTATGCTTTGGCTGTATTCTGCAAAAGAAACAATACTTTTCACTGAATACTAATACATGTGGCAATAATACATCAGATCAAAAAGATATTCAGTTCTACATTACATCTAAAGTATATTTGAAGTTCAAGAAATGTACTGTAAGATGAGATTAGAGTTTTCTACTGATGTAAAGAACATATGGATCAGGCAATAACTTACACCATGCAATTATTGGGCATTTTTACTATTGGCTCATAATAGGATTTTTTTTGTTGCACCACTGGCATCAAAAACATGGTGTCTTCCCTACAATCATCTTTGTTGAAAAATGTGACTTCTATGTGAACAATTGTTCAAACTGGCATGTCTTATTATTCGATGAGTTTTGACAGCATGCTATGTAATTATGTCCATTAGTAGATTAGAAACATTAGAATCATTGGGTAGCAGTGGTGAATCACTTAAATATTAAGTAATGCAAGCAAGCAGCAAATGAACAATTAATTTCTTGTGAACTCTTGCAAGAAGTAAGATTGCTGCTTCACAGTCCCAGACATCCAGGTTCGACTCCTGGCTCAGGTAACTGTCTGTATGCAGTTTGCATATTCTCCCTCTATCTGTATGGTGTTTCCTCCGGGAGATTTGGTTTCCTCCCTCAGTCTGAAAGATGTGCTAGTTAAGTGCATTGACCCAAACAGGTGCTGAGGTATGACAACTAAGGGAATTTCACAATAACTTCATTGCAGTGTTAATGTAAGAACCTAAGAAATAGGAGGAGGAGTAGACCATGTAGCCCTTTGAACCGGCCCTGCCATTCAATAAGATCATGGCTGATCTAAAGTGGATCAGTTCCACTTTCCCGCTTTTTCCCCATAACCCAAAATTCCCTTGTCTATCCGAAATCTATCTACCTGTGACTTAAACATAATCAACGAGGTAGCCTCCACCACTTCAATGGGCAGAGAATTCTAGAGACTCACTACCCTTTGAGTGAAGAAGTTCCTCCTCAACTCCGTTCTAAACTGCATCCCCTCGCCACCACTTATTTTAAGAATGTGCTCTCTAGTTCTATTTTCCTTCCTAAGCAGGAAGAATCCCCCTACCTCTGCCCTATCTAGCCCCTTCATTATTTTGTATGTCTCTATAAGATCCTCCCTCAGCCTTCTAAAGTCTAATGAGTACAGGCCCAGTCTATTCAATCTTTCTTCGTAAGCTACCCCCCCCCCCCCCCCCCCCCCCCCCATCTCTGGTATCAGCCTGGTGAATCTTCTCTGTACTCCCTCCAAGGCCAATATATCTCTTCGCAAATAAGGGGATCAAAATTGCACACAGTACTCTAGTTGCGGCCTCACCAGTGTCTTGTACAGTTGCAGCAAGACCTCCCTGCTTTTATATTCTATCCCTTTCACGATAAAGACCAACATTCCATTCGCCTTCTTGATCACCTAAGCCTTACTTGTGACAAATAAGTAAGCTTTACTTTAGGCTGCATAAGAATATGCTTGATTATCATAATTAGTCCTCCTTGCACTTACCTGGTGCTGGATCCCAGGACTTAAAATCTGGGAACTATGTGTGGTCTCTGTCCTAGTCTGTGCTGTTATTGCTGGGACTACAGATCTGATGGCCATTCATATTCCCCAGAGAGTTAAACGGAAGTGGGGCAGCAGTGATCAGTTGAGATGTCCAAAATCCAAATGGAACAGCTCTGTTTTTTCTGATAACTGATACCAGTGCCCCATGAATCCAAATCCCTTTGTCCTGCATCACCCTGAACCATGTATTTAATTCTTTAACTGGTTTGATGCTGGGTAACGGTGCTGAGATGATTACACTTTGAGTTTTTGAGCTTTAATTTGAACCCTAACACCTCTCACTCTCTGAGCAAAATATTATTCCTTCCTCAACCTATATTTTTGGTTCCTACATGGACAACAGTAAGTCCCCCTCCAACTCCAGTTTATCTTCAACAGTGAGAAATTGGCCTCAATCTTGGCATTAGGCCGACAACACAACATCCAAAGTTCCTGGTTGTGGTTGCAGAGAATAGGTTCTACTCCCCTGACCAGACTGGTTCCGATTAATACCATATTCCTTTACTTTCTTCCCACTTGAATTCTGAACCATAGGGTAGGCACTGTTGTAATGTCACTGCGTTAGTATTTTAAAAGTCTCAGTAAAGGTGACCATGAAGCTATTACTAATTGTTGTAAAATCCCATTTGATTAACTAATGTCCTTAAGAGAAGGAAATTTGCCATCCTTACTGGATCTGGCCTTTCTACTGTGCATGAGCAAATATTAATGATATTATAGAGAAATTACTTGACAAGTTACAACTGTTAGGTCACCCTCCTGTTGCAATAATTAACATATCTGTGGGTGCAATGAATAATTTAATTACACATAGTTATAAACCAGATTTTGTTTATTCCACTGGCATTGAAGTAGCATCAATCCTCAAGAGAAAGCATGACTCCAAGTAACAACAGTTGACAAATATTCAACACTGGTGTTCCAGATCTCTGTCCTATTTGGGACCTTAGCTCCTCAATGTAGTTTCTCATCAAATTTGTTCTGTGACCAGGCTTCTGGTTGTCCTCTCATTCTTTCTCTCATAAGGCTACTCTGATTCAGGGATGCTACCATTTGTTTGGTGAGGTATCCAATTTCTTTCCTGCCTTCAAGCTACCCAAGGGTCCTGTCACTTCCAAGTCTGGCTGCCTTCTCATCCACCTCACAGCATCTCACTCCATCCCTCAGTTTGTCAAAGTCACTGTTCTCTGTAGTGAGGAGCCTGCAGCGGCCATCTGCACCCAAACGTTACTCTCTTGCAATATCCCTATCTGCGGCCGATTGAAGCTTGTTGTCAGAGTCATTGGAGATAGAAAAGCATAGAACCTTAGAAACCCGACAGTAATAAAAGGAGGCTATTCAGCTCATTGTATATACACTGACAACAATTCCACCTAATTCCTATCCCTGTAATCCCCATATTTACTGCACTAATCCCTCTAACATGTATACCCAGGACAGTAAATGGCAATTTAGCATAGCAAATGCACCTAATGCACATATATTTGGACTAAGAGAGGGAAACAAAGTATCCAGAGGAAACCCAAGCAGACATGAGGAGAGCATGCAGACTCCATGCAGTGACCCAAGCCAATCACATAGTGATTGTTTGTTGAGCAAATATGTGATAGCCGGTTTGGTTTAATAATGACAGCTATCAGATTTAAGTCCATATTGGTGGCAACATTCACTTTGTGCATCACGACCTGGGAAGATAGGACAGTGTACGATGATATCCAGCATTTGCTCAAGATGACCTTTGTAGCCGCTCTTCTGATTTGGCACTTCCGATTGCACCCTGGCTCTGTGAAGGTTTGGATATGTAGGGGTGAAGATCAGTCATGTCTCAGCAGCAATAGTTGGTCTAGTTTCAATTTCTCTGCCTGACACCTCGGCATCTCAGCATCTCCTTCTAGCAATAGATTCAACATCCAAACCCTCAATGCACTTCTGGAACCCTTAACACACAAACTCTAGAATTCTGCATTGCTATCCCACTCCTATTCAGTCAGGTCACCGCTGGCTGTCATTTCAGAGTCCTTTGATGTTTAGTGGAGTTTTTGCCTCTGCATTATCCACCAGATTACAGGCTTTGAGCAATTCCCCTACGGGAATGGTCTTCTCAAGTTGCCATTCAGTTATGTGGCTAATGCTACAGGGTGTGACCACTGGAGTCGAGCTGTTCCCTGCTTTGTCCAAAGTACACCTCTCATCAATTGGCAATATCGGCAGCCATCCTTGGCCATGTATCACCTTCTTGTCAGAACACCTATCTGCTCTTGTCCCACTTAACCAGAGACCATCGGGCAGGATCACTTTCTTCACCTCTCTCCAGTTGTCATGTACCTGCTGATAAAGAGCTCCACTTCCTCTATGGATCTTCTCACAGCACCTCAGAAGTTTATGTACCCATTTGGACTCCTTCATTAGGCAGCATTGGGTGTGTGGATGTTCCAGTAGAAATGAAATATGCTGATGTCTTCACCAGCCACTTGAAGTTGTCTGAGGCCCTCCCTTGAGGTGGATAGTGAAGATTAAACTATACGTGACTCTACCTCAGAAGCACACTGGTGATACTTGGACTAATTCCTGCACAAGTTTTGTGAAGGGCTGGGGTGTGAACCCTGCAATTTGCTTAAGGCACTGGTATTGCACCAGCTGTAATCCTCTCTAAACTGGCTAAAGAGTTTTGCTTTCCATGTTTAACATTTCCTTTGTGAACTATATCTTCTCCTGTGATGAAGAAGGAATAGAGCAGTACTAGACAGGGTCACCAAGCCTGATGTCTATGGCATTTATGGTTGTTAAGGCAAGCTCATTGAAAGTGCCTAACTCTGTTACAATTCCAGTACATGTTTTGGAGTATCCCTTGGATGTACTTGGTCGCAAGGTTTCCAGTAGAGATTGGACAATAAGGCTTGGATCTGTGCTTTCTGCGCAGCCAGCTGCTCTAACTGCTTCTGCTTCTTCAGCCTGAGATTTACGTTCTGTACACACTAATATTCACCTCCCTGATGCTGGCTTCTTTTCACATCTCCCTCTGTTATTTGGATGATGTCATCTCACTGGTGAAATAAGGATAGTTGGTGTTTGTCTCCTCAACTCTCTCTGGAGTCCTTCAACCCTCTACTTCAGCTCTGTAGGTTTTCAGCTGTGTGTCCCTTGTGAATCTGAAGGATGAATCTAAGAGGACGATGTGATCAAATAAATTCACCAGCTTCAGTGTTATGGCCTGTTTCTACTCATAAAATCCATCCTGCAGCTGTCAAAGGCAACTGCTATCCCCAAAAACCAGGGCATTAAAGATCCACTGTGGGTGTCTTTGAACACCTGCACTCCTCTTGGTATTTTTCAGAAAACTTTTCCACAGGTTTATAAAATGTTGACAGGCATAGATAGGGTGGATTCTCAGAGGCTTTTTCCCCGGGCTGAAATGGTCTCTTTGAGGGGACACAGGTTTAAGGTGCTGGGGAGCAAGTACAGAGGACATGTTGGGGTAAGTTTTTCACTCAGAGGGTGGTGAGTGGTGGAATCGGCTGCTGTCAGTGGTGGTAGAGGCGAACTCGCTGGGGTCTTTTAAGAGACTTCTGGATGAGTACATGGGAATTAATGGGATTGGGAGTTACAGATAATCCTATGGCCTGGTAGATATGGTGTAATCGGTGCAACTGGGCCGAAAGACCTGTTTTTGCTGTAGTGTTCTATGTTCTATGTATGCTCCATCATGAATACTACCTACTCTCTCTCATTGAGGCCTTTAGATGTCATGATCAAGCGTGCATCCTCTATCCAGTCCCCAGCCTCCAGGTGACTGGACATCTCTGCTTTTCCACCAAGCCTATCCAATTTCTTATGTATTGACAGATAGAATGTCTGTGATGCAATATTTTCTTTTGATTCTTTCATGGGACATGAGTGTCACTAGCTGTTACCCATCCCTCATTGCCCTCGAACTGACTGGCTCACAGGACTATTTCAGAGGGCATTTAAGAGTCAACCACATTGCTGAGCCTCTGGAGTCATATATGGGTCAGAACAAGGACAACAGATTTCCTTCCTTAAAGGATATTAATGAACCAGATGGATTTTTCCGACAATCGATAATGGTTTCATAGTCATCAGTAAAGTCTTAATTCCAGATAATCTAACTGTATTCAGATTCCACCGTTTGCTGTGGCAGGATTCGAATCCAGGTCCCCAGAACAGTAGCAGAGTTTCTGGATTAATAGTCTAGTGATAATATCATTAGGCCATCACCTCCCTGTTAGGGAGAGAAGGGCATGCTGGACTCTGCATTCTAGTCACTGCTTCAACCCTCAGCTTCAGCCTGTGAAACCCATACGTGTTATAGTTGTAGCTGTTACAATCTCCCTCACCAACATGGCCAGTTCCAGCTCTTTCACCATCCACTCAATCTCAGCCTGGTGTCTTTCCATTTCATTTGTCATGAAATGATACTCATATTGTGGGACCATGCCAACTACACCAAGGTGGAATGTGTGACTTAAAAACACTGACTGCATAACATTTACAAAACAACAACGTTAAATTCACTGGCTTCAAAGTGATATCAACCCCCAAGGTAAAGTGCAAATCTAAGAAACAAACCACTTACACAGAATATTCACAGCCAATGCTCCGAATCACTGTCATACTTGGAGCCTCAGATCCTCGATACTCTAATTCACCAGGTTTGTTCCAGGTTGTGCTCTCACTCTCTGAGTCTCAGGGTGCTACCAGGTGATTTGACTAGGTTTCTAATTCACTTCCTGGCTTCTTCAGGCTCTCTTAGGGGCTACAAGCTCCACTAGGCTCCTGCCAACACTGCAACTCACAAGTCATGGCTCTGTCCAGGCTACATCTCACTTTGCCCCTCAGATTGATAAAGACACAGCTCCCTGCAGAAATGGGCTCACAGGGACTGACCAGTTCCCATTCTCACTGCTCGCCCCCAACATCCCCACTTGCCAACAAGGGTCCACTACACAGGCAACCACTTTCAGCTGATTGACAACCAAGTGCCACTGCAGCCTTTCTGCTTACTCAGCATCTAAACTAGCTTGCAGTTTAAAAATTCTGAATCAGAATCTGATAGCTAATCTAAATTACAGTTTGAAAAATATCAGAGATATCCCACTTGCACCAAATCAAAGGTATAATATTTAATAGGATAATATTGTGTATTCCTGTAAACCTGAAGCTGAAATGTCATTCAAATCTATATTATCCTCCTACCTCAGCCATCAGCAAACTAAGTCTCAAATAGTGGAAGAGAATGCCACCAGAAAATGAAAGCAGGGCCGACTATAGCAGTTGAGATTTGACACTGCACATGCTGGACTGTGAAATTATCCAGCACACAAGGCCCCAGAACCAGCCAGAAATGAGTCTTAAGCCTCATCCGAATAATCCCAATACTTTTCAGGGCAGTTATTCATCTGCAGGAATGAATCTTGGGCTGTCTTCCTGGTCAACTCAGTAAAGTTTCACAACACCAATTTTAAATCCAACCAATTTATTTGATAGTAAATTTGCAAGCTTTCGACACTATAGCCTTCGTCAGGCAAAGGCCATTCCTGGTCAATTCAGGAGAGTGAGATGGATGGTGGATGGAAGGCTGTTTGTAGGTTGGGATGGTTAGCAGGAGTGATAGAGGCAGGAGATGCACTCCTCACAACCATCCCCTCCCCCCCACTCCCAATTTCTCTTCACTACTTTGTTTGGAGGTGATCAGTCACTTTACTGCCTAATAGCTGCGAAAGCCTGAGTGGAGGAAATCTAATTATTCAGAAGCCACGTTAAAGCAGGAATTAGTATATTCTAATACCTGTTTAAAGTGACAGCCCCAGCTGTCAACTTAAAAAAAGTGAGCTGACCAAATATTGATCTAGAAATCTTCCAGACATCCTTAAGTTTAAGGATTTTGTCCCTGCACATCTCTGGCCTCATTATGCCTATTTTGCACCAAGGATCCTATGAGTTCCAATTTCTACATCATAATTATTATTAAAGAAAGAAATACTGACTGAGAATAATTAGGGCAATTGACCCAATTAAATCGTCTCAGTACTTAGAACTTTGGGCAAAACCCTACCTGGAATTGGGATGGACGAGGTTCCCAAAATGAAAATCTCCATGGCCTCAGGCAGGATTTTATGATGTTGCCTAAGCAAGGCTACAAAATCCCACCCTTTGTTTTCTCAATCATATTTGATATAGTACAGGTGCAGCCATCACAGTAGGATGAAAGCAATTGGATGCAAATTGCTACAATCAGAAAATGCACCAATAGTTCAGAGCGTTTCATCCATGTGTGACATTTCAGTTATTACAAAATGTCACCATCATGGTAAATATGCCATTTAGATTAGTTGGAAATCTTTGGTTGCAAGATATTGTTTTTGTGACATTCTAATCTTATTCAAACTGTAAAAGAGCAGGGGAGGGATTTGTTGGGAAAGAGATAGAAGTAATCTTTGATTACTTGCTTACACAATGTCCAATTTTGCTCTATTAGGAGTTTCTTCTTAAGAGTCATTGTGGACAGAAAGAGGCCATTCAGCCTATTGAATCCATGCTCTGTAAAATAATTCAGTGAGTCTTTTACTTAATTTTATTTATTAGAGCCACAAATAGGACTACATTAACACTGCAATGAAGATATTGTGAAAACTGCTCAGTTGCCACACTCTGTTTGAGTGCACTGAGGAAGAATTTAGCATGGCCAATACACCTAACCAGCACACCTTTTGGACTATGGGAGGAAATCAGAACACACGGATGAAATCCAAGCAGACACGGGGAGTATATACAAGTTCCACACAGACAGTGACCCAAACTGGGAATTGAACCCGGATCCCTGGCACTGTGAAGCAGCAGTGCTAACCACCATGCCACCAATTCTCCCATTGCCCTGCAAGTTTATTTTCCTCTAGTGTCCAAGCAATATCTGTTTGAAACCATTCATCATCTCCACATGCAACAGAGAGTTCCAGCTCATTACCCATCGCTCCATGAAAATGTTGCCAAGTTTTGCACAAAATGCAGGTCGTTTATATACCAAAAAACCAAGGTCTTGATATTGATTCCCATGTAACTTTCTCCAGTCAAACAAACATCCATTCTCCACTCTGATACAATTCACTGGTTAATTCAATGCCAATATGATGCAGGAGACTGAACATATTGCAAATGCTTTATTATGGAAGAACACCATAAATGATTTCAGCTAGCATCAATTGAAATGACAAGCCTTGAACAGTTAATTACAATTTTTAATCCTGTAATTGTAATATATATTTCCAGAGCTGTGGATATAATGAAAATGAATTTCCTATGTATAAAAGAGCTATAAATGTTAATATGTTTCATTAATGAAACACCTTATATAAGTGTTATATGCAGACTCTTGACAGATAGAAAACCATTAAAAATGTGGAAAAGTATGGGATTAGAAAACTTAATGGTCTCCAAAAATAATACCTCTCATGTTAATTTCCTCAAAATGTTATACAACAATCTGCCTGCCAGCGAGTCTGTTGATAGCATCCACTATCTTGGCCCTGACAGGAGTTGAATCTAGCCCCCTTCTCCCCTTGCTCTACAACACTGCCTGTTTAATGTAACAGATGTCTGATGCTGAATTTTGATTTGACCTCAGGCTGACGGAGACTAATATTTGAAGCAATCGCTTCTTACACACTGCCCACATCTAATATTCTTGAGGCGGGGATCTTTGTGAAATTGTTTGAAATGGGTGATGGCAGATTGGCAGCTGGTCTTACATCTCTGTCGCTCTTTTATTTTTCTTGCAAGTTAATGAAGCTAAAAATCAGAAGAGATGTAAAGCAGGCTGCCGACTCGCTATAAAGCATTTTACACTCTCGCACAAAGTCAAAACCTAGTTGTAAGTGTTCTTGTTAGTGTACGCAAATCCAATGTTAATTTTATCTTAGTATAGTCCAGATGCTCAGAGTGCTGTATCTTTTCATGTCTGCATATTAAATGTTTTTCTTTTCTATCTTAAATGCTTTGTGAACAGAAACCCCACATGAAGCTTATTTAGTGGCACCACTTAATCTTAGTTGAGTACAGCTGATGTCTTGACTGAATAAAGGGCATCAGCTCTGAGTTCGACTATAACAAAATATCAGGAGCTTTGTTATAATAAATTGGCATATGATTATCAGTCCCATATGCTGGAATCATTTCTCACTTACCATATCTCAATCATAAAACCTGTTCTTGTCATCATGAGGACAGAATAGCATCAATCAAAACTGGTCTCCAAAGGCGTGTACCTGGTGAGCAGATCATGCAGAGGAGCTTAGATGATTACAGCACTCAGTAAAGAGAAAGTCATACCTGAGCATTGTCTAGTCACTCTCCTGGGCATCACCCTGGCACTGCATGGGCACCCCCAGGTGGGTGCCTGGAGGTGCTGGGGATGTTGGGGAAAAGGGGTTTCCAGGATTAACTTGTCTGCTCATTGTTTGCTGGGATGGCATTATAATTAGTTTGTTTAACTTTCTAAAAGGTAACTTGTCTTGGTAGATGCTCATTCACATGTGCAAATTCAAGTCAGATGCAAAAAAAAAATCAGGTTTTTGAAAACAGTTAAAATCTATTTTATGCTGTGTTAAAAATGGGAAATCACTAAGCCCAAATTCCATTGTTTCCTAATTTAAATATAATTATTTAAAAATTGTTTTCTAATGCATAAGCGGTATGAGCCTTAATTTTTGGAAGATTTTTATGGAAGTAAGTCCGGTTGTGTGAAGACATATTATTTGGAATGGTTGGGTCCAAGCACTTTGTGCCCACCATCCCAAACATGGCTGATGTTAACTGCGAGGGTGTCCCAACTTAGAAATACTTGTTCATGGTGATGTATAGTTCTGTTTACAGGAACAATGTCAAGGGTCACTTGTGATACTCAGTGAGAACAGTAACCAACCAGTCGTAATAAAAACTATTTATTACAATAAAGATGCAGATATACGAACAAGGATATAATCATAGAATCTACAGTGCAAAAGGAAGCCATTTGGCCCATCAAGCCTGCACCAATAACAATCCCACCCAGGCCTCATTCCCGAATCCTACATATTTCCACCCCATTTCCCTGATATAAGGGACAATTCAGACTGCCGATGAACTTAACTAGCAGATCTTTTTACTGTGGGAGGAAAACCACTGCAGACACAGAAAGAACACGCAAACTGCACACAGTCAACTGAGGCTAGAACTGAACCCAGGTCCCTGGCACTGTGGTAGAGCAATGTTAACCACTGTGCCACCATGCCGCCCTAATATAATGAGCTAAGACAGTTATCTACAAAACTACTAAACACACCTACACAACTTAAATAGGAATTACCCTTCTGATCCAAAGTACTTTTACAAGATCTAAGTTCTTTCAAGACTTCCCTCTTCTCAAACAACAGCCGATCTAGTAGATCTATAAGTAAAGGCCAGCTTATAATTATCTCACTGAATGCGATCGAGTAGTTATTCTGGGAATGACTCTACTTGATTCAGCGATGCTATGGGTGTTAACTGTCTCCATGAAGGTACTTTGCACGATTGCTTCTGGTCTGCTAATCAGCACTGGCTTACAGGCTTCTAGCTGGAGTCTGCGCTTCAGGCTGCTAGGTGGATACTGCTTCCTGCTTCCACAAATGGATTGTTAATTATACCATTGTTTTCCTTTGAAGATAGTCTCCATACATTTGGCTGTCTGCCTTTTTGGCTTCTGTCAGTTCTAATATGAACATTGTTTATCTTCCCTGAATGGTGCCATTGTCTACCCCAAAATACTTCCGATTTGCAGGATGATGTATTTGTTTTGGTTTGTCTACAGCTGCCAATCTTGTTATTGGGATTCATATCCTGTGAAATACCTTTTGAAATACTGGCACATTCATGACATCACAAAACGTTAGGGCACAGCTCAGTGTTTAAAAAGAAGCACCACAAAGAAGAAAGTGAGGAAAACTCAGAATAAAATTCTGTTAAATTTAAAATCAGGTCTTACCTTGTGGGATGAAAAGGGCTCATTGCATCTCTCTCAATCCTCCCTTCATAAGCCAGCATTTGTTAATAGAAGCAGCAAGGGCTGGTTTGAGGGCTAGTTGCCTTTGAAACGCTCAACGTTCAAATAGGAAACAGGACTATGAACAAATTGACCACTTAATGAATGCACTTTTAAACTTTATCCAAAAACATCACTCCAAGAGTGACTGGCACTTCATTCGAACCCTTTATCAGTTCCAGTCCACGGAGATAATAACAGTTACTGTGCTTCAAGCTTAACATTCCCATGATACCTTGCAGATGTCTTATTTGTCCACAGAAGTCTATACTAGATCAATTAACAACCTTCTTGGCATTGTGGGGTGAACACAGATGGGTTGCATGTAGATTAGTTTACCTGGGATGCAATACAGAGCACCAGCATGTAAAATAGGCACCAACATTTACTGCTCTCCAAGAGTAAGCTAGTTGCCAAGCCTGGCTAAACAGACTAACTTAGAGCTGTGCCCACTGGTTCTGTTTTTATATTTCACCATCCCAAAGGTATTTTCCATTCTGTTCTCTTTTCTGGTTTCTACGTTTGTTAGGGATGGCAACTGCATCTTTGGAAATCTCTGGTGGTTTTTGTGATTGTATCCTTCTCATATGATCTGGCTGCAGGACATCAATAAACATCAAATGGCTTTGATTCTGGGGCATTTACAACCATAACAACAGGTTCTGGAGCTGGAGTTATCTTGTTCCTGACTATCTTGTCTCCTTCTTTATACATTCTCCAACATCTTTATCCTGATCTTCTTTCATTCCTGTCATCACTTTTTTCCTCTCTTTCATTACTGATTTGTAATGCCTGGATTCTCAAGTTGCTATCATTAACTTGTAGGTGGCTCTGGCTGGCACTTGGCCCTTCCTGCACCACCCTGTTCCCCTGAGTCACCAAGTTAGAATGGCTGCAAGTGTCCAGCTTCAGCCTAGCCCCGACTCCCTGTTTGATGAGCTGCTCCATATCAACCTCCTCTTGCTCAGGCCAAACGCCTTTCATTCCCATCCTCCCTGATCCATTCCTGATGCTCCTTGCTGCCTTTTCTTTCCCCTTCTTCACTTTCTTGACCACTCTGACGACCGATACCGACATGGCTTCAGCATGGTGGTGGCAGTAGTTGCAGGTCTGGAGACAGAGAGAGAACTGGGGGCTTCGTCGACATTATGATTTTGGCCAACCTTGGCCATTTTGGTTTTTTGTTTTTTTCTTCTTCTTGTCTCTTTTGCTGAAGAAATCATGAAGGCTCTTATCACACTGCTTGGCCATGCTGAGCTGGGAGTTACGACTGGGTTAAAGTCGGGTACACATGACCATTCCAGCTCAGCGACTCAGGGAGTTAGGTTGCTGCAGGAGGGACTGGGAGCTAGCCAGAACAGCCCGGAGTAGGCTGGATAAGGTCATGGAACCCAACGGGAACATTGGCATTGGCCAGTCCTCACCTTTTTACTGGCTGGGTTGCTGGAATTGCCCTTCTGAAATCTCAGAATAAGAGGCTGCAGCCTTCCCATCTGTTATTTGAGAAGACTGTGATCCAAGCCCCAGGGTTTTTAATTGGGCATTGAATAAAATGCAACTCTAATCGAGTCCTGCATTCTTAGAGGGATCGACCATTCAGAATCCGATTTTGCTCTGCATTGCCTGCCAATAGGCTAAAAAATGCAAATGAGCCTATTAGGTTCAAATTGGTGCTCCCGCAGCCACTGGCAGCATGAGGCCCCTCTACAGAATTCCTACAGTGCTAAAGGAAGCTATTTGGCCTAACGAGCTTGCACCAAACCCATGTCCTATTCCTGTAACCCCACATATTTACCCTGCAAATTCCCCTGATACTAAGAGACAATTTGCCATTGCCAATCAAAATAACTCACAGATCTTAGACTGAGGAAACTGGAGCACCTGGAAGAAACACATGCAGACACAGGAAGAACATGCAAACTCCACACAGGTAATCACCCAAAGCTGGAATTGAACCCAGATCCCTGATGCTATGAGACAGCAGTGCTAACCACTGTGCCACCCATTTGCCCAACAGGGTTTCCATCTGCATTCCACTGAAATTACAGTGGGAGATCGGCAGAACCCCAAAGGAACTACTAAGAGTTTAAGTCTGCTTTGTCAAATGCAATCTACAAATATTCTAATGACATTTCAGATATCAGGTAATAAATAATAGCACCAGAAATGTGTCATCTGCAAACGTATATTTATTATATGAACAAATACGTACTTAATTAAATTAATTGAGTGTACTTAATGTAATTTCCATAAAATATGACAGGCTTTTCTCATGCTGATTTTGAACACAAAGTGCCTTTGATATAAAGTGGCTGTTTGGAATAATAATTGCTCCTGCATTCCTGTGTCTAATAACCTCAAATACTCTATGACTATCTAAATGGGAAAAGAAAACAAGCAATATTGCAATGAATGTCCTTTTATTTAGAACATTATCAGGATCTTTGCTTTGTAACATGCATGATGACAGATTCATTTCACAATCAAGATTATCTAGTTAAAGGGCATGCTGCAGTGTTCAGTTCAGTGCTCTGGGTGAATACTGGCTGTGCTAACTAATAGGAATGTTAAATGCCAATAAAAGTTAATTGCAGAGCAGAAAGATATAACTCGTAGAATACCGAAGGGATCAGGTCTGGCCATTGTCCGGCAATTGTTTGCTATTTATATTAATGACCTGGAGGAAGAAACAGACTAAGTTTCTAAACTTGCCACTCACATGAAGATGGATGTTGTCATGAGGATATTTTGATTCTGCAATGGGATATAGATAGATTGGGTGACTGGGCAAAAACCTGGCAAATGGAGTTTAAGATGGGGAAGTGTGAGGCCATGCACTTCGACCGGAAGAATCAAAATGCAGATTATTATCTATTTGGAGACACACTGCAGCTGAGTGAAGTACAGAAGGATCTCAGTGTTCTAGTGCATGGATCTCAAAAAACTAACAGGTAGCTCCAACAAATAGTTAAGAAGCCAAATGTCATTTTGGTTTTGATAAGAGGGTTGTCCTATCAAAAGGGATGAAATAGGCTGGGTCAGTGTTCAGTGAAATTTAGTAGATTGAGGGATAACCTTACTGACTGATCAGAGCATGGGAAGTGGCTTGCTCGGCCCTATTCTGCCAGCTTCCTGGGCAGGAATAGGCCCCACGCCCTGGTTTCTGGATTGAATCATATTAGCACACTCTACAGTGCACAGAGGCTAGGAGATTCTTTTTTAAAATCCCACTGAAAAAAAATGTGATTTACTCTAGTTTTCATGCAAATCTGTGCTTGCTTAGAATTTCTTTGGGAGAATCGCCCCCAATTTGTCGATCATTTAAAACTAAAATGCATAGAAATTTCTTCTCAAAGAGTGTGGTGAACCTCTGGAATTCTCTGCCCCAAAGGTAGTAGAGGCTGGATCATTAGAGTATTTAAAGTGGAGGTGGATAAATATCTGATAGATCGAGGAATAGATAAGTGTGATCTATGCCAGCGCTGGTATAGGTTAGCCATGATTGCATTGAATGGTGGGGCACACCCAAAGGATCTAGTCCGGCTTCTATTTCATGTGTGCTTAGACAGCAAAGACCAACAATGAATGGATCAGCTGAACACAATGGATCACGATTTGAAGTTAACGAGTGTCATTATATTAATATTGGTCTTTACTTTTGAGAACAAGACTATCCTGTTTTAATAGTACTTCTGCTGGTTTATTAACTTCTGCATCTGTGCAGAATAAGTTCATGCAAATGTGTAGATAATAAGCCAACTACTGCATATGTGTGCCATTCATATAATTCCCACTGGGGGAACAAGACTGATTGGCAAACTGGAGAACCACAGCTTGCTCATGGGGAAGGAGAAACATTTTTTAAATGGTGTAGAAAATGTTACAATGTTAACTACAGCCAAAAAAATGAATAAAAATAGATTTTCTGAACTAGAACCCAGTCACATTGCTCAACGCATTGATTAAGCTCTTCGATTTATTGCAAAGTTAATCATTAAACCAGTTAGCATTTACGTTTTGCATATTTATGCCTTGCGCGAAATACATTTGTCAACACGTTAAAAAAAATCCAAAAGCATTACACAATTTATGTGCCAATCTGTACTGATGTTTAAAGTGACAAACAAAAATGACAGAAGCATGAACATTGAACTGGAGTTGAACGCCTTTCACTAATTACTGTTGGCAGCTGCCACCTTGGGCTTTCCCCTACTGTCCCCCTCGATCAGTTTGTTGGTTGGCTCAACCTTTGGACCTTTTGCCAACCTGTTATTGTGCCACCCAGAGCAGACCCCATCACCACTGCCCCCCTCCCCCTGCTCCCCATACACACACACACACACACCAGCAAGCTGTAATTCTCAAGTGAAAATTATGTGAATGACGTGTGTCTTGCTGGCAGCCATTGCACCTTATCAATGAAAACCTGTTTAAGAAATTATAAATTGGCTCAATTAGTAATTAGCCCTGTTTTGCCAAAGGAACAATTTCAAGCACATAGTGAGTGGGCAGATGGATGTGTTGAAAGTCAGAAGGAACAGTCTTTTTTTTTGTTGTCCTATTCTTAAAGATTTTGATATTTGGCAGTAATTTTTCAGGCCCAATTAATTTGGTTTAGGATGACCAGATAATATTGGATCAACTGGAGCTCTCTTGAGGCAGCATGAAATTAACAGAAGCCAGCAAGCACATTGAGGGTTAGTGTAGACAACTACTGAAGAAAATAATCATGATATTCGACATTGGGTATTTCCATCTTCAAGTAATTTTCCACAAATTCATCTGGAATGTAGCAGATAAAGTATGAGTTATTCAAAGCTGCTTCTATATCTATAGAAAGGGCAGAATTGCTTTCTCTGAGGATAACATTTCATCTCTTATCCTTCTATCGATGTTGTCAAAGAACAGGATTAAAAGCAAAATAAAAAGTTTCAAGCAATCGTATAACTTCCTATCATAAAATATCTCCCTCCTCCGTTCCCTCGACTCTTTTTCCCTTTGAGGAGATGTAAAGAATAATAAATTGAACTTGGTTGACAGGAATTCGGGTAATCCTATTAGGAAGAGAATAACTTCTCTCCCTATTCAACAGAACTGTCCATATTAACTCAGGAGAAAAAAGCAGATGGATGGAGGCTGATGTCAAAAAGGTAAAATTCCGATTAACCATAATCTAACTGAAAGGTGGAACCGGCTTGAGAGCCTGACTGCCCTCATTCTGTTCCTGTGTTCCGATATTCCTTTCCATGTTTTCATCTCCTTCATTAATGCAGTATGTGGCTCAGGGAATTGTCATTCCTTGGACTCACTTGCATGTCTCTGGTCAGTTGCCCGCCTGCAATTGATAGGAAGCAATAGAAGATTGGCAGGCAGGGCATTTTCCAGCACTTTTTCCACTCTATTTAAAATAAACACTTCCCCTTACTAATCACCCGAGCATGATCCTATAGGAAGAGAGTCTGGAGAATTGAAAAAGGAAAACAAAGGCACCATTGACTCTGAATACACTTCCTGCTTCCTCCGAAAGCAGCCAGCGTTATTAAGGATCCCTTGCATACCAAGCATATTCCCCTCCATTTTCTTCCACCAGGAAAAAGATACAGAAGCCTAAGATCACACACTAACCAACTCAAGAACAGCTGCTCCTATTCCCCTCACAGAATTTGCCTTGGGAGCCTCTTGGCATTTCTTGGAAACTGTCTTTTCAACTCTCTATCCTTCTTTAAGGCATTCCTTAAAAAAACATCTTTTTGAATAGCTATTGGTCACCTGTCCTAGTATATCTTTATGTAGCCAAGTCTCAAACTGTGTTCACTTACACTCCTGTGAAGCATCTTGGGGTGCAAGTTGTTGTTAGATATATCTAATTCTCTTGAAAGCTTCTTCTGGATTTGCTTCCACCTCCGGCATTGTGATCCAGAGCATAACAGCTCACTTTTCAAAAAAAAAAATCCTCATCTTCCCATGGTTCTTTGATGGATAATTTTAAATTGGTGTTGTCCTTCTACTGACTCCCCTGATGTTGACACATAGTGGTGCAAAATGGCAAAATCAACTGTAGGGCTGCCTTTACACACAATGATTGATAGTGGTGGAGCGCAAAACCAACTCTCTTTTGATTTCCATTTATATAATAATTTTAACCACGTATAACATCAGCATGGATAAAGGGGGCTAAATGGGCTTGTTTCCTGTTATAAATTCTGCTGTCCTATGATCCTAAGAATAAAGAAAATTACTGCACAGGAGCTAGCCATCTTCAAGCCTGCACTGACCATGCTGCCCATCTGAACTAAAATCACCTACCCTTCTGGAGACCATGTCTCTCTATTCCCATCCTATTATGTCTTTGCCGAGATGAATCCTCTTTGGTTTACATTCCAATAAAGGTTGTTTCAAAATGAAAAGTGTTTTTTTGGAAATTAATTGATTAACTTAGGAGAAATAAGGGAATGAGAGACATTTTTTTACTAAGAATCAAAAGCAAGGAAATATTGTGAATTCTACTGCAGAATTGTAAAACAATGAAGTAATCAAGAAGGTGAAGAAAAATGTCAAGGCATTACCGCAGAGCAGATGGCAAAATACAAATATCCGTAAACAGTTGCTGGATGGAAATGGGGCCCACTGAGAGTAAAGCAGTTCAATTCTTTGTGATCTGTCAAAAGACTGGACCTTTCCTCTGATTAGTATCAAGTTCAGGTATGAGTGGCATGATGGCACTGCAGTTAGCCTGCTACCTCACAAGGTTAAGGGCCCAGATTCAATCACGACTGTGTGGAGTTTGAAATGTTTTCGCTGTGACTGTATGAGTTTCCACCAGATGCCCCAGTTTCCTCCCACAGACCAAGAGTATGCAGGTTAGGTGAGTTGACCGTGCTAGATTTCTCCTTAGTGTGCCAAGGTGTGTAGGTCAGGGAGATTAGTGGGATAATTACATGGGGTTACAGGTGTGGGGTAGAGGGGTAAGATGCTCTGTTGGAGACTTAATGCAGGTTCGATGGGCCTCATTCTGCACTGTAGGGATTCTATGATGCTATGAAATTAGAAATGGATTGGAAAAATTAAGGGTAGTTTGTTTAATTTTTAGTCTTCGAGCAACAATAGATAGACATCAGTTGATATTTTTAAGATACATTCAATTAGTTGGGATGAATACTGGTACAGCAAGTCCTCAATGATTCCTCCACTGTCTTAATATATGACATGAAAGATAATTATTAGGTTGCTTTATAAAGCTGACAATAAACATGTACAGGAACACTAAAATTATTTGCTATTGTTTATTTATTTCATTCTAAATATAGCGCTGAGTTTTGCAGTTTCTTGCCTGTGTTTTATTGTGAAGTGCACTGTAATTAGAAACCTTTGCAGATTTTGACTGTGATTGTGACAGATGTCAGGCTTGGTTTTCTGTTGATGCAGAACATTTCTGATTGAAACTTTAAATTTTTGGCAAATTGTCTTCGGACTAAATTTGACAAACGTTTTCCTCTGTAATTTTCAGAATATAGATAGTACCGTACAACAGGACAAAGCCCCTCTCTGCGTTGCGGAAAATGTGTCCTTGAAAGTGCGTGAATCAGACAACATTGAGGTCAGCAGAAGGCACCCACAGCCCAGAGGCCAATCAGAACATATCTGCAACAATGTTTCCCTTGAAGTCTCAAACAAGCCGACGCGTGCAGTTCATCAACCCAGTTCTGAAACAAACATTGCCATATGCTGATGGAGCATAACAGGGTATGAAGAAAGCATCATTTCACTGAAGCACTACTGCACCTTCTGTCAGATGGTTTGACAAATTGTCTTTTTAAGTGTATATGGGTAACCAGAGAGAATGCTATATAGAACATAGAACATAGAACATTACAGCACAGAACAGGCCCTTTGGCCTTCGATGTTGCGCCGACCAATATAAAAAGCAATGCCCCTCCAAACTAAACCAATCCCTTCTCTTCCATATACTTATCAACTAACCTCTTAAACGCCACCAAACTTGGCGCATCTACAACTGCTGCAGGCAGGGCATTCCACTCCCGAACCACCCTTTGGGTAAAGAACCTACCTCTGATATCCGTCCTATAACTATCACCCCTTAATTTAAAGCTGTGTCCCCTCGTGCTAGCTTTCTCCATCCTAGGAAAAAGGCTATCACTGTCCACCCTATCTAAACCTCTAATCATCTTATATGTTTCGATTAGGTCCCCTCTTAGCCGCCTCCTTTCTAACGAAAACAACCTCAAATCCCTCAGCCTCTCTTCATAAGACCTGCCCTCCATACCAGGCAACATCCTGGTAAACCTCCTCTGTACCCTCTCCAATGCCTCCACATCTTTCTTATAATGCGGGGACCAGAACTGCACACAATACTCCAAGTGCGGCCACACTAGAGTTTTGTACAGTTGCAACATGACGTTGCGGCTCCGAAATTCAATCCCCCTACCAATAAAAGCTAAGACTCCATATGCCTTCTTAACAACCTTCTCGACTTGACTGCCTACTTTCAGGGATCTATGCACATACACACCAAGATCCCTCTGTTCATCAAGACTACTAAGAATCCTACCATTAGCCCTATACTCTACACATTTATTATTTCTGCCATAGTGCATTACCTCACACTTTTCCACATTAAACTCCATTTGCCACCTCTCGGCCCAGCTCTGCAACTTGTCCAAGTCCCTCTGCAAACTATAACACCCCTCTTCACTATCTACCACTCCACCGACTTTAGTGTCATCTGCAAATTTACTAATCCATCCTTCAATACGCTCATCCAGATCATTTATAAAAATTACAAACAGCAGGGGGGAAGAGATTATGGACCGCATAATCTCTATTGCTGCTCTCTATCTATAGACAGTGTAATTTATCCAGTTGTGAGATATACATGTTGCTGGCTGGCCAGCGTTTATTGCCCATTCCTAGTTGCCCGAGGGCAAATGTAGAGTCAACTACATTGCTGTGGATCTGGAGTCACACATAGGCCAGACCTGAGAAAGGCAGCAGATTTCTTTCTCAAAAGGACACTAGTGAATCAGATACATTTTTCCAACAATCATTTTATGGTCATCAGTAGATTTTTAATTCCAGATTTTTTTTATTGAATTCAAAATACCATCATCTGCCGCGGCGGAATTCAAACCCAGATCCCCAAAACATTAACTGAACTTCTAGATTATTAATCAAGCAATGATCCCACTAAGCCATTACCTTCCCATAATAAACTAAACTTATGAAAAGTACAAGAAGCACCAGTGCTAAGTATCAGGATAGCTCATATGAATTGCACAGGATCTGCAGGAATTAAGAATATATATCCATACATCTTAGGAAGAACTGCCAATGCAAATATACATTGTAGTGGCTGAAAATACTAATATCAAGGTTGTACAGTTTGGACTCTATCATTGATAAATGGTAATTTGTACTGTTCACTCTCAGTCAAGGAATTGAGAAAGTTAAAATGGAATATTTTGCAGAATGATGATAGATCAAGAACAGTGAAAAAACAAAGGGACTTAGGGTTAAAGGACAGGTGTTAAAATTTTTTAAAAAAGCTCCATTCTTAAAGTTACAAAGCTAGTACACAGAGTGGACAGGGCAAGACCTAAATGTCTTTGCTTGCTCCAAAAATCAATTTAAAATTTAAAACAAATTGAATCCAACTCATGGTCCCCGCAAATCCAAGCTGAAAAGAAAGGGAATTGAGCTGATGCTTGCTCTCAGCCAAAAGATTGAGAAATGATAAAGGATTGTTGGTTCCAATGTGGAGGCTCAGAGGATTGTGACAGTGTGCAGAGAGGACTAATTTAATTAAGATGGAAGGCAATCAACTGTTGCCAAGGAGCAATCAAATTGTTGGTTAGAATTGAGGAATTCGTTCATTATCTGCATCTTCATCATCAGATGATGGAGGAATTTATTGCTATCAGCCTTCATCTACTGTCTCCAAGTGCACTGCAAAGTTGTGGAAAATGAAGCAAAATGACCAAACCATCTGAGACCCTCTCTCTGCATCAGATTACTGAAATCCTTTCAGGGAGGTCAAAGTAGCAGAGCCTTTGTTTGAGCTTTCCAGTTGGCTATTCTGTGATGGCTCCAGCATTCCCTGAGTCTAGGGTCTATTTCCATTCATAGAATCATAGAAAAACTACAGCACAAACAGGCCCTTTGGCCCATGAGTTGCACCGATCATATCTCTATCTGCTGGGCTTACTTATGACCCTCAATCCTGTTAAGTCCTATGTACTCATCCAGATGTCTTGTAAAAGACCCTATTGAATTTACCTCCACTACCACCAACAGCAGCCAATTCCACTCACCCATCATCCTCTGAGTGAAAAACTTACCCATGACGTTTCCTCTGTACCTACTTCCCAGCACTATAAACCTGTGTCCTCTTGGGACAGCCATTTCAGCCCCGGGAAAAATCCTCTGAGAATCCACCTGATCAATACCTCTCAATATCTTATAGACCTCTATCAGGTCACCTCTCATCGTTCATCTCTCCAAGAAGAAAAGACCGAACTCTCTCAACCTATCCTCATAAGACATGCCACCCAATCCAAGTAACATCCTTGTAAATCTCCTCTGTACCCTTTCAATGGCTTCCACATCCTCCCTTTAATGAGGCAACCAGAACTGAGCACAGTACTCCAAGTGGGGTTTGACCAGGGTTTTACACAGCTGCAGCATTATCTCCCGACTCCTAATTCCTTGATTGATGAAGGTCAGTACACCATGTGCCTTCTTAACCACATCCTCTACCTGCAAATTTTGAGAGCCCTATGAACATGGACCCCAAGATCCTTCTGATTTTCCACACTGCAAAGCATCATACCCTTAATGTTATATTCCTTCATCCCATTGGACCTGCCAAAATGTACCACTGCACATTTATTCGAGTTGAAGTCCATCTGCCATTTCCCTACCTAGGCTTGCATCCTTTCTATGTCACACTGCAATTTCTGACACCCCTCCAAACTATCCACAACATCGTCATTGGCAAACTTACCAACCCAAGTCTCCAGTTCCTCATCCAGGTCATTTATAAAAATCTCAAACACCAAGGGTCCCAGAACAGATCCCTGGAGCACTCCACTGGTGACCGACCTCCGCGCAGAAAAAGACCCATCTACAACCACTCTCTGCCTTTTGTGGGCAAGCCAGTTCTGGATTCACAAAGCAACTTTCCCTTGGATCCTATGCCTCCCTCACTTTCTCAATAAGCCTTGCATAGGGACCTTATCGAACACCTTGCTGAAGTCCATATTGAATGTATGCCATACATTCAGATGGCAAATGTGCATTTCTGAAATATACCTTGAACTAGATGTTAAGAATTGGCCTTTGTTTCCAAAGAGTAAGGAGCTGCTATGTTTGGCCAATTAGTGGGATGGAGAGGGTGAGAGGGAGGATAAGTAGAGAAATCATACAGTATGTAACATCATAACTGCTCCAGCAAAGTATGGGCCTGTGTAACAAAAGGTCTGACAGTTGTTACCTATCAGTTGAAACTTTCTCTCTTCATGTAAATCTGCCTGCTTTTTGGGAGATGCCACAATAGCAATAGCATCATACTCCATCCTTGGGAGATAAATGCTATCTGCGCAAAGCAAACTGTGCTACTTCCTGGTGTCGTGGAAGGCAATGAATTGGTTTGTCTTTGTGAACAGAGTATCAGTATGCAGAAATTCTGAGAGCTCATTTTAATTTTGCTGAAAATAAGATCACAATTGGAATATTTTAATGAGAGTTCCACCTAAAATAGGTGTGCATTTACTAGCTGTGCTTCAAAATAATGGCCATGAAGAGGAAAAGAAAGATAATTTCAAACCAAGCTTATTTTGGGTGCTACGTTGCATTCCTATGTCGGGGTACCAGGAAAATGATCTACCCATGATCTATGTGTTTCTGTAACCTTCCAAAGTATTACCTTCCAAGTCTGTTTTATTGGGTATTCCTGATTTTCATTGTAGGGATGGGGACCAGAGAATGTGTTGATTATTTGGCCAAATTCAAATATTCATCTAAAATAATCTGAATTTTATATCAATTCCAACCATTTGAAATTAGAATGAACTGGTGGTTTAGTTTAAATTATTCTTATATTTGTGGTAAGCCACCATGCTATTTTTGATACAATCTACCTTTTTCCAATTTCATTCTAAAGATTCTGTTACTTCATTAATTCTAGCGTTACTCATTGTCAAACAGAAGTGAATACCCAGGTAGCTGCTTTGCATATCCTATATTTAATGTTCAGTAGCCATGAAGTCTTGTAGGGAAAATGGACTTGATTTTTTAAATTTCTTATTTGGAGTAGACACACTTATGTTTTCAGATATCAAACTGATAATCCAAACCATAATTAATCCATCCCCAGGAAATGTGTAAGTCCTTAAATGCATGATAAACTGATCTTAAACATGACTTGATCCTCTAATTACATTGTGTTTGAGTCAATATTTCTGGAAGGTTGTGTAATGCAAATAATCATGGTGCTTTGCTGAAAAGCTCGTATTGCCAAACCTTTCTTATTATGCACTGCACTTTTTTTTGTTAAAGATTGTATTTTGCTGACCTAATGCAATCTTGTCCTTTCAGGCACAGGTTGATAAAATATATTTTCATGTAAAGCAGTCTATTGACATTTTACAAGCTTCTCAAATTAATCAACATTCTACCGACTTTATGCTTCCAAGTGAGGTGGCTGTCTTTTCCCATACTGTAAGTACATCTCTTCTGTACATTGATTTTTTTTTTGCGAGCTTGCTAATCAGAATTTTTAGCTTGACCAACAGAACAACTGTGAAGTAGAATGACTGCCGGAACATGAAACATTTTCATTTTATCTGTTTTTTTTATGCAAAGAAAATGTAAAAGTATAGGCAGCTTCTAACATGGAAGAAGTGAAGCAATTAATGAGCAGACTAAATTGTCATCAGCCAATTGTGTCTAGGACTATGGCAACTTCACTTTTATTATATGCCATTTTGGAATTTCAATTGCCTAAATGATTTCACGAGAACAATTGCTTTCAAGAGTTGAGCAGCTTGTAGACTACATGATCTTTCAAGATACCAGTCTCACCAGTAGTTCCAAATGCTATTGCGTCTTATTTGATTGTGCAGTCTAACTCGCATGAGTTTGTGCATACATTTTCACTCAATAAGATTTCTGTATCTCTGATTATCTCCTGGCATTCCCCCAATTAAGCAATACCCCAATTTTAACGTTCTCACCTTTGTTTTCAAATCCCTCCATGATGTAGCTGCTTCTGTAAACCATCCACGATGAATACAGTCCTCCACTTCTGGTTTTTTGTGTATTCTTGATCTTCATTGTGCTAGCATTGGTGGTTAGTGTTTTCAGCTTCCAAAGTTCTAAACTTGAGACCTCTCCACCTCTCATTCTTCCTTAAAACCACCTCTTTGACCAACTGTTCAATCAATTAATAAAGAGGCAGGATTAATAAGGCTGTTGTATGTCAAGGTGATAAGTTACCAGAACTGATTCAGATAAAGATACTGAGAGAAGGAAGGGTGGATATTGTGGAAGCACTGGCCATAATCTTCCAATCCTGCTTAGATACTGTGGCGGTCCCAGAGGACTTTTGAATTGTAATTGTTATGCTATTGTTCTGAAAAAAGCTGTGAGGATAAACCAAGCAGCTACATAGCAGTCAATTTTACTTTGGTGATGGAAAAACTGTTAGAAACAGGACAAAATTGACAGTCACTTGGATAAATGTGAACTAATTGACAAATGCCAGCACAAATATCTTGAGAGAAAATAATGTTTAACTAATTTGATTGAGTTCTTTGACAAAAGGTTCAATGAAGAAAATGTAAATGACTCCATGGAAGGCATTTGATGAAGTGCTAAATAATGGGCTTGTCAATAAAATAAAATGATCGTTTATGCCTTGCTTATCAACCATCACTTTGTGTGGCTCGGAAGCCCTATTTTGGCATGGTATTCTGTGCCACTTTTCCTGTAGAGGAAGACAGAAGGCTGAGAAGCTGCAAGATTCATTGGGGTCTGTTTTCCTTGGGCCCTCTGCCAACTGCTCATCTGTTCCAATTCCTTTCCATTCAGCATCTAGAAGCCATGGTTGCCAACAACTATCTCCTATATGTTGATGTCTATTTCTGCCATCTTCATATCTCACTTGCAGGTGCCTTTGTAGTGTGGTATGGATAGCCAGAAGGTTGTGACCCATGAATAATTCATTGTACAGAGGGTGATTGGCTATACGGCCATCACTCATCCAATAAACGTAGTAGAACCAGTGAAGTTGGAAGTCATGGAACAAAATGGATAGTGGCAGAATAGGTACAAAGTTGGCTGAATGTCTGGGAACACAGAGTAGTGATGTAAAGTTGTTTTTCGACTGGAGGAATATTTATATATAAAGTGAAGCTCCCCAGTTGTCCTTATTCACATGACTACTTTTCTTGATCTATGTTGAAGTCCTCGAATTGGATAGGGTACAACTTCAGAGATACAAATTATATCAAGCTTGAAAAAATAGTGAACGATGAAAAAGATAATGATAGTCTTCAAGAGAACATACACAGGTCAGTGGAAGGAGCATACATGTAACAGACTAAATTTAATGCCCAGATTATATAACCAAGGAAGTTATAGTGAGACATTTATAGTGTACCAGTTTGCTCTCAACTAGAGTATTGTGTCCAATTCTGGGTGCCACACTTTAGGAAGGATGTGAAAGCATTGGAGAGGATGCAAACAAATATTTATATGAATGATTCAAGAGCTGAGGAACAATTATGTGGATTTTTTTTGAAGTGATAGCTGTTCTGTTTGAGAAGAGAAGGTTGAAATGAGACTTGCTGGAGGAAAACTATTTCCATTGGTGGAAGGGTTGATAATCAGAGGACACAATTTAAGGTGGATGTCGAAAGAAACAATAGTGACACAAAGAAGAATGTTTCTTTTAGTCAGCAAGTGATTCCGAAATCAGTCTCTGAGAGTGTGGTGGAGGTGAATTCAATTGCAGCTTTCAAAACAGAATTGGATAATCACTTGAGGAGGAATGATTTTCAGGACAATGTAAAAATGGTGGGATAGTGGAACTCACAAAATTGTTCTTGTAGAGATCCAGATGGGTATGATGGACTGAATGGCCTCTCTCTGTGCTGTAATCAATCTATCCTTTGATCTATGTTAATAATCTCCTTAAGTGGTTTAGTGTTAAATTTTGTTTGGTAACACTCCTGTGAAATGTCTTGAGACCTTTTTTATTAGGTGAAAAGTACGATATAAATCCAAGTTGGTCATGCTTGTTTTCATTAAAGATAACTAGCAAGCACAAATATAGTCTCCAGCAGCATCTGCCAATGTTCTTGTTAAATTTATGTGTTCATAGGTTTGTCTATTCCATTAACTAAAGAAGAAAAATACTGGTGGAAGATTACAAAATAAAAAATGGTGTAACAACACAGATTTCTGGAAATGATTTACTGCTTCTCACAGTTAAACTGTATTCATCAATATACATGCGCACAGTCTAATGAATCCCAGCTGTCTGCAACCACTTCTGAATGTTTAGAAGCTCTGATTGTTCTTATTATAATCTTAATAACTCTTTTCAATAGATTTATGTTGCTTCTTGATAACAAAGGGGCAGACAGATTTTTGTGGTTAAAAAATATTTTTAATTAAATCCAGATATAATCCTATTCTCATTTCACAACACATTATAAATATCAAATAATTACCTTTGCTAAAGTATTGTTTTACTGAAATGTGTTGAAAACAACAAAAGTGTACTCAGCTTAACTAAAACAGTCTTTGCGAGCAATCACAGTTCAAATTCGATCTAACATAAGAAGCACAAATGGCCAGTTTCCATGCAGAAAACATAACATTCCCATTAAACTGTTTTAACATAAGAATGAAAATTGTTTGTACACAAAAAGTGTAAACAGAAAATACTGGAAACACACCGTAGGGCAATCAGCATTTGTGGAAAGAATAGATATATCAAAACTTGATCTCAATTTAACCTGAAACATTGGTCTGTCTAATCTCTCCACTGATAGCATGGTGGCATAGTGGCTTGTACAGCTGCCTCACAAACCCAGGGACTTGGGTTTGATTCCAGCCTTGGGTCACTGTCTGTACGGAGTTTGCACCTTTTTGCTGATCTTTGTGAGTTTCCTCCAGTTGCTCTGGTTTCCTCCCATAATCCGAAAGGCGCACTGGTTAGGTGCATTGACTTGAACTGGCGTCGGAATGTGGTGACTAGGGGAAATTCACAGTAACTTCATTGTACTGTTAATGTAAGTCTTACTTGTAATTAATAAATTAACTTAACTGATGTTGACTCTTGCATATTTCTATTTGTTGAAGACATACTAATCGTATGACAAGGATTGATAAACCATAATGTGGGTTTTTTATTTGAAGATAAAGCTATTTACAGTAAATAACTGGGAGGCTATGTAGACCTGTGAAACTTGCGGGACTGCTGCTATATTGTAGTTAAGTTATAGTTGTAAGTAGTTGAGGCCAAAACATTTAAGAAGAAATTAAGTATAGCTCTCAGGGCTAAAGGGTTCAAAGGATATAGGGAGAAGACGGAATCAGCCATGATCATAATGAATGGTGGAGAAGGCTCAAAGATCCAAAAGATTACTTAGAAGAGGTCATGGCCGAGTGATATTATCGCTAGACTATTAATCCAGAAACTCAGTTAATGTCTGGGGACCCCAGTGTTTGAATTCCACCATGGCAGTTGGTGAAAATTGCATTCAATAAAAGATATCTAGAATTAAGAAGCTACTGAGGACCATGAAACCATTATCACTTGTTGGAAAAATCCATCATGTTCACTAACGTGAGAAGGAAATCTGCCATCCTGATCCAGCCTACATGTCAGTCCAAAGCCTCAGCACTATGATTGACTTTTAATTTCCCTCAAGCAACTAGGGGTAGACAATTAATGCTAGCCAGCCAACAACACCCATGTCCCACAAATGAATAAGAAAATTCCTGCTTCTATTTTCTATATATGGTTTTATGTATTCTGTCTACATCACATCGTGTCTTGTAGTGCACAGTGATGGACATTACAACATCCCCATTTTTTTTCTAAATTAAAGGTTAGATTAAAAACTATTAACATTGCATCAAAATAAAACTACATTATGAAATTCTTGTACAAACCAATGAACTTATAAGTCACATGGCAGTTTACCTATATGTTCAGACTTGGTTAGAGTGATCTTGATTTGAGATTGCCGCATGCTTTCCAAATGCTGATTGTCGTTAGGAGTGCTGAGTTTGGGATGTGTCTGAGACCAAGTTCTCTTAGCAACAAGGTTACTCAGTGTTTCTGGTTATGGTATTGATCTGATATGACAACTGTTTCATCACACTATTATGCCACTTAGTGATCTTATTTGATACAATCTCAGCCCAGGGCACATACTTCCAGGGAATACCATCACCTGGAAATTTCCAAACCACTCAGTGTCCTGACATGGAAATATCTCACTTTTCCTTCACTGTCGCTCGACCAAAATCCTGGAACTCTTTCTCTAACAGTAGAACTATAGAGATTCAAAAAGAGAACTAATCATCACCTTCTCAAGGGCAATTAGGGTTGGGCAATATATACTAGCCAGTGATGCCCACATTCCAAGGTTGAATTTTTGGAAAGTTTATTTTTCTTTGAACATTTAGTGTGATGTCCAGATTGGGTAATGCAAACATCTTTCATCCTTCCCTGTTTCTTGATCAATGTGTTACAGTTGTTGGAGTTTTAATGAATGTTGACTGGGAAGGTTGTTCACATTTGTCTACATAATTTTGATTCATATTAGTGCTGTAGTACTAAAGAGTTTGCCAGCTCAGAATCAGAATACATATTTCCATGTCTCAGAACATACTGCACAGTCTGTCTGTTGATGATTTGCATTGCAGGGTTAGGTGTCCTGCTTCCACTATAAAGCACCAGGTATCCAATAGTGTTCTCTGTGGTCTATGGCCATCACTGGTTTACTGCTTTGACAATACCATGGATGGTGACCAAGACTAATAGACCTGCAATCACTGAGTTTGTGGTGCAATGCTGGACACACTAGCTGCAGGCGGGCAGGAGGAGACACAGCCTATTTCTACATGGAGGCCTGGAGGTACCACAAAACCATCGAGGGCCACCCTTATGAAGTAGTGGTAACTGCCCACTAGGAAGATTAATTTCCAGCCTAAACCCTTTACTGGCAGTGGTACCAAAAGGATTTTAATATCTTTACATGACATCACCAATACCTAATGTCTCACATTGTTCAAATTACCCCCATCATTCACCCAATGACACATGCAGGTATTCAGGACATATGCTGAAAGTGTGTGGCTGGTCAAGTACCAAGGTTGAGATCATTTCGTTTAGGCTGGAAAGGAGCTTGGAGTGGGAGGGGAAGTTGTCATAGTTCACATGGATACTGTCATGTTATTAGAAGCATGAAGCTTTTACCATTTCTTAACTATATTCCTTTGATAACAGACTTTGATGAGTATGATGGCTGCTGAGGGATTAACTGACTTTTGCAACTTTAACAGCCTTCTGGAAAGCTCCATGTTGGATTATAATGGGCAGAAGTCACCACTAAATAGATGTGCCTAAACAGCACTTTCCGGTGGAGTTTCACATCTACCAAGGATTGCTCCATAACACAGGGACAATAACATAGACCACTGCTTTAAAAAGGAGGTAGACAAAAGGCGGGTAACTGTAGGCGGGTTAGCTTAACTGGGGAAAATGCTAGAATGTATCATCAAGGAAGAAATTGCGAGACACCTGCCTATAAATTATCCTATTGGTAAGATGCAGCATGGGTTGAGAAGGGAAGGTCATGTTTGACTAATTTGGTGGAATTCTTTGAGAATATTACATATGCAATGGACAATGGGGAAGCTGTGGATGTAGTGTATCTGGATTTCCAGAAAGCATTTGACAAGGCGCCGCACCAAAGACTGCAACATAGATAAAGGTGCACGGTGTTAGGGGTAATATATTAATATGGATAGATGATTGGTTAACTAACAGAAAGCAAAGAGTGGGGGTAAATAGATTTTTTTCTGGTTGGCAATCAATGAATAGTGATGTGCCTCAGGGATCAGTGTTGGGACTGCAATTATTTACAATTTACGTAGATGATTTAGGGACCAAGAGTAGTGTGTCAGAATTCACAGATGACACTAAGATGGAAGGCAGAGCAAAATATACAGAAGACATTGAAAGTCTGCAGAGGGGTACAACTCATCTCAGTGAGGTGGGCGAAGGTCTGGCAGATGGAGTATAATGTTGTAAATATGAGGTCATCCATTTTGGTAGGAATAACAGCAAAATGGACTATTATTTAAATAGTAAAAAATTGCAGCATGCTGCTGTGCAGAGAGACCTGGATATCCTTGGTGAGAATTTCAAGGAGTTGGTTTGCAGGTGCAGCAGGTAATTAAGAAGGTAAATGGAATTTTGTCCTTCATTGCGAGAAGGATGGAGTTTAAAAACAGTAAGATTATGTTGCTGGTGAGGCCACACCTGGAGTACTGTGTACAGCTTTGGACTTCTTACTTGAGAAAGTATATACTGGCACTGGAGCAGGTGCAGAGGAGATTCACT
This sequence comes from Sphyrna mokarran, assembly GCA_024679065.1. NCBI lineage: Eukaryota > Metazoa > Chordata > Chondrichthyes > Carcharhiniformes > Carcharhinidae > Sphyrna > Sphyrna mokarran. Next base: position 41,943,472 of record JAGIQG010000006.1, on the reverse strand, counting down.
AGATTGATTCTGGAGTTGAGAAGATTGGCTTATGAGGAGAGCTTGAGTAGTCTGGGGCAATACTCATTGAAATTCAAAGAAATGAGGGGGGATCTTATAGAAACATATAAGATTATGAAGGGAATAGATAAGATAGAAGCAGGAAAGTTGTTTCCACTGGCAGGTGAAACTAGAACAAGGGGGCATAGCCTCAAAATAAAAGGAAGCGGCTTTGGGACTGAGTTGAGAAGGAACTTCTTCATACAAAGGGTTGTGAATCTGTGGAATTTCCTGCCCAATGAAGCAGTTGAGGCTACCTCGTTGAATGTTTTTAAGGCAAGGATAAATAAATTTTTGAGCAGTAAAGGAATTAAGAGATATGGTGAGCAAGCGGATAAATGGAGCTAAGTCCACAAAATAAAATCAATCATGATCTTATTGAATATTGGAGCAGGCTCGAGAGACCAAATGGCCTACTCCTACTCCCAGTTCTTATGTACTTATTGATGTTCTTAAACCTCCAGATCCTGAGATCCTGAGATGCCATATAGAACATAGAACATTACAGCACAGAGCAGGCCCTTCGGCCTTCGATGTTGCGCCAACCAATTATGAAAAAAGCAATGACCCTCCAAACTAAACCATTCCCTTCTCTTCCATAAACTTATCAACTAACCTCTTAAACGCCACCAAACTTGGCGCATCTATAACAGCCGCAGGCAGGGCCTTCCACTCCCTAACCACCCTATAACAAAGCAGGGCAACTACTTTCTATTATATATCAATAATATTTGACTATGTGACTGAAATCCTTTCTTCACTATGAGGGCCATCAACGGCTAGCCATCATTGAAATTTTCCTCTGATTTTGAAATCCCTTTGTCCAAAAACTGAGCGAGACTGAACAGTCAGAAAAAACATCAGTCGCAACATCTCTACCCCAAAAGAAAAGCTGTCTCATCTTGCCTTTTCTATGGGGCTTAAAGTCATTTAAAAGCCTTCTCAAACAAATCAGAGTTCATCAGAAAGAAATTAGATCTCTGGTTACAGCAATCTTCAGGGCCTGTCTACATAACCCAGTGAACCGTCTACTTTGAAACAACCCTGCAGTTAATCCAAGTCAGAATCAAGCCATTGAAATTTATCCAAACTTCATTTCTCGAATGGGTAAAATTCTCCCTTTCACTAGATTCTCCAGGACCAGTGAACTGTGAATGTAGAATGGGAAAATAGGTTTAAAGGTTAAACCACTAGGAAGCATTTGCAGACTCCGAGTGGGATTTTACAACTCGCTTGTCCCAAAACCATAAAATCCCACCCAAGTTCAATGGACGTCGTGATGGTCTGCACCATGCCCATTCCAAATCCTGTGGTGAGCAGGGTGATAAAATTCCGACCATCATTTCATAACTCTCAACAAAGATATATTGAGACAGAAAAGCTCTGTGAAAAGGATGCTGCTTCTGTGGTTAATTAAGTAAGTTAAGGATGACATAAAATTAAAATAAAAGACTTAAAATGCTGCATGGTTGGTGGTAGACCAGAAAATTGGAAACATTTTAGAAATCAGCAGTTTGACTAAAACGAATAATGAGAGTAAAGTTGGAGTGTGAGAGAAAACTAGTAAGAAGTATAAAACAGACAGTAAAAGGTTTAATAAGTACACAAAAAGGAAAAGGGCAGTTATAAAGTATAGTGAGTGGTTCCTTAGCAAAGAAGACTGGGTAAGTATAATAGGAAATGAAGAAATGGCAGTATTTTGTAACTGTCTTTGTGGTCGAAGACATGAAAAGGCATCTCCAAAATAATGGAAAACCAGGGACAAAAGGGAGGGAGAAACTTAAAGCAATCTCATTTGCCTGTAACTTTCTGGGTCTCCATTGTGGATTTGGGGGTGCCTCACAGATGTGTTGGGCCATCTTTCACGGCAGTTTCTAGGTAGGGGTTGACTTAACCATTGTCCAGAAAAGCTAACTTCCCCTGCGCTGGGATCCATCTGACAAAGTGATTTAAATCACTTTATACAGCAAGTGATAAACAGAACTAAGTGATCCCACAACCAACAGATCAAATCTAAGCTCTGCAGTCCTTTCACATCAAATCGAGAATGCTGGCGAACAATTGAACAACTCACTGGAGAAAGAAGCTCCACAAATATCACCACTCTCAATGATGGAGGAGCCCAGCACAACAGTGCAAAAGATAAGGCTAAAGTATTCGCAGCAACCTTTAGCCAAAAGTGTCAAGTGGATGATCCATCTCGGCCTCCTCCAGTGATCCCCCCAGCATTTCAGATACAAATTTCCAGCCAATTCGATTCATTCCATGTGATATAAAGAAATGGTTGGAGGCACTGGATACTGCAAAGGCAATGGGCTCTGATAACACACCAGCAATAGTACTGAAGACTTGTGCTCCAGAACTTGCTCCCCCACTCCCCACTGCTGCCCTCGCCAAGATCTTCCAGTACAGTTACAACATTGGCATCTACCCAGTAATGTAGAAAATTGCCCAGGTATGTCCTGTACACAAAAACCAGGACCAAAGAGCTGAATTCCAGAGGTGAGATGAAAGTGACAGGCCTTGACATCAAGTTTGCATTCAACCAAATACGGCATCGAGGAGCCCTAACAAAACTGGAATCAATGAGTAATCAATGTGCTGCATAGGAGATTGTTAAAAAAGTTAAGAAGTCGTGGTGTTAAAGGTAAGATCGTGGAAAAGTGTGAGGTTATATACTTTGGAAGGAGGAATGGATGCATAGACTATTTTATAAATGGGAAAATGCTGAGGAAATCAGAAACAGAAAGAGACTCGGGAATCATTGTTCAAGATTCTCTTAAGGTTAATGTGCAGATCCAGTCAGTAATTAGGAAGGCAAATGCAATGTTAGCATTCATGTTGAGAGGGCTAGAATACAAGAGCAGGGATGTACTTCTGAGGATGTATAAGGCTTTAGTTAGACCCCATTAGAAGTATTATGAGCAGTTTTGGACGCTATATCTAAGGAAGGATGTACTCATCTTGGAAAGGGTCCAAAGGAAGTTCACACGAGTGATCCCTGGAATGAAGAGCTTGTCATGTAAGGAATGGTTGAGGACTCTGGGTTTGTATTCGTTGGAGTTTAGAAGATGAGTGAGGATGTTATTGAAACTTACAGGACATTGCGAGATCTGGATAGAGTGGTCGTGGAGAGGATATTTCCACTAGTAGGAAAAACCAGAACCAGCGGGTATAACTGGGCAAAACAAAGATGAGGAGGAATTTCTTCAATCAGAGAATGGTGAATCTGTGGAACTCTTTGCCGTAGATGGCTGTGGAGCCCAATCATTGAATGTCTTTAAGACAGAGATAGATAGGTTCTTGACTGATAAGGGGATCAGGGACTATGAGGAAAAGGCAGGAGAACTGAGATGAGAAAAAAAATGAGCCATGATTGAATGTTGAAGCAGACTGCATGGGCCAAGTGGCCTAATTCTGCTCCTATGTCTCATGGTTTTTAAGATCTTCTGGGTATCAGGAGTGAAAGTCTCAACTGATTGGAGTCATACCTAGTACTCTGGAAGATGGTTGCAGTTGTGGAGGGTCATTCATCTCAGTTCCAAGACATCTCTGCAGGAATCCCTCGGGATAGTACCCTAGGCCCAATAAGCTGCTTTATCAATGACCTTCTCTTCATTAGAAATGGGAATGTTCACCAATTATTGCACAATGTTCAGCAGCATTCACAACTCCTCAGATACTAAAGCAGTCCATGTTCAAATGCAACAAGATCTAGACAATATCCAGGCTTGGGCTGACAAGTGGCAGATAACATTCATGCCACACAAATGCCAGGCAATGACCATCACCAATAATAGACACTCTAACCACCACCCCTTAACATTCAATGATATTATTATCACTGAATTCCGCACTATCAACATTCTTGGGATTACCATTGACCAGAAACTCAATTAGATTCACCACATGGTTACAAGAGCATATCAGAGGGTAGGAATACAGTGACACGTAACTCACCTCCTGACTCCCCAGAGCTATCCACCATCTACAAGACATAAGTCAGAAGTGTGATGGAATATCTGCCACTTGCCTGGATGGGTGCAGCTCCAACAACACTCAAAAAGCTTGACATCATCCAGGACAAAACACCAAACCCTCCATCACTGACACTTAGTAGCAGCTATCTACAAGATGCACTATGACAATTTAGATCTTTAGACAGAATCTTCCAAACCCAAGGCCACTTCCATCTAATGTTTATTAACAGGGGGTTTGAGTTTAAGTGCCGTGGGGTTATGCTGCAACTATACCGGACCTTGGTAAGACCACCAAGGAATATTGTGTACAGTTCTGGTCACCGCACTATAAGAAGGATGTGAAGCATTGGAGAGAGTGCAGAGGAGATTTACCAGGATGCTACCTGGTTTGGAAGGTAGGTTTTATGAGGAAAGGTTGAGGGAACTGGAACTTTTCTCTTTAGAGCGAAGGAGGATGACAGATGACTCAATAAAGGTTTATAGGATGATGAGGGGGATAGATTGAGTGGATTTTCAGAGATTATTTCCTCGGGTGGATGTAGCAGTTACTAGGGGACATAATTATAAGGTTCATGGTGGGAGATATAGGAGGGATGTCCGAGGTAGATTCTTTACTCAGAGAGTGGTCGGGATCTGGAATGCACTGCCTGCTGTGATAGTGAAGTGGGACACTTAAGGGACTTCCAAGTGGTTATTGAATAGTCACATAGAAGGCACCAGAATGTAAGGGAGTGGAATAGCTTGATCTTGAGTTCGGACATAGCTTGGCGCAACATTGAGGGCTAAAGGGCCTGTATAGTGCCATACTGTTTTATGTTCTATGTTCTTAAGGACAAGGGTAGTAGAACACCGCCACTTGCAAGTTCCCCTCCAAGCCACACACCATCCTGTCTTGGAAATATATCACTGTTCCTTTGCAGTTACTGGGTCAAAATCCTGGAATTTCCTCCTTCACAGCACTGTGGCTCAACCCACAGAACATGGACTACAGCGATTCAAAAAGGGAGATCACCACCATCTTCTTAAGAGCAACTAAGGAGAGGCAATAAATGCTGGCCAGCCAGCGGCACCCATGTCCCACAAAGGAATAAAAAAACACTAACGTCAGATGGTTCTGCCAGTTTTACATCAATTGTTAGAAGAAATAAAAAACATTTCTAACTTCTGTGTAACCATTTGAAACCCTCATATCCAACTGCAGAGGACAACACTTCTACTTCAGATCCCCAGGAGATGTCTCCCATCACTCCCCCATTAAGTACACACTTCCATGGTATTTTCCACCCCAACTCTCCACCCATACAGGATTCCCTACCTCCCCATCCCTCCCCTTAACCTGATGCCCCCCAACCCAGCTGGACTCCCCCTGCCTCGACCAAACCCCGCACATCCTGACACAACCCATAGTCCCCAGCCTGACTCCAAGCCCCAACGCAACTCAGCTGAGACCCATAGCCAAACTTGACCCCTGCACCAGATGTGACCCAAGCCCCAGGTCTGACCAAATCTCCTGACCTGGCCTGACCCAATTCTGGCCCCCAGATCTAACTGATACAGATCCTCCTGACCAGATGCCATCACACTCTGACCTGGTGTCCGCCACCCTCATTGAGGTCCCAACTCCCTATCGAACCTGACCCCCATTTCCCCGACCTGACTCAACCTCAATCCCAGACCCAAGCGACAACCACCCCAGACCAAACCCCAACTCTCCTGATCCAACCTGATGTCCGTTCCCCCAACCTGACCCAACCCCAATGTTCTACACATCCAGATCTGCTGTTCAACCCTCCCCACTTCCCCAATATCCAAAATCCTATACCCAGCCCTCCTTGGTAATTGACCCTATTTTCAAGGTCCCGACCAGTCCCCACATGTGACACTTCTCCCCCCACAATCCCAAACCCCTCACCACACACACACACACACACCCCGCCCTCACCCACCCATCAACAGGGATTCTCTCCTTAATCTGATCTCAGACGTGACTTAACACAACCCGGTGCACCCCAACCCCCTAGCTCAACCTCCACCCCAACCTGACTGGTCAAAATAGGGTCATGTCCTCCTTCACTCTGCTTCCTTTTGACTTTGGCTATGAACCCTGAATTGGTCTGAATCAGAAAGATCGAGTGAGACAGATACTTACGAATTTTAGTGCAGGAAATTGGGTGTGGAGTGGCAATCCAAAGCTGGTTGCTGCCCCAAGGAAGTTATGATTCAATAACTAGATAAAAAGTACCAAGGAAAGCAACGCAACAACAGGCTGACAAATCCCCTGGACCTGACTGCTTACATTTTGAGGCCTTAAAAAATGTGGCTGCAGAAATAACGAATGCATTGATTTCAATCTTCCATAATTCCCCAGATTGAGGATCAGTCCCACAGATTGGAAAACAATAAACATAATACTTATATATTAGAAAGAAGGGAGACAGAAAGCAAGAAACCAGAAGCCAGTTAGTGACTTGGATGAACTGCAGTTAGTGTAACATCTCTCATTGAGAAAATACCAGCATCCATTATTAAGATAGTAGTGATAGGACATTAAAACAATTGTTCTACAATCAGGCAAAATCAACATGGTTTTGGGAGAGGCAATTGTGGTTGACAGCTTCACTGGGGTTCTTTTAGGATGTATCAAGCAGGATGGATAAAGGAGAACCAGTAGATGTAGTGCATTTTGATTTACAAAAGGTATTTGACAGAATGACGCATAAAAGGTTGCTGCACACAATAAGCATATATGATGTTCGGGATGATAAATTATCAGAGGATAGGCTAGCTAATAGGATACAGAGGATTGAAATATATAGATCATCTTCAGGTTGGTAAACTATAACCAGTGAAATGCAACAGGGATCAATACTGGGGTATGAAATATTTATAATCTTGTGGCTTGGATGAAAGAACCAACTGCAGCCAAGTTGCAGGTGATATAAAAATAAATAAGAAAGCAACTTGTGAAGAGCATACAAAAATTCGGTAAAATAATTCAGATAGGTTAAGTGAATTAGTAAAAACTTGGCAGTTGAATTTGAAGGTGGGACAATGAAAGCTTATCCACTTTGGGAAGAAGAATAGAAAATCAGAATATTATCTAAATGGAAAGAGAATTCAAAATGTTGCATTAACAAAAGCTGGATATCTTTTTACATGAATCACAAATAATTAGCCTGCAGACACAGCATGAAATTAAGAAAGTAGATTAAATGTTGGCCTTTATTGTCAGAGAAATGGAATATCAAAATAGAGAAGACTTACTACAAAAGTATAGGATGCTGGTGATACAACATCTCAGGTGCAAATTTCCAATGCCTGCCTCCCTGCTCTGCAGTGTGCTTTGCATAGTGGAGGCAGCCCACTTATTGGCCAGTGATGGGAGATTCCTCTCTCACCTTATCAATGTTGTTCATGGGTTATTTGGTGACAGGAAATCATTTCCGGATGGCTGGACCAGGAGCAACAATTGGAAAATCCCACCTCTAGAGTACTGTGTAAAGTTCTGTACCGGAATTTTACTGCCTTGTCCACCCAAGGTTCATAAGATCCCACTCAAGGCTAACGGGGAATGTTGTTCTGTGAGCCTTACCCACCCTAACCCTGGGGTGGGCGAAATGGTGAACTTACTGCATTGGGCTCGACAATGGAGTCAATAGCTTGGAGGACAGGTGAATAGTTTCAGAAATCAAATAGCCTATTCCTGCTCCTATTTCTTATGATCTTATAGTCAGATACTCCACCTCACTCTTACACACCTTGCATGTTCTAATGTGCTGCACATTTTTTTTTCTTCTTGTATCTAAAGTTAATTGCTTTCCTAGATGAAGGAATAACTAGTCAACCATCAAGTTGGGAAATACAGAAGACTGACTATTTATAATTGTCATTAATCATAATGTGTCTGCATCAGTGCAGGATTGTGTTGTGCTAGAATTGCAATAGATCAATTACTTTGTAAATGAACCCACTGTGACTTGTGCACTGCTTGGTGAAGGCAAGACTGCTGCTAATATGACTGTCAAGTGGTGGCTTCTGTGATATTGCACAAATGTTACCTCTGAAGGTTGTTGCCTCTTAGTATTCACTGATCTGTGTCAGTATAGAACTGTGACCATTAATATCCCAGAGTCTCTCCTTCATAGTTGCTTGAAACTTGGAGGTCAGAGCCCAAGGCTACATTGCTACATCTTCAAGGACAGACTGCAATGCAGTTAACTGTTGGTGTGCATAATAAATACTGCATCTATGGAAAAGAAGATTGATCAATTATTATACAGAATTGTCTCTGATGTGATTGAAACTTTGGATGCATTTTCATACTGTGAAATACTACCATACAGATTATAATGCTTGAAATTCTTACATTTTATCATTTTACCTTTGTTATGGTGATGGCCTATCCATTTCCTTTGGTTTCAAGATTATCCCATGCATCAAGCCCTCAGAAAGTGTCTGACACAGAATTTCAATCTTTTCAGCATTTGAGATTTTTTAAAGTGGATCATTTCCACCTGCATTCATTTATCCAAGTTATTTACAGCTCACCAGGCTATCCAGACACTTGCGTTCATCTCCCTCCAGTCATGTGTCTGATAGCCATCTATGGTTCTGCACAACATGTTACTCAGCTGTATTCTCTTTGATTGCTAAAATATCACTGAATCATTTATTTCACTGTGAATGACCAGGCAGAATTTTAGAGTAATCAATGTCATAGTTTTTTTTTTAATTTGTATAGCTTCTGCATTTAACATGCTTGAAATTGGGAACCTGAGTAACATAATTATAAATAACATAAAACTTCCAAACACATTTTCTGTACTACTGCACTAATTGAAAATACACTTGTACAAAAACTTGGGATAAATTTTATATGTTTGTCTGTTTCCATTTGATAAAATTTCTTTGATTTGATAATGACGGTTATAGATACTTGGAATCAAAGCGTCATTCATAAGACCATAAGATATACAAGCAGAATTAGGCCATTCAGCCCATTGAGTCTGCTCCGCCATTCAATCATGGCTGATATGTTTCTCAACCCCATTCTCCTGCCTTTTCCCATAATTTTTGATCCCCTTACCAATCAAGAACCTACCAATCTCTATCTTAAATACATTCAATGACCTGGCCTCCGCAGCTTTCCGTGGCAATGAATTCTATAGATTCACCCCCCTCTGACTGAAGATATTCCTCCTCATCTCAATTCGAAAGAGTCAGCCCTTTACTCTGAGTCTATGCCCTTGGATCCTAGTCTTTCCTACTAATGGAAACATCTTCCCCATGTCCACTCTATCCAAGCCTTTCAGTATCTGTAAGTTTCAATGAGATTCCCCCTCATCTTTCTAAACTCTATTGACTACTTACACAGCATCCTCAAATGGTGCTCAAACATTAAGGTTTTTCTTCCCAGGATCATTCTCGTGAACCTCCTTTGGACCCCTCTCCAAGATCAGCACATCCTTCCTTAGGTACAAGGTCCAAAATTACTTACAGTATTCCAAATGTGGTCTGATCAGTCTTATAAAGCAGCAACAGTATACTTTTATAGTGAAGTCCTCTCAAAATGAATGCCAACGTTGTATTTATCTTCCTAACTACTAAGTCAACCTGCAAATTAAGCTTAAGACAATCCTGAATTAGGAATTCCAAGTCCCTTTACACTTTCAATATTCTGAATTCTCTCCCTAGTTACAAAATAGTTTACAAAGTGCATAACCTCACTCTTGCCCATGTTTTTATTCCATCAGCTACTTCTTTGCCCACTCTCCTAATCTGTCCAAGTCCTTCTGCGGCCTCCCCACCTCCTCAATACTACTTGTATTCAGAGCTTGGTCACAAAGAGTATTATAATGCAAAAAGTGTTACTTTGAAAATATATCAAGTGTATATTGTATACCAATTTTAATAGAACCAAACTGATTTAGATAAAGGTTTGTCAATTTCACCCATTCATAATTTTTGTATCATTAGTATTCTGGAATGAGCTCATAGGATGACTGTATCCCAATTGTAGACAAAATGTTAAATGTGGACTGCTTCCCAATAGTTGGTCCTATATACTCAGTTGTTCATATACACTCAGCTGCTCACATACATTCAGTTTTGTTTCCACTCGACCCACTCAGCTCCTGATTTCATTAAGGCCTTGATCAAAATATAAACAAAGAGCTGAACTCCGAGAGTGAGGTGAGAGTGAGTACTCTTGAAATCAAGGCAGCATTTAACCAAGTACAGCATTAATGGCGCTAGCAAAACTGGAATCAGGAGGAATATTCTCCAGTACTTGGAATCATATCTGACACAAGGGAAGATAGTTGTGGCCCAGGGAGGTCGATTATCGCAGCCCATGATCATCATTGCCAGAGATTGTCAGGATAGTATTCTAAGCCCAACTATTATCTGTTCTTTTATCAATGACTTTCCTTCCATTATAAGGTCAAAAGTTTGATGATGATCATACAATGTTCAGTACCATCTGCAATTCCTCTGATACTGAAACAATTCATACACATATGCAGCAAAACCTGGACAAAATTCAGTCTTAAGTGGCAAGGCATTTATGTCATACAAGTTCCAGGCAATGCTCTAAGAAGAGAGGATCTTACTATCACCCCATGACATTGAATAGTGCTGACATTGCTGAATGCCCCACCATCAACATCCTGGGGGTTTGCCATTGACCAGGAGCTGAGTTGGACTAACCATATAAATACTGCAGCTGCAAGAACGGGTCAGAGGCTGATAATTCTGTGATGATTAATTCACTTTCTGACTTCCCCAAAGCTTGTCTACTATAAACAAGATTCAAGTCAGGAGTATGATGGAACATTGAGTGTCTTTAAGACAGAGGTAGATAAGTTTTTGATTAACAAGGGGATCAAGAGTTATGTGGAAAAGGCAGGATAATGAGGATGAGAAAAATATCAGCCATGATTGAATGGTGGAGCAGACTTGATGGGCCGAGTGGCTTCATTCTGCTCCTATGTCTTTTGGTCTTATAGTCTTATGATCTAACTGTTCTATTTGCCTGGATGAGTGAAGCTCCAACAACACTCAAGAAGCTTGACACCATTTAGGATAAAACAACTGCTTGATTGGAACCCCATCCACCACCTTAAACATTCACTCCCTGACACACAGGGCCCTATTTAACCTTTTGATTCTAAGTACTTGCCTGACTTGAAACTGGAAGTGTTTCAGATCAACTTTTAGACTCTTTTCAGGCACCCCCGTACGCAATCTGCCTGAATCGCACTGCAGAAGCCTGTGGGCAAGGCTTAATGCGCCCAAAATCCTGCAGCTCTGATTGGCACCTTCAGCTTCATTTGAACAGAAAAGAAATGATAGAATGGAGATCCCCCGCCACATCCCTTCCGGGCCAGCCATTGCCTCCTCCAGCCTCCATAGACATTGTCCTGTCCCCACAATAGTATTGATCCTCCCTTACACTCCTCCCACACCACTCAGACCAATCGTGAGCATCCCCCTTTCCCCCCAATAATCTCAAGCAGAGTGGCAGCAATTCCCCCTTCCCCTCCCCACAGATCAAAGGCAAAGTGTCAGTGGATGCCCCTTTCCCTCCACTAATCTCAGTGGACTTACCTTCCCCCACCCCATCGATGTCAAGTAGAGAGCCATTGGATACTTGGCATCTTCCTCCTCACTAATTGGAGCACCTAAATCGGACTTCTAAAGAACATGTCTGTTTCACGCCGATTCCGGATGGTCGAACACGATGGTAAAGGGGAAGTGCCAATAAAATTGGGCGTGCAGTCCATTAAGTCAATTTGAATGCATGCAAGTGCATTGAAATGGCCGCCATGCCCATTTCGGGGATAGCCCTGATCGGCCATTTTCGAGCTTTGTAAAGGGGGAAACAGTGTAATGGTAGGCGCTGATCATGCTACTCACCTCACACACAACTTTACCACGATTTCATACCTGTAAACAGGGGCAACATAATGGTAAAATCAGGTCCACAGCATCAACAATATCTACAAGATGCATTTTGGCAATTTCCCCCAGGCTTCTTGAGCATCACCTTCCAAACCTGTGACCTCTACCCCCTCAAAGGACAACAGATGCATGGAAACACCACCAACTGCAAATTCCTCTCCAAGCTGCACACCATCCTGACTTGGAGCTATATCACTGTTCCATCACAGACTCTGGGTCAAAATCCTGAAACTCCTTTCCTCAGATGAGGAAGAAGCAGAGCCCCAAAAGCTCATCATTCCAAATAAGCCTGTTGGACTTTAAACACGGTGTTCTGAGACTTCTTACTGAAATCAGGAACAGTATTTACTACAATGTGGTTATGATTGTAACATGAGTGTAAAATTAAATAAATAAAAATACTAATCATAGAGTAAAGAATTAAAGCCCCTAAAACCAATTTAATTATAGATTCAGAGCCTCCATATTATTTCACTTCAATAACATGCAGAAATACTTATTATTTACCTTTGTAATTTTAAGATTTTATTATCTGTAAAGCAGAAGAAAAATAGTTTCAAACCTGAGAGTTAATTTCAAGTTTATTTTGGCACCCAGCATTAGGGAATCCAATCCTTGTGAAGAAAATTAATATGAGTTGAGCCAAAAAAAACATAGGAAAGTACGGTAGGATGATTGAATACCATGACTAAAAATTATGTTGGAGCATTAACTGGATTTGTCTTTGAATTATTCATAGAATTCAGGCATTGGTAAGGCCAACATTTATTTGCCATCCCTGTTTATGTTTGAGAAGTTTGCACATTCTCCTTGTGAATGCATGGGTTTCCTTTGGATGGTCCAGTTTCCTCCCACCATCCAAAGATGTACATTTTAGGTGGATTAATCATGCCCCTTAGTGTCACAAGATATATGGGTTAGGGAGATTAGTGGGTTAAATATTCAAGGTTATGGGGTAAGCTTGAATAAGAGTCAGTGCAGTCTCGGTGGGCCAAATGGCCTCCTTCTGCAAAGTAGAAGTCTATGATTCTGAGGTGTTAGTGAACCAACTTTGTGAATATGACTGGGATGAGCCTGGCATTGGAGGAATGGAAGGAATGGGATTAGGATGACATCAGAGGGATGACTAGAAAGATAGAATGACTATGAGGTATGAATGGCCTAGGAGAGTGGTGATGGCTGCGTGGAAAAGATAATGGAATTGATTTAGCATGACAAAATGCAGGAAGAATTATTTGATACAACTTATTATTTGAAAATTATCTTTTGTGCTAACCGTGAAGATTTATTAGATTTGAATGGAAAAGTTCTGGAAAAACTCAGGGTGAATGAAAAGAGTACATCAGCATTGATTCAATAACAGATTAAATGATAACCATCTATGCCCTTGAGAGTTTTGACACAATCTAACTCAATGAGCTTGTGACTACACAAAGCTAGACTCAGTGAAGGAACAGTGGTAATGTTGTTATGAAATGTGAATCCTTAACAAGGGCTTTATCAAGGAATAAGATTTGTAGTTAGCAAGCTGATTTATTTGATGATAGATGCTGTAATTATAATGAGCAGGATCAAGGAATTAACAGAGTGTTTATTCCTCAAGTAATATTGAGCCCATCAGATGTAAGTCTGCCTTTTCAACTTAGGAAAAAAACTGTACCCTGTTGGACTTTGATATTCTATGACTATGAATAAGTCACAAGGGCAAACTCTGAACAAAACATGGATTTATATTCCTTGGCTTATTTTCTTTCATGGACAGCTTTATGTAGTTTTTCCAGATTAAGAAGATTTAGTTTTGTTGAATTATTTGGTGAAAGGATAACTAAAAATCATGTATATGAAGGTATTCTGTATTTAGAGAATCCAGAATGCCCTGTTACCTATCCAGTGCTATGGTTCAGGATGTCTGCTCAAATCTAGAGAAGAACTTGTGGTGGGATAAGAAATCTAGTTCTTGTGGTCCGCATGGGTCCAAGCAACATAGCTGGGACCAGGAAAGATGTTCTGCATTGGGAGCATGAGCAACTAGGAACTAAATTTAAAAAATAGAAATTCAAAGACAGTAATCTTTGGATTGCTATCTGAGCCACAAGCAAGTAGAGTGGTAGAGATCCCAGATTAGAAAATGCCATCAGAGCCTTGGTGACTTGAAGTAGTACATACCTGATATGGCAAACAATGCTGCCACTGTGTGTTGGTGGTAAAGGAAATAAATGTTTACAATGGTGGATATGATACTAATCAAGAAGCTTCATTGTCCTGATGTGTCAAGTTTCTTGTGTGTTGTTGGAGCTGCACTCATCCAGACAAGTGAAGACTATTGTATCACACTCTTGACTTGTGCCTTGCTGATGGCTAACAAATTAAGGGTCAAGACTTGGCTTACTCACAATAGAATTCCTAGCCTTTGCCCTTTTCTTGTAGCAACAATATTTTTGAAGCTAGTCTAGTTAAGTATCTACTCAATGGAAACTCCAAAGATGTTGATCAAAGGGGAGTTCAGCAATGGTACTGCCATTGAAGACCAAGTATAATGGTTAGATTCTCTCCAACTAGATGCCAGTATTGTAGATCTACTGGACCAGCTTAGCTAAGGTTGTGGTTAGTCCTGGAGCACTAGTCTTCATTCAGTATGACTACAAGAAAAGTTGATACGATCCATAGTCTTTGCAATATCAAGTGCCTTCAGCTATTATTTGATACAACATGGAGTAAGTAAAATTGGCTCAAGGCAGGCATTTGTAATGTTGGGAATCTCAGGAAGAGGCTAAAATGAATTATCCACTTGGCACTTTTATAGATAGTTACAAATATTTATCCTTGTCTTTTGAACTGATGTGCTGGGTTCCCCACTTATTGAGGATATGGATATTTGTGGAGCCTCTTCCTCAAGTTAGCTGTTTAATTGTCATTCATGACTGAATATAGCAGAACTATAGAGCTTGGATCTGATCTGTTTGTTGCAGGATCTCTTAGCCCTGACTGTTGCATGCTGCTTCCTCTGTTTGACCAGCAAGTCGTACTGCATTGAAGCTTCGCCACATTGAACTATCTTTTTAGGTGCTTTTCCTGCACTTTTCATTGAATCAGGATTGATCTCTTGGCTTGATGGAAATGATGAAGTCAAAGATATGCCAGTCATTGAGAATATAGATTGTTGTTGAGTACAATTGTGCTATTGTTGATTGACCACAATGCCTCATGAATGTCCAGTTTTGAGTTGCTAGATCTATTCAAAATCTATCCCATTGAGCATGGTGGTAATGCCACACAAAAGGGTGGAGCACATTCTCAATGTAAAGATAGCTTTCTTTCTTCAGAAGGGCAGTGGAGTGTCACTCCTATTAGAAGTGGAAGAGAATCTACAAAGGTATATGTTAGTTTAATTGAGTGGGCAAAAATTTGGCAGGTGAGGAAATGTGTGAAAATGTGAACTTGTCCACATTGGCAAGAAGAATAAGAAAGCCATATACTATTTAAATGGAGCAAGATTGCAGAATTCAGTCGTACAGAGGGATCTGAGTGTTCTGGTACATGAATCACAGAATGTTAGCCTGCAGGTGCAGCATGTAACTCGGAAAACAAATAGAATGTTAGCATTTAAGGAAGGGGAATGGAATGCAAAATTAGAGATGGTTTACTGCAGTTGTACAGGGCCTTGGAGAGTACTGTATACAGTTTTGGCCTCCTATTTGAAAAAAAGAAATAATTGCATTGGGAACAGTGCAGAGAAGGTACACTCAACTTATTCTTGGAATGAAGGACTTACAAAGAAATGTTGACCATTTTGACCATTGGAGTTTAGATAAATGTTGCGTCATATTATTGAAACATAGAGGATCCTGAGAATGGTTAGCACTGCTGGCTCACAGCATCAGGGGCTCAAGGTCAATTCCAGCTTTGGGTAACGGCTTGTATGGAATTTGGAATCACAAGTTTTCACAAGCATCACACTCACCTGATCAAGGAGCAGCATTCCGAATGCTTGTGTTTCCAAACAAACCTGTTGAACTTCAATCTAGTGTTGACATTGTTGTAAGGATGAGGGATAAATATGACAAGCTTTAGGAACTTTAGATAATGAGAGATGTTGTGAGCCTAGTCAAAGAGAAAAAGGAAGCATTTGTGAAATCTAGGAGGTTGGGAACACAAGAAATAAGTATGGAATATAAGGAAAGTAGAAAGAAACTTAAGCAAGGAGTAACACGAGCTAAAAGGGGGTCATGAAAAAGTATTAGCCAGCAAGATTAAGGAAAATCCCAAGGCTTCTTATACGTATATAAAGAGCAAGAGGATAGAGGGAGAGGGTTGGACCAGTCAAGGACAAGAGAAAGAATCTATGCATGGAGCCAGAAGAAATGGGCAAGATATTAAATGAGTACTTTGCGTCAATGTTCACCAAGGAGAAGGACTTGATGGATGATGAGTTTGGGAAAGGATGTGTAGATAGTTTGAATCATGTTGAGATCAAAAAGGAGGAGGTATTGGTATTCTTGAGAAACATGAAGTTAGACAAGTTCCTAGGGCCTGATGGGATATATCCCAGAATATTGAGAGAGGCAAGGGAAGAAATTACTGAGAACTTAAGAGAAATCCTTGTATCCTTACTGGCCTCGGGGGAGATCCCAGAGGATTGGAGAATAGCCAATGCTGTTCCTTTGTTTAAGAAGCATAGCAAAAATAATCCAGGTAATTACAAGCCAATGAGCCTTACGTCAGTGGTCGGGAAATTATTGGAGAGGATTCTTCAAGACAGGTTTTATTCCCACTTGGAAGTAAGTGGACATATTCGAGAGAGGCAACATGGTTTTGTGAACGAGAGGTCGAGTTTTTTGAGGAAGTGATAATCATGATTGATGAGGGTAGGGCAGTGAATGTTGTCTATATGGATTTCAGTAAGGCCTTTGACAAGGTCCCTCATGGCAGACTGGTGCAGAAGGGGAAGTCCCATGGGATCAGAGATAAGCTGGCAAGGTGGATACAAAACTGGCTCCATCAAAGAAGGCAGAGGCTAGCAGTATAAGGGTGCATTTCTGAATGGAGAACTGTGACAAGTGGTATTCCTCAGGGATCAGTGCTGAGATCTTTGCTGTTTGTAATATATATATATATAAATGATTTGCAGGAAAATGTAACTGAATTAAGAACATAAGAACATAAGAAATAGGAGCAGGAGTAGGCCATTTAGCCCCTCGAGCCTGTCCCGCCATTCAATAAGATCATGGCTGATCTGTAGTGGTTCAGTATCACTCTCCTGCTTTCTCCCCCTAACCCTTAATTCTCTTGTCAATTAAAAACCTATCCATTCTTGACTTGAACATATTCAGTGAGGAAGCCTCCACCACCTCATCAGGCAGAAAATTCCAAAGATTCACCACCCTTTGTGTGAAGAAACCCCTCTGCAACTCCGATCTCAACCGCCCCCCACTAATCTTGAGGCTGTGCCCTCTAGACCTGCTAAGCGGGAATAGTATCTCAACCTCCACCATATTCATCCCCTTTATTATCTTATACGTCTCTATAGGATCCCCTCTCAGCCTTCTAAACTCCAAAGAGTACAAACCTAGCCTATACAGTCTCTCCTCATAATCCAACGCCCTCATCTCTAGTATCAGCTTAGTAAACCTTCTCTGCGCCCCCTCCAAGGCCAATATATCCCTCCTCGAATGCAGCGACCAAAACTGCACATGGTACTCCAGCTGCGGCCTCACCAGTACCCTATACATCTGCAACAGAACCTCCCTGCTTTTATATTCTATCCCCCTAGCTATAAAGGCCAACATTACATTTGTCTTCTTAATCACCTGCTGCACCTGCATACTGTATTTTTGCGATTCATGCACAAGGACCCCCAGGTTCCTCTGCACCATCGCATGCTGCAGCTTTTCTCCATTTAAATAGTAATCCTTCCTACCATTATTATTAACAAAGTGGATAACCTTATACTTGCTAACATTATACTCCATCTGCCAACTCCTCGCCCACTCACTCAACTTACTAATCAATTCAAACTGAGTAAGTTTGCAGATGACACAAAAATTGGTGGATTTGTGGATAGGGATGAGGACAATCAGAGGTTACGGTAGGACAAAGGTCAATTGGAGGCTTGGGCAGAGATATGTCAGATGGAGAGTAATCCAGACAAATGTGAGGTAATGCATTTTGGAAGGTCTAATACAGATAGGAAATATACAATAAATGGCAGAATCCTTAAGGGTACTGATTGACAAGGAGGTCTGGGTGTATAGGTACACAGGTCATTGAAAGTGGCAATGCAAGCCTTCATCAGCTAGGGCACTGAGTTTAAAAATTGGCAAGTTATGTTGCAGCTTTATAGAACATTAGGTAGGCTGCACTTGGAATATAGTGTTCAATTTTGATTGACACACTACCAGTAGGACATAGAACATAGAACATTACAGCGCAGTACAGACCCTTCAGCCCTCGATGTTGCATCGGCCAGTGGACCCTCTAACCTAAACTATTCCAATATCATCCATATGCCTATCCACCGAACATTTGAATGCCCCCAAAGTAGGCGAGTCCACAACTGCTGCAGGCAGGGCATTCCACGCCCTCACCACCCTCTGTGTAAAGAACCTGCCTCTGACATCCGTCCTATAACTACCACCTCTTAATTTAAAGTTATGTCCCCTCGTGTTGGTCATCACCATCCGAGGAAAAAGGCTCTCACTATCCACCCTATCCAATCCTTTGATCATCTTATACGCCTCAATTAGGTCACTGCGTAACCTTCTTCTCTCTAATGAAAATAACCTCAGGTCCCTCAGCCTTTCCTCATAAGGCCTTCCCACCATACCAGGCAACATCCTGGTAAACCTCCTCTGCACCCTTTCCAATGCTTCCACATCTTTCTTATAATGCGGCGACCAGAACTGTACGCAATACTCCAAGTGCGGCCGCACCAGAGTTTTGTACAGTTGTAACATAACCTCACGGCTCCTAAATTCAATCCCTCTACCAATAAAAGCTAACACACCGTACGCCTTCTTAACAACTTTATCAACCTGGGTGCCAACTTTCAAAGAGCTATGTATTTGTACCCCAAGATCCCTGTGCTCGACAACACTATTAAGGGTCCTTCCATTAGCCCTATATTTCATATGCCTGTTATTCCTACCAAAGTGAATCACCTCACACTTATCCGTATTGAATTCCATTTGCCACCTCACGGCCCAGCTCTGCAACCTATCTATGTCCCTCTGCAAACTGTAACATCCATCCTCGCTGTCTACAACTCCCCCCACTTTGGTATCGTCAGCAAATTTACTAATCCAACCCTCTACACCCTCATCTAGGTCATTTATAAAAATGACAAACAGCAGTGGCCCTAAAACAGATCCTTGAGGTACACCACTTGTAACTGCACTCCAGGTTGAATATTTCCCATCAACCACCACCCTCTGTCTTCTATCAGCTAGCCAATTCCTAATCCAAACTGCTAAATCACCTTCAATCCCATGCATCTGCACTTTCTGCAGTAGCCTACCATGGGGAACCTTATCAAACGCTTTGCTAAAATCCATATACACTACATCAACTGCCTTACCCTTATCTACCTCTTTGGTCACCTCCTCAAAAAACTCAATAAGGTTTGTGAGGCACAACCTACCCTTCACAAAACCGTGCTGACTATCCCTAATCAATTTATTCCTCTCTAGATGCTTATAAATCCTATCCCTTATAATTCTTTCCAAGACCTTGCCCAGAACAGAAGTCAGGCTCACCGGTCTATAATTTCCAGGATGGTCCCTACTCCCCTTTTTGAACAAAGGGACAACATTTGCCATCCTCCAATCTTCCGGCACTATACCTGTAGCTAACGACGACATGAAGATCAAAGCCAAAGGCTCTGCAATCTCCTCTCTAGCCTCCCAGAGAATCCTGGGGTAATTCCCATCTGGCCCAGGGGACTTATCAATTTTCATACCTTCAAGATTTGCTAACACCTCCTCCTTGTGAACCTCAATCCTGCCCAGTCTACAACCTAGTATCGCAGTATTCTCCCCGACAACATTGTCTTTCTCCTGCGTGAATACTGACGAAAAATACTCATTCAGTGTCTCTCCCATTTCCTCAGGCTCCACGCACAACAGGATGTTGTAGGATGTCTGGTACAGAAAAGATTTACCAGGATGTTGCCTGGTATGGAGGGCATTAGCTATGAGAAGAGGTTGGAGAACTTGGTTTGTTTCACTGGAGTGATGGAGATTGAAGTAAGTAGAAGTCTACAAGATTATGAGAAGAATGGACAAAGTGGATAGTCAGAAGCTTTTTCCCAGGGTTTATACCAGGGAGCATAGGCTTAAGGTGCAAGGGGCAATGTTTAAAGGAGATGTGCAAGACAGATTTTTTACACAGTGAGTAGTGGGTGCCCCCGGGCATGGGCACCCTGACAGTGCCCAAGGGGCAAAGTGTGCATGCCCAGAAAGCATCTTGGCACTGCCCACCGAGTATCGGGCAGTGACAAGGGGACAGGGCCTATTGTGATCGGGGTTGGCCAAGAAATTGTCGTGGGGGCTGTGGTGGGCCATAGGGGGATACTGGAGGGGCAGCACTATAGGGGTCCTAGGCTGGCCAGCAATTGGGCTGGGCAGCAAACAGTGAGACTGCCAGATTGGGACCACTGCGCATGCACCCTCCAGGTTTTTAATGAGATTCATGATTGAGACTTCAGCACTGCATAGAGTGGGGAGATTCGGATCTAAAGCTGTACTGAAGAAAAAACAGTCATGACCTAGAACAATTTTCCCACCAATTCAGCACTTTTGGGAGAATCACTCCCCTCCTCTTCCCCCACCATGTGTAAAATTTGTGTATCCTTGTATCTGTGTGGATTTCTTCTGGATACTCCCACACTCCAAAATGTGCAGGTTAGGTGGATTAGCCATGCTAAATTGCCCCATAGATTCCATAGAAGTGTAGGTTAGGTGGATTAGCGGGGTTATGGGAATAGGGTAGAGGGGAGAACCCAGGTGGGATGCTCTTTCAGAGAATCGGTGAAGACCTGATGGGCTGAATGGCCTCTTTCTGTACTGTTGGGTTCTATGATTCTATGATACCAGCAGTATGTTTTGGCTTGTGGGGAGACTAAAACTAGGGGACACAGTTTAAAAATAAGAGACATTTCTTTTCAGACAAAGGTGAGGAGAATTTTTTTGTCTCAAAGAGGAATTAGCATGTGGAATTCTCTTCTTCAGGAAACAATTGCAGCTGGGTCATTGAGTTTAATCATGGTTGAGTTTGATTTTTGATACACAAGGGAGACAAAGGTTATGGGAGGCAGACAGGAAAATGGAATGGAGACCAAAACCAGATCAGCTATGATCTTATTGATTGACAGAACAGGCTTGTAGGGCTTAATAGCCTGCCCCCGCTCTTAATTCCCCTGTTCCTTATTTGATCATTATTACATTGCCGGTATCTGCAGGCACAAACATACATGCCCATTAATACCAACAATTGCAACTTCTAGCCTTACAACTCAAATTGTTTAAAAGCAGAAAATACATACCGAATCAAGAAGAGAAGGAATGCAATGAAGGGGGAACTATATTTGAGACTACGTAAACTGAGATTCATCAGATCTAATGAGCGTTGACAGGGGATTCATCTATAACACAATATTCAGTAAACTTGTAGATAGATCATAATGCTTTCCAGCCAGTGAAATAGATCAAATTGAAAGACACTGCAAATAGCTTTCAGTCTGGAAAGTAACACATCTATAATGTGAAAGATATTGGACTGCAAAAGGATAATGGTGGCATTCAATCATAAATTTCCCATTGTTTGCAACCTGTGTTGTGTGTTTGCAGTTGAAGATGCAGTCTTATGTGACCATAAGATAAGCTCCTAACTACATATCTGTGCAATCACTTAAGGGCGTCTATTTTGACCTCCAGAAAGATGCTTGGGTCCACCTTGTTTCACCTTGTACGAGAGAAAGGTGGCTAGAAATACAGATGTTTTAAAAAGAAAAGAGTTAATAAAGTGAACATTGGTCCTACAAAATGTAAGATTGATTGCTTTAATGGATTGAATGATAAATCCTGGGTAAAGAAACACTCATATGGATAAGGCCTCAGATAGTGTGGACAACACTAGCAGCATAGAAGCACTTCAACAGGCAAGTTATATATAACTGTGTTGATGGTCAGCTAGGCATTGTTAACAACATTTCTATCTAATTTTAATATTAAATGACATTGTGGTTCCAATTGAGGCTTATTTTCCAATTACTGTGTGCCACTGCCTACACGATCTTCCTCGCATCACCAGACTTTGGGAGTCAGGAAATGAGTTACTCGCCACAGGATTCCTAGTCACAACATTTATATGGCTTGTTAGGTTCAATTCTGGTCAATGGTAACCCCCAGGATGTTGATAGTGGGTAATTAGAAATGGTAATGCCATTGAATGCCAAGGTATGATACATAGATTGTTTCTTGTTGGAGATGATCATTGTCTGGCACTTATGTGGCACTAATGTTACTTGCCACTTATCAGCCCAAGCCTGGGTATTATCCAGGTCTTGCTGTGTTTGAAGATGGGCTGTTTCAGTTTCTGTGATGTCACAAATGATCCTGAACATTGTTTAGTCATCAGTGAACATCCCCATTTTCACCTTATGATGGAAAGAAAATCATTGATGTTTGGACCTAGAGCAGGACAGTGATGCCCAGGAACTGAGATGATTGACTTCCAACCACCATAACTATCTTTCTTTGTGCTGGGTATGACTCCAACTAGCGGAGGGTTTTCCCTTTGAATCCCAAAGGCTTGAGTTTTGCTGGGGCTTTGTGATGCTATAGTCCGGCAAATGTTGTCCTGATATCAAGAGGACTCCCTCTCACATTTGGCTGTAGGATAAAGATGACGAAATAAACAAGAGTGGATAGTCCTGTAGCACCAAAGGGAAGACAATAAAGGAGGGTAAAGTGCAGGAGATCTTAACTCACAAAAGATTAAAGGACAAGATTAAAGAAGCAGCCAGCAGCCTAAGTAATAATAGATATCTTTGGTGCATGTCTGCATCAAGTCAGGTCATTAATGCGTTCTTTACCAAAGCATATGAGTTAATCACATTCCCTTTTACAGGCAACAAAGCAGGAAAACAGAAATTGGCAAGGATGACGGCCTCTCCCCGATGCATGGCATAATTGACTGCAATCCACATAGTTTCTTATAAAGAGCTTAATGTGTACATGAACAGAAGGAAATTCTATTTACTGAATGTGCAGCTTGCACAGAATGACAGACAGTATACCATACAGGTCTGTGCAAGATTTCCTTGTAATTTTCATGACAAGGAAATTTTAGTCTGCAACATTTCTGCCACTCACCCCGCACATCCCGAACATCCAGGCAGGGTGACAAGCAAGCTGCTTTCCCAATATAGCTGAAGATTTCTGTCACTGGCCCACAGACCCAGAGGA
Organism: Sphyrna mokarran; assembly: GCA_024679065.1. NCBI lineage: Eukaryota > Metazoa > Chordata > Chondrichthyes > Carcharhiniformes > Carcharhinidae > Sphyrna > Sphyrna mokarran. The sequence goes on along the minus strand of JAGIQG010000006.1, from coordinate 41,920,029 downwards.
TTGAGGTAATCAGACCACCATCCTTACGAGAGTTCTGAGTGAGTACATCATTTTTAGAGAGAATCTAATAAAACATCACATGCTGACAGGACAATTTTTCATAACAGATCAGAATTGGCATTTCACATTGAAATTCCTAGTAATGGAGGGACAGACAATAGATTACAGATAAGCATTAATATTTTAGCATCAGGACATCTATTAGAACTATTTACATAGCAGATTACAGGTTATAATAGTGGCAATGTCAAATGTAAGTTTTTGAATTATAGTGCAACATTTGATACCTGTTTTGTTTGAGGTGGATACAAGCCTACCTCCTCAACCTACCAGTAATAAAAGTCATGTCACTTTGATGTGATTCAGTGAATAATTGCCAAGCATTGGCAGAGAACTGAAGAAAATACGTAAATACAAAGTTACATATTTTAATATGCGGTGGTGCGCTCCGATACAACATGTAATTATTTACTGAGGTCAATTGAAGGCTATCTGCTGTTAGGTAGAAATTCAAGTCAGCTGGATGTCAGTCTGCTTTTCTCCTGCTTTTATTTGTTAATTGTAACTCTATTCAGTGAACACAATAGTTCCAGCAGAATTGTAGTAGTCCAAATATTGGTGCTAGTCAAGAGCTTCACACACTGCTGCAGAAATGATCTGACCTTACTTGATGTCACAAGAGCATCTCATTTCTGATGGAAAGGAGGAGCCTGAGCTTTGGCCAATTTCTTTGACTTTCCAAAGACCATTAGCAGAATTTTTTGGTATTGGGCATGGGGATGTGGTGGTAATAGATGGTGTTGAGACAGGAACAGTTCCCTCAAGCAGAAGGGCCAGAGGGTTTTGGATGGCATTGGTGGCAAAAGGCACATTGTTATACGAAGAGGGGGTGGAGATGGTGCAATCATTTTGCTGGGAATGTACCACAAGCTTTCAAACAGTCATGGAGAATAGCAGATCAGATTGGTAAGCAAATCTCAACGAAGCATAAAAAAAGAGTAATAATCCTAGGTGATTTCAGTTTCTCTTGTTAATTGGTGTAGGCAAAGTGTGAAAAGCTTAGAGGGGGCGGGAGAGATTTTTGAGCCAAATGTAGGAAGTCCTACAAGAAAAGGTGTGGTACTTGGCCTAATTTTAGGGAATGAAGCCATGCAGATAGTAGAGGTGTCGGTGGGGGAGCATTTTTGTGATAATGACCATAACTCAGTAAGATTTAAGTTACTTTTGGAAAAGGAAACGATAGACATTCTGAATTAGATGAAGGCTGATTTTATTAGGATAAGAGAGAATCTGGCCAAAGTGGACAGGGTGCTGCTACTTCTGGGAAAATTACATCTGAGCAGAGGGAGTTATTCAAAAAGAAAATAGAGAGAGTCGGGGTGAAGGGTGGAACAAAAAGGTCCAGAGAACACCTGATGTCAAGAGAAATGCAGGATTGGATCTGGAAAAAAAATGAAGGCTTATGGCAGATAGAGGGCTGAAAACAATGGGTGCATTAGGAGTGTATGGGACAAGTGCAGGGAAATGGGATTAGCACACTTTTAGTCGTAGTGATTGTTGGTGCTGACTTGATGGACTGAAGAATCTTTTCTGTGCTGTATGCCTCTATTATTCTGTGACTCAATAGAAAGTACAAGAAGTGACTTTAAAAGAAACCAGGAGAGTGAAAAGGGAGCATAAAACACATTGGCATGGAAAATAAAGGAGAATCTGCACCCCCCCCTCGCCCACCCCCAACCCCGCAACTCCCCACCAGGATGTTGTAAAAGTATATTAAGGGCAAGAGAGTAACCAGGGAAGGATTAAGACCTATTACAGACTAAATTGGCACCCTCTGTGTGGAAGCAAAGGATGTAGGTATGATATTAAATGAATATTTTGCATCTGTTTTCACTATGTGTGGCACACTGGTTAGCACAGCTATCTCACAGCGCCAGGGATCAGGTTCACTTTGACTTGGTTCACAGATTGTGAGGAGTTGGTATGTTCTCCCTGTGTCTGTATGGGTTTCCTCCAGGTGCTCCAGTTTCTCCCAGACTCTGAAAGACGTGCTGGTTAGGGTGCATTGGCCATGCTAAATTCTCCCTCGGTGTACTGACCGGCACCAGGGTGTGGTGACTAGGGGATTTTGTAAGCAACTTCATTGCCGTGTTAATGTAAACCCTACTTGTAATTAATAAATAAATAATCTGGATGAGGGTTTGCAGTTTTATGGAGAGACAGGAGAAGATGGAGCTCTTCAGAAGGTTCAAGGGAAATTGATAGAAACGTGAAAAACCATAAATGGTTTTGATTGAGTAGTTAAGGAGAAACCATTTCCAGTGGCAAGAAGATCAGTAACCAAAGAGACAGATTTAACATGATTGTCAAAAGTCCCGGAAGTGTAATGAGGACTTTCTTTTAACATGGTCGGGTTTTGCAATCTGGAATGCATTACGTGAAATAGAGCTCAAAGCAAATTCAATAATATTTTCAAAAGTAATTGAAAAGAATACATTTATGGGGAGAAGTGGATAGTTGGATTATTCCAACAGTTTTGCCAAAGAGCTAGCACAGTTAAGATGGACCAAAAGGCCTGCTTGTTTACCACGACATTTTGTGATTGGTGCTGCAGTGAAGTTAAAAAATGGACTATTTTGTTGCACTGAGCTAAAGAATTAGAAAAAGCAATGAATAAGTGTCACATTGCATTGCTCAGATTAAATGGCTTAACATTGACATAATTTGAAATCAACTGAGTTCTAAGAGGCAATACATTTGATGGTCTATACAACCAGCAAGTCAGAATAACCTCTCTAGCAGTCTCTGACAGGCAATCTTCAATTGTGCTTTTTATTACATCCACCCAAACCAATTCCAGTTTCCTTGAATTAGCACTGAATTGTGACTTGCAAACGGAACCATTTCAGGCTGGGCTGTGTGAAGAAGTATGTGCTATCTTTTAAATGATCTACTTCAAAATAATTCATTCAAACATAGAGCTGAATTTTACATTGGTTGAAGTGTGGGGGAGGGAGGTTAGATACAGCTCAGACCCCTGAAAGAAAAATCAGTACCAAACTGACTGACTTTAAACAAGGCTGCCTCGCAATCCGGGCGGCTTTAACAAAGTAAAAGCTGAACATCTTTCCCTTAGCTGGCGGCCAATCTGATTAAGGGAGGGCAGTCAGGTTTTGGTGGCCAACTGGGAGGCATAAGGAGGGTGAAACATGTTGGGAAATGTTGGGAGTGGTGGGCTGGCCCAATACGCACAGGGTAGCCCTGAAGGATGTACTCCGCTTTCCTTCCCACTTTTTAACCCAATGTGTTAAGAGAAACAGCCTTCTCCCTCTCACCTGGCTTGCCACTGCCCAGCATATTATGCTAGTGGAAGCAGATTGAAGGCCTTAAACAGGCAATGCTTCAGGTTCACAATGCCCTAAGTGGGAAGGAGGGAAGCGTGGGGGATCTATGTCTTACCCTCCCCCCATATTATGGGAGTGAATAGCAATCTGATGGGCTAGACACTGGACCTATTGGGCCCGATTCTCCCAGACTGACAGGTATGATTTTTGGCATGTGGGTTTTGGGAGATGTGCATGTCAGCCATTTTGTAATATTCACTCACGCGGTCCCATCACATACGTGTCTCATGCAGCCGGAGAGCAGGCGCACTTGGGGCCCCGCTGGAAACCGATAGGAAGACAAGGTAAGTGATTTAAATCTATTTTTCATGTAATTTAAATGCCATTATCAGGCCCGGGACTCAATTCTCTGGGCCCGATCGCAGCTCCCACCCCGCCAAGAGTATTTCATTCCTGTGGGATTTAGAGTAGCTCCTTACATTTGGGGAACTAACAGGAGACCCTGCTGGGGTGGGGGCAATTAGGTCCCCCAGAGGGTCAGGCAATAGAGGAGGGTACTGATGCTCCCTGGGCATGAGCACATTGGAAGTGTCAATCTGTACACCCGCTACTTTATTTTAGATCCCATGGGCTCTTATTTTTTTAACCAATCTACCACGTAGGACCTTGTCAAAAGCCTTGCTGAAACCCATATAGATTATGCGAGCTTCTTGATACTTCCTCAAAAAATTTGATCAGTCAAGCACGACCTTCCATTAACAAATCCATACTGACTGTCCTTGATTCATCCATGCCTTTCTAGACAGTTTATCTTGTCTCTCAGAATTGATTCCAATAATTTTATCCACCAGTGAGTTTTTGACTGGCTGCCCAGTAATTATTCAGCCTTTCCCTTGCCCCCCCCTTGTTCAAAAGGCAAAGTGCCTATGCCTAGGGGGCATCTTGGCATTGCCCACCAGGCATCAGACAGTTCTAAGAGGGCAGGGCCTAGGGGGTAGGGGCATATTGTGAGGGGTGGGATATTGGTGGGGTTTCCTGCTGACATTCTGCAGATAGGATCGGTCGGGGCAGGTGGAGGCCAGTGGTTGGGAAGGACTAGGAGGCTGGTTTGTCTGCTGTTTTTGTGTGTGTGTGTGTGTGTGTGTGTTTGTGTGTGTGTGTTTTGGGGGGGTTGCGAGGTCTAAATCCCAGACACATCGGGAGGCCAGCGAGCGGGGAATTGGGGAGGAATGGGCTGGCAGGGCAGGCTACTGCACATGAGCCAACCTCCACTCTGAAAAATCGGCACCTGCACAGTGGCCCACTCAGCATTATGCTGCCGGTTTCTTTAGCAGCATTAGATCCCACCCTCTGAATTTTATCATGACTCTGCAGTGCACAGAGTGTGGGAAATTCATTTTGAAAGTCCTGCTGAGAAAAGCAAAAGGATTTACTCCAGTTTTTATGTGAATTCAGCACTTAGAATTTTTGGGGAGAATTCCACCCAGATTTCTGTGCCATCCATAAGACTCTGATAGAGTTTTCAAACCATGTAAAGATGGAATTATTTATTGTGGTTGAAGCTATCGGTTTGGTTCTCAATGAATATTTTATATCTGTCTTCACAAAAGCAAGGGACGATGTACATCTTGTAATTAAGGAGCAGTGTGATGTATTCGAGAGCGAGAGTAAAGAAATATTAATGGATTAGCATCCTTGAAAGTGGATAAGCAGCCAGGGCTAGATGAAATGTACCACAAGCTATTTAAAGAAGCCAAATGTAGGGTCTGACCATCATTTTCCAATCCACATGGTGCCAGAGGATTGGAAGTCTGCTAACATTATACTTTTGTTTAAGAAAGGGGGGCCGAGGGAAAGGCTGAATAATTACTGGGCAGCCAGTCAAAAACTCACTGGTGGATAAAATTATTGGAATCAATTCTGAGAGACAAGATAAACTGTCTAGAAAGGCATGGATGAATCAAGGACAGTCAGTATGGATTTGTTAATGGAAGGTCGTGCCTGACCAATGAAATTTTTTGAGAAGTATCAAGAAGCTTGCATAATTTATATGGGTTTCAGCAAGGCTTTTGACAAGTTCCTACATGGTAGATTGGTTAAAAAAGTAAAAGCCCATGGGATCCAAGAGAAAGTAGCGAGCTGGAAACAAATTTGAGTATGTGGCAAGAAAGAAAAGATAATTCTTGATGAGTATTTTTGCAACTGGAAGATTATTTCCAGTGAAGTTCCACAGGGCTCAATACAAGGTCGCCTGGTTTTTGTGGCACTAATTAATGATTTGGACCAAAATGTTGAGGGAATAATCAAAAAGTTTGCAGATCACATAAACCATGCAGCTGATAGTGAGAAGGGTTGCTGTAGACTGCAGGAAGATATTACTGTGGAGAGAAGGCAGTAAGGCAGTGACATGATAGCATTATCATTAGATTAGTAATCCAGAGCCCAAGGGCAAGATCTAGGGACGTAGGTTTGAATCTCACGTCAGTAGCTGTTAAAATTAGAATTCAATAGAAGTCTAATGCTGACCATGAAACAATTGTCATTATAACCCATCTGGTTCACTAATTTAGCGAAGGAAATCTGCCATTCTTACCTGGTCTGCTTTATGTGTGACTCCAAATTGGCAGAAAGATTAAAGGGGAGATGAGGAAAGACTTTTCACCAAGAATATGATGGAGATTTGGAATTCACTGCCTGAAAGGGTAGTAGAGGCCTTGACTCATTTACCAGGTGTGTGAATGGGCATCTCAAACGTCATAAGCTGAATGGCTAAGGGAAAGTGGGATAAAGCTGGGGGTTGTAAATGTTCTTTGATTCTATGATGGGTATAGTATTAATGAACATGTATATAAAGGAAAAGCAGCATTGTAGCTGCAATTAATTCTGAATATAAAGGGAAAGACATGTTAATATTGTAGGAAACCATGGAGTAACTGCATATGCCATTGACAGGAAGTCCACATTCTTATGGAAAACAGGTCCCAACTACTGAGGAAGAACTAACTACAACTGGAGGCCGCACTGCCAAATAGAAGATAGGGGAATAAACTTCAAGCTAAGAGATAGTAGGAGATGATGAAATAGGTAGACGTGTCATTTCAAGAGTCTATTGTTTTCTTCCCTTTCTTCTCTCCTGATTCTGGTTATTACATTTGAAACTGTTACATTTCAGGAACTTTTCATGTCAACAACAATATTGGTGAAGCTAATGAAACACATCCACCTGAGTTTTTTTTGTTTGACACACTTTTATGGCAGTGCAATCAAATGTCAGGCGCTTCATAGGACTTGCAAGGAACGCTTCTAAATAGGTGTAAAGTTGGTCTCTAAGAATCGAACATGACAGACACTCCAATAGTGTACTGTCTGCCTATTGGCATAAAAACAAGCATAAGGGGGCCAAACCTGGAGCATACAAATGGAGCTTAATGCCCATTTTCTGCAACCCTTCTAAAAATGAGTTGTCCTGAACACAGTTGATACTAAAATAGAAACAGGAAATGCTGGAGAAACTCAGCAAGTTTAGCAGTATCAGTGAAGATAGAAGCAGAATTAACATTTTAAGGCCAATATGACTCTCTTTCAGATGTGGTACAGCACAGTCTACATTCAGGAAAATGTGATCTATGGCCACAATTCACCTGAAGAGAATTTTCCACCGGTCTGGCAGAGTCCATCAGGTGGGATTCACCCAACTGAGAGATGCTAATGATCTCATCTTGGGAAAGCCACAGGCCAGACAATTATTCCTAACTGCAACGTTGATATTGACTCTAAGCCTGATTGTCAGCTTTTGGTTTCTTTAAGAGAATGAATGGTTTAACTTTCTTCCACCCCAGTCTCCCCCAAACACGTCGCCCCCAATTCCCACCCACCTCACCCTAACACCACTACCACCTCTGAATGTGTGGTCTAACTAATGTTTTTTTAAGGGCCTCTGGGCACTTGCTACCAGAAACATAGGGTGGAATTCTCCCGTCTGAGACTAAGACCTGTGGCGGGATCGGGAATGGAGGGCGTTTCTCACTGCAAAGGCTCTGGGGATGGGGAGGGGGGCAACCGTGCCATATCTTGTGGCTTTGTTTTCATTAGTTATGCACCCAGGGATTTTGCACAGTGTTACGTGAAGAGGCAGGTGTGATAGCACGAATCCCATCATCATAGCTGGGTACCATATATTGAAGAGGTGCCCAATGTCACTGACCCACTTGTTGAAGAAAGAAAATGGACTTTCTGAAAAAGAAAATAGATCTCCAGAAACATTCTGAGACTGGAAGATAGATCTCCTCACTCATACAGAATCTGGAGAATCTACCTCTAATGCTGCCCCCACTTACTGTGATGATGTTCTCAGGTCTAGGGTTGCTGATTGCCTCCATCCTGAACTCAAAAGGTAGCCCCAGGCTTTACCCAGGTAAGTTCCGCCTTTGGCATGTCACTTCCCGGACATGTTCTGGACAATGTGTTTTGCCACTGGCATCATGGAAAATCAGGCATGTGCGGAAGTTTCCGGTCAGGTCTTTATCTGTATATTATTAGCAGGATGCCAGCCAGTTTTCTGATCTGTCATGGTGGGCACCAGTGGAAGATCCTTCAGGAAACTCCCATTGACATAAGGCTAATTTTTGGATTCCTGCTGAATTCATCCCCGGTGGGGCCATGGGAGAATAGTTTCTTAAAAAGCTCCCCTGAACCTCATCCTCTGGCCCAGCAAGCAGTTATAGCTCACCACTCTCATGTAAATGTGGTCAATGTGTCTACATATTGCTGAGAAGAGAGCATTCTTTGTCAGCACGAGCCAATAGCTAGATCCTCATGTCTATTTTCCTGGATGTATTCATTTCCTGTGAGGTAAATGGAACTATCAGATTTTTCTCTCCAGTGGCAGGAGTGATGAGGATGATGTTTGGGGCAAAGAGTTCCACCAAATAGAGATCCCTTTTAACTTTCTCAGTTTCTTCCTTTGACTCTTCTATTAAACATCATTAGACTACCTCCAGCGGTACTCAAATTTTTCTGTCGATGATGCATTGATCATGTCAACGATTTTCCCCCAGGACTCTGTCAGACATATGACTTTCTTCATAATCTAAAAGAGTTTGGTTTTATGCAAAGAATTTTCTCCTTCAGTGAAGGACTAATGTCTCTTCCATTACCCCAGCTTGTCTTCCTGTGTATGGCTTCCTACATAGCATAGATGTCATAATTTACCAGTGAATACAGGGAGCCACTTTCACTTTGCTAACTGCCACAGATGATAGAACCCATTGAATTTTCATCACATGTTCAGCAATGGATGGGCAATTTATTTTTCTGGGTTACTACTCAGGCAGAGGGATTCAAAATTAACCTCCTCTTTTATCTTATATGATGATGTATGTGATTCATGGTGCATTGTATTACAATAGGCAGAGCTAAAATCATTTTGCATTAAGAAATAATTGATGTGAAGTGAATACAACTTTGCTCTCTACTATGTAATTATAGAAATGACTTTTTGATTAGTTGAAATATTGGCAGTAATTTGTAAACCTGCCTTACCTAAACTTGTTGGGTGGCCCATTCTTTTGTCTTCGGAATTCATCCACTAATGTCCCATGCTGTTTCCCTTGTTCCAATCCCTGAACTTCTGAACAACTGAGTGGGATCCCTGCTAGAAACTAGTGAAGCAACTCTTTAAATATGCAGATTGGCCTCTGATTAAATCATTTTAACTGTGAAACTGCATCTTCTGTCAGATCCTTCCAGCAGGAAGAATAATCAGTATCAGAACTGACCCAATGTTTTTTGTATTTTGACTTTCCTTGTGGGAGGTGCTACAAGAAGTTGGAATCTTTCTCCAAGACCCAGTTGAATGTCTAGGTTGCCCCTGCTTCTGGCTCTCCCATTGATAAACTTATATACAGACGTATTAATCAGGAGCAGGGTAGAATGTCAATAGGAAACGTCAAAAACATTGTCAAAAGTGTCAAAGTGCATTGTCAAAAGGAACAATCAAAAACAACTGTCAAAAAATGTCAAGATTATCTGTTAAATTGATTGGCAGTTATGAAGCTGTCAAGGCATTTAAAACACCAGCTCTTTAAACGCTTGAAAAATAATGGAGTGTTGAAAAATAATGGAGTGTTGAAAAATGATTGCATGCTATTTAATTCTGTCTGCTTATGGATTACTGGATTAGTGCTGCACGACGATTTCATAATAGATTATCTGCCATTTCACAGTTTGATTGACAGATACAAGTGATTATGGACTCTGAAGTGGGATGACAAATTCCAATGTTTGTTTTTAAAAGAGATTATGAAATCGAATTAAATGCATGCAGTCATAAGATATAAGATAGTTAAAAGATGTAAATACAGTAAATAGGTTTTTATGCATGAACATTTTATTTGGAAAAAAGTAAAGGCTTCAAGAGATACTTGGAACTTTATGTTATTCTTAAAATGGGTCCTGAGGTCTGGCCATGGTGGATACTGGGTGAGCTGGAATGGTAGATCTAAGAATAAAAGGTAGTGAGTAAGGGACATGGGTTGCTAATAAGTTGGCATAAGATCTGTAAAAGGCAATGGGCTGGTTGGCAAAGGCACATTGGTAAACATGAAGGGTATGAGATGCCATAGTGGGTGAACAGAAAAATATAGTTTAGCATGAAGGGATGGAAGAGCAATGGCTGTGTTTGGCTGAAGGACATAAGTTAAAATGGAGGATATGAGGGTCCTTTGAGGGTGTTGGAGGTCAAAAGGTGATATGGATTTCATGGATGGTCATGGGGAGTGAGGCGATGGGATGCAGGGAATGGTCATATAAGAACATAAGAACATAAGAACTAGGATCATGAGTAGGCCATCTGGCCCCTCGAGCCTGCTGTGCCATTCAATAAGATCATGGCTGATCTTTTTGTGGACTCAGCTCCACCTACCTGCCAGCTCATCATAACCCTTAATTTCTTTACTGTTCAAAAATTTATTTATTCCTGCCTTAAAAACATTCAATGAGGTAAACTCAACTGATTCACTAGGCAGGGAATTCCACAGATTCATAACCCTTTGTGTGAAGAGGTTCCTCCTCAACTCAGTCCTTATTTTGGAGCTGGGCCCCTAATTCTCATTTCACTGTCAGCCAAAACAACTTCCCTGCTTTTATCTTATCTATTCCCTTCATAATCTTATACATTTCTATGAGATCTCCCCTCATTCTTCTGAATTCCAATGAGTATAACCCCAGTCTACTCAATCTCTCCTCATAAGCCAACATTTTCAACTCCAGAATCAAGCTAGTGAATCTCCTCTGCACCCTCTCCAGTGCCAGTATATCCTTTTTCAAGTAAGAAGACCAAAATGGTACACAGTACTCCAGGTGTGGCCTCACCAGCACCTTACACAGCTGCAACATAATCTCACTGTTCTTAAACTGCATCCTTCTAGCAATGAAGGACAAAATTCCACTTGCCTTCTTAATTGCCTGCTGCACCTACAAACCAACTTCTTGAGATTCCTGCACAAGGATTTCCAGGTCCCAATTAAATAATTGTCCATTTTGCTGTTATTCCTACCAAAATGGATGACCTCACATTTACCAACATTGTACTCCATCCGTTAGATTCTGGCCCATTCACTTAGATTATCTATATTCTTTTGTAGACTTCTGGTGTACTCTTATACATTTTGCTCTTCCACCCATCTTAGTATCATCTGCAAATTTTACACACTACACTTGGTTCTCAACTCCAAATCATCTATGTAAATTGTAAATAATTGCAGTCCCAACACCGATCCCTGAGGCACATCATTAGTCATTGATCGCCAACCAGAAAAAGACCCATTTACCCCTACTCTTTGCTTTATGTTAGTTAACCAATCCTCTATCCGTGCTAATACTTTACACATAACACTGTGCACCTTTATCTTATGCAGCAGTCTTTGGTGCAGCACCTTATCAAATGCCTTCTGGAAATCCAGATACACCACATCCACAGGTTCCCCATTGTCCATTGCACATGTAATGTTCTCAAAGAATTCCACCAAATTAGTCAAACATGACCTGTCCTTCATAAATCCATATTGCATCTTATCAATGGACAATCTACATCCAGATGTCTCACTATTTCTTCCTTGATGATAAATTCAAGCATTTTCTCTACTATAAACATTAAGCTAACCAGCCTATAGTTACCTGCCTTTTGCCTACCTCCTTTTTTTAAATATTGGCATCACATTTGCTGTTTTCCAAACTGCAGGAACCAACCCAGAATCCAGCGAATTTTATTAAATTACCACTGGTGCATTTGCTATTTCTCCTGCCATTCCATCAGGACTAGGAGACTTAGCTTCCTTAACTTGCTTAACACTCTTTCGCAATAATAATAGTTCTTAGGTTCCCACCTGTCATAGCCTTCCTGTCATCAATTTTTGGCATGTTATTTGTATCTTCCACTGTGAAGACCAATGCAAAATACTTGTTTAATGCCTCAGCCATTTTCTTACTTCCAGTTATTACACCCCCCTTCTCGCCTTTTAAACAACCAATCTTTATTTTCACCACTTTTTTTCATTTTATATATTTGTAGAAATTTTCTAAAAACTTTATATATTTGTAAAAACTCTGTTTTTATTTTCTGAGCTGGTTTACTCTCATAATCCATCTTACCTTTATAGTTTTTTCTTCATGGCTTTCTGCTGACCTTTAAAGATTTTCCAATTCTCTACCTTCCCATTTATTTTTGCCACTTTGTATGCATTTTCTTTCAATTTGATACCCTCCTTTATTTCCTTAGATATCCTTGGCTGATTATTTCTTTTTCTACAGTCCTTCCTTATCCCTCACATGTACTTTTGCTGAGCACTGTGAAAGATCACTTTGAAAGTCCTCCACTGTTCCCCAATTGTCCCATAATAAAGTTTTTGCTCCCAGTTTATCTTAGCCAATTCCTCCCTCATCTCTTTATAGTTTCTTTTGTTTAAACACAAGACACTGATATTGGATTTTTCTTTCTCATGCTCATCTGTATTTTAAATTCAACCATGCTGCGGTCGCTTCTTCCAAGAGGATCCCTAACTGCAAGATCTTAATTATTCCTGTCTCAATACATAGTACAAGATCGATAATAGCTTGCTCCCTTGTCAGTTCCATTACATACTGTTCAAGGAAGCCTTCGTGGATACATTCTATGAACGTCTCTTCAAGGCTGCCTTGATCAACCTGATTTGATCAATTGAGACGTAGATTAAAATCCTTCATGATAATTGCTGTACCATTTTTACATGCATCGGTTATTTCTTTGAATATTCCTTGCCCCACCGTGATGTTATTATTTGGTGGCCTATAGATTACACCTATCAGTAATTTTTTCTCCTTACTATTTCTAATTTCCACCCAAATGGATTCAACCTTTTCTTCATAGAACCTATATTATCTCTCATTATCGTCCTGATGTCATCCTTAAATATCAGAGCTAACTACCTCCCTCACCTTCCTTTCAGTCCCTCCGAACAGTCTGATACCCCTGAATATTCAACGCCCAGTTGTCACCATTCTGCAACTACATCTCTGTAATGGCCACCAAATCATACTCATTCGTCATAATTTGTGCTGTCAACTCATTTACTTTGTTTCAAATCCTACAAGCATTTAGATAAAGTGCCCTTATGCTAGTTTTTGTACTTTCTTTTTGAATTCTAACACTTTCATTCATAATATCTTGAGTTCTCCTTCCTTTTAACTTATTTCCTAATTTTTGATGTTGTTGGAACCTTCCTCCCACATTTTGTCCTTGCTCCCTCCCTCTCAGACTCCTGACATAGATTCCCATCCTCCCTGGCATATTCATTTAAAGGTTTGGAGGGTGGCTTTATTCTTCTTTAAAAACTTTGATAAATTCTCTGGCTGAGGTAGGTCTTCCACCCACCCCACTTCTACACATGGTATCCTCAGCACTTGCTCCAGGATCACTTGGTCTGACTCCTGGGGAACACTGCCATCCCGGAATGCAAGTTCCATTTTCTCCCAAATCTGGGTGGCAACTGATCCTAACCTGCGCTTTCAACTCAGAAACGAAGACGCAGGCCCAGGTAAATATTGGTAAACAAATTAACTTGGGAGGACAGACTTTTCAATGTTAGTGGGCATTCATTATTCAAAAAGCCATGTCTCCTTTTCAGTGCACGAACCACTGTAAACTGTGTGTGTGTTTTTTATTCATTTGTTGGTCATGGACAGACCAGCATTTATTGGCTATCCCTACTTGCCCTTGTTCAGAGGACACTTTAGAATCAACTACATTGCTGTGGGTATGGAAACACATATAGGCCAGACTGGATAAGGATGGCAGATTCCCTTTCCTAAAAGACATTAGTTGACCAGGTGGGTTTTTCCGACAATCAATAATGGTTTCATGGTCACCAGTAGATTCTTAACTCCCGATATTTTTAAATTCCACCGGCTGCCGTGGCGGGATTCAAATCTGGGTTCCCAAGTTTCTGAATTAATAGTCTAGCGATAATCTAGACCATTGTGTGTGTGTGTGTGTGTGTGTGTGTGATGATGGTGATTAGGTGGGTCAGATGATGGGAAGGCGGATTAGGTAGTTGGTGGGACAGCAGAGAGAGGGTTGTGGTGGACAGGTTGGGGGATCGGTGAGGTGGAGGGCTTTTGGGATAATAGGGGGGTCAGTTGGTCTGGGGAAAGCCAGGAAGTAGCAGTGGCTGGCAGTTCAGGGGTGATTGGATGATGGAGTTACTTGAGGAGTCAGAGTGAGTGATAGTCCATTGGGGGTATCGGGGGGAGTCAGTACAATAGTTACCCAGGAGTTAGAAGTAGTTCTAATCCTTCTAACTTTGCCTTGATAACTATTCTGCTCAGTGAGTTGAAACCATTTGAAATCTCTGATTTTAATCAGAATTTAGGGGGGGGCCCTGATGCAGCATGATTGCTCATCAGCAGTGGAAACCTCCAGAGCAATTCTCTTGCATTTTTGCATGTGGGCATCCAGGAGTGCTCGCCTAGCACATCTTCCAGAGTACCAACTGGAGTATGTTCCCCCAGTGAATGGAAGATCTGGCCCAGTCTGTTTCACACTGGTTGGATGTGGGAATAGATATAGAAGAAGAAAATATTCTTTAGATTGTTCAAAGTAAGGCTCCCTAATTGGATCATATCCCATCAGATAACTGCATATCAACAAGTCTTGCTTGACAATTTGTTCAACATTCATTGTTCACCCTCTCTGCAACTTGTTTATCATAGCATTGCACGCATACCCATTTTGACCAACACAGGCGTATCAAGTCAGGCTGTGACTTACAATTGAAAATTTCACAGCTTTTAATGCCTTCACATCCAAATTGTTTTAGCACAGCTGTTGCGTGTTCATTTACCTAAGATATGGGACAGGTCTGTGGTAACTGGAATGATTTCACAGCACAAAGGTTGACCTTAACAACCATTGGAAGTGTCACGACTGTATCCCAGATTGACAACAAGGGATAGGTTTCTGCCTTTCAGGTGGGACTCAGGACTTAAACCATTTCCCAACCTCGTGGCTCTACCTCTTAAGGGATTGTGCCAGCTCACCGCACTTTCATCCACAATATCTCGCTGGACTGGAGTCGAGGCTGTTATCTCCTCAGACTGGACAGAGGTGGCAGATGCCCAAGTTGGGAAAATTCAAAAGCCTATCTTCATTCACTGGGATATTGGTTCAGTTTGATAGATGAGTATTGGGCTCCCTAGCCCTCAACCCCCTATGTCTCCCACATGTAATCAGTAAGAAGAGGCAACAACATCTCCTCTATGATCATCCTCAACACTCCTGCACCACAAGGCTGTGTCCTCAGCTCCCTACTACACTCTTTAAACACCTATGACTTTGTGACTAAATTCCCCTCCAATTCTATTTTCAAGTTTGCTGACTACATCACCATACTGGGTCAGATCTCAAACAATGACAAGATAGGGTACAGGCAAGAAATAGAGAATCTGGTGCAGCGATAATAATCTCTTTCTCAACGTCAACAAAACAAAGGAGATTGTCATTGACTTCAGGAAGCATAAAGGAGTACATCAATGGGGAAGAAGGAGAAAAGTTCAAGAACATTTTAGGTGTCTAGATCACAAACAACTTGCCCTGGTCCTCCCATGCCACACTATAGTTAAGAAAACCCATCAACTATTTTCTCAGAAGACTAAGGAAATTTGGCATGTCAGCTACAACTCTCACCAACTTTTACAGATGCACCATAGAAAACATTCTTTGTGGTTATAGCACAGCTTGGTATGGCTCCTGTTCTGCCTAAGATTACAAGGAACTACAAAAGGTTGTGAATGTAGTCCAATCCATTACGCAAACCAGCGTCTGAGCCATTGACTCTGTCTACACTTCTCACTGCCTTAGCAAAGCAGCCAGCATAATTAAGGACCCCACACACCCTGGACATTCTTTCTTCCATCTTCTTCCTTCGGGAAAAAGATACAAAAGTCTGAGCTCACTTACCAACCGACTCAAGAACAGTTTCTTCCTGCTGCTGTCAGACTTGTGAATGGACTTACCTTGCATTCAGTTGATAGCATTATCACCAGCAGTGTGACAGAAGGAGAAGGGGATATGATTATATATAAACCGGTTAGACTTTAAGCTGCTGTTGTAAGACCTCTTACTGGAATAGAAAGTATCAGAGGAATGAAACCATTTGAAGAAGAATGGGAACTGAATCAGGTTCTACAGATAAAGTGTGGTTCACACCCAAGGATTGGGGTTTTAAATTTAATGTTTTGAGTTAAAACACACTGGATTGTCCATTTGTTATTGAACCTATCTGATACAATTTCTATTTGATACCCTCCACCCAGGTTTGCTTGGCACAAATTGATTTACCACATTGCCTCCATTACATCACGATAACATTTCTGAAGTAGTTCATTGGCTGTACAGAGTTTGAAGTCTTTATTTTTTTAGAGTGTAAGCTTTTCAACCAAGGGAAGATGTGCCCATTAGAAAAAGAGCCTATGGTTTCAAGATTCCAAACTTACTGGACCCACGACGAGACTAATTGAGTATAATGAGGCAATGTCTAACATTATATAGAACATAGAACATAGAACATTACAGTGCAGAACAGGCCCTTCGGCCTTCAATGTTGTGCCGACAAATTAGGAACAAGCAGTGACCCTCTAACCTAAACCATTCCCTTTTCATCCATAAACTTATCTACTAACCTCTTAAACGCCACCAAACTTGGCGCATCTACAACTGCAGCAGGCAAGGCATTCCATACTCTTACCACCCTCTGGGTAAAGAACCTACCTCTGACATCTGTCCTAAACCACCACCCCTTAATTTAAAGCTATGTCCCCTCGTGCTAGCTTTCTCCATCCTAGGAAAAAGGCTATCACTGTCCACCCTATCTAAACCTCTAATCATCTTATATGTTTCAATAAGGTCTCCTCTTAGCCGCCTTCTTTCTAACGAAAACAACCTCAAATCCCTCAGCCTCTCTTCATAAGACCTGCCCTCCATACCAGGCAACATCCTGGTAAACCTCCTCTGTACCCTCTCCAATGCCTCCACATCTTTCTTATAATGCGGGGACCAGAACTGTACACAATACTCCAAGTGCGGCCGCACTAGAGTTTTGTACAGTTGCAACATGACGTTGCGGCTCCGAAATTCAATCCCCCTACCAATAAAAGCTAAGACTCCGTATGCCTTCTTAACAACCTTATCGACTTGATTGCCAACTTTCAGGGATCTATGCACATATACACCAAGATCCCTCTGTTCATCAACACTATTAAGAGTCCTACCATTAGCCCTATACTCTACACATTTGTTATTCCTGCCAAAGTGAATTACCTCACACTTTTCCACATTAAACTCCATTTGCCACCTCTCGGCCCAGCTCTGCAACTTGTCCAAGTCTCTCTGCAAACTATAACACCCCTCTTCACTATCTACCACTCCTCCGACTTTGGTGTCATCTGCAAATTTACTAATCCATCCTTCAATACCCTCATCCAGATCATTTATAAAAATTACAAACAGCAGGGGCCCCAAAACAGATCCCTGAGGTACACCACTAGTAACCGAACTCCACGATGAATATCTCCCATCAACTACCACCCTCTGTCTTCCATCTGCTAGCCAATTCCTAATCCAATTAGCTCAATCACCCTCAAATATGGCAGCTGCTTGCCAACCCCATTGAACTGCCAGTGTATCTCTCCAATTCACAATCCCAGGCATTCAAGGAATCAGCAAGAATTTTTTTTAAAAGGTTAAAAAGAAATAAAATGCTCACAGAGTATGAAAATGGAGCTTAAGAAAGCATATCTCAGATGTTCAAAATGCATCTAGCTGTCAACTAGAATCTATTCATGTCAAAGAAGTCAGTGAAGTGAAAACAAAATAGCTGCCAGCAATATTCAATGATGCTAGGAAAGTCTAATTTAATTCCAAGGATGATACTCATTGGCAGTCAATAAATAAGTCAGGACAATGGAAGAGGAAAGTAGAAGGAATCTATTAGAAATTGGTGGAGATTTCATTGTGATGAACCCCTGTTATTTCCAAGAGTTTCCAACGTATCTTGTAACTTACATTCACTCTTTACAAGCCAGACATTACTTGGGCAGTGCTGGGGCAAGTACCTACCACTTCCTAATTCTTAGACTGCCATCTGACTGTAGATAACACACTTCATGAGTTGACTCCAGATGGGTGAACATGAGCTCTATCTGAGAATCGGGCCCAGGGATGTAGCTTAGACCCCCAAAGAAAAAGCAGAATTACTGAATGGCTTTCTTGCACAAGTGGCTTGAGGAGATTTGGCCAGGGTCAGAAGTAGGGTGGGGAGGATCAGGGGGGAAGCGGGGGGAGGGCAACAGAAGTTGGGCAACTGCTTCCCTTCTTAAAAAATGTTAAGCTGGCAGATTTGTGTCATTTCGAGGTAGACAGTTAATAACATGTGTCAATGGTAGCCATTGAATATCTGTCTGCCCCTTGCAACAATGGTCATCAGAGGTGGCTGCCCCTTTATTTAAGTTGCTGTCAACTTAGGATTATGAGTTTCTATTCTGCATCTTCGGGTGGAATTTACAGTTTCGGAATGAGCGAGGCCACTCAGTGCTTCTAAAATAGCATCCATCTTTTTAGATCTTTCACGTAGGCCTTTACAATCAATAACACAACCCAAATATTGGACTGGCATCTGGAAAATGTCATCCGTTTGTGATATGTAGAACATACTCTTCAGGATGTTCCAATGTTGCTTTGAAATTATTCAAATATTCCTTTCCACCGGACTCTAGAATAAAATAGCAGCCAGATAACATTGCATCTAAGAGAGGCCACTTAAAATTTGTTCCATCAATCTTTGGAATTGGGCTGATATGGATATTATTCCAAAAGGTAATCTTTTATAATGGTAATGACCTTTATGAGTAATGATGATAAGCAACTTTGAGATTCAACAGTTATATTCACTTGTAAATTGGCATGTGAAAGATCAATTTTTGCTCACCTCACAATCCAGCAAACAAATTTTCAATTAAAGAAGTAGATATTGATCAGCTCGCAACACTGGATTTATGGTTTTAAATTCACCACAAAAAAAGACTGAACCATCTGCTTTTGTGACATGTACAATGGGGATTGCCCAGTTGTAACAGGGTTGTTACGAGTTTTGTTTTGGCAACATTGAAGGATATATTAAGTTTATTTTATGCAGAATTGAGGATCTTGAAAGTGGCTTGCAGATTTGATGCCATCATCTGCAAACTATAGAACATGTATGTCTTTGTTGATCAGTTTAGTTTCGGCACAAAGACAACTGAGGTTGAGGAGTTTTCCATCGAGACAGCACTGATACCAGAGAGCAGTCAATCTTTGATGAGTTGAACAGCCAATGTCAAAGTTACATAATATATGGGGAATAGTGCACTGCCTTGCTTGACACTGATTCAGATTCTGAAGGTGTCAGTTTCAGATCTCCCACACAAGGTGTTGTAGCATTTCAATATGAAGCAATTGTATGTTTGTGATGATGTTTTCAAGATATCCATATCTTTGGAGCACAGGCCATGGAGCCTCCTGATTTTCTGAGTCAAATGCTTTGATAGGATCGATGAGTGTGATGAAGAGTTTTTGACCATTTATCTTAGATTTGTCTGACAAAAGCTGGAAGGACTAAAGTCACACTGTGTCTCTGGGAAGGTTACTTCATCCATGAGAAATAAACAGTTCAGGAGAATGACTGTCTGGATGCTTATTGCTATTGACAAGCGGGAAATACCTCAACACTCTCTACAGCAGCTGCATTCAACAATAGAAGGTTTTGCTATCCTAATGAATTTCTTAGCCCATGTGATTTGATAAGACTGACAAGAAAAAAAACAAAGACGTTATTTGCTTCAGATACAGAAGTTCATGCTAAACAACTAATTAACTTATTTTGCCCTAAGAATCTGAAGTGAATCCAAGCGTCATTTGCTGCCACAGCTAATTTCTTGATACATGATTGACTTTTACATTACATCTTCCTGTAATTCCAAGGCAATTTGCGGGACTGACAGTGAAACTGAAAGTAGTTCTGATGAATGCTGTCGAAATTCAGTCTTGTAAAATTGTGTAACAGTGTCATGGTACTTAAGGGCAAAGAAATTAGTTGCATAAATAAGATTGTGCATTCAAAATTGAAAGCCTTCTGTCTTCTCTATGCTTTACACAGCAATTTCTGCCTTGCAGCTTAAAATTATGTAGTAACCAATTAGATGATAGGTCATCTCAAAGACAAGACAGATGAGTTCAGGTATTCTGTAGAGATGAAATCATTTTTAGGGTCACGTAGATATTGTAGGTAAATAACCTTAGCTCCGTTGTTTTGTGGGATATTTCAGTTGCTTATGAAAATGCCTTTGAGTCAAGGAGGGTCCTTGAAGCAGGATGTTATTGAAATTTTATCCTCATTCTAATCTTCATCTTTCTGTTATGTATTCTGTATCACAGTGGGTGACAACATCCCAGTTGGATTTATGTAAATGAATTTAATCAGTAAGAAACACATTTCAAAAATAGACGCTTTCTCTTCTGAGTCAAAACAAGAAAGTGAATAATGGGTAATAATAAATTAAGACAATAAAATATCATGTAGTACAACTGAGGAAGAGGCAAAGGATGATAATAATTACAAAAGGAAACTATTTATTTTAATTACCATTACCAAAACACCCTGTGAGGTATTATATTAACCCTTGGACTGCTAGCAGGCTCAGGAAATTTTGTCTTCCAGCCACTCAAGTTTTTGCAGCTCTGCAGTAGCTACAATGAAAGTAACACTCATATCTTAATGTTGATCTGTTATGTTATTGTTACCTGTGATGTATACTGCTTGAATGCCATGAAGCAGTCTTGTTGAACTTTTAAAGAATGTTTATGAATAAAACTAAACTATTTACATATTTACTGTAGAGGCCAAATGTATGGCAAGGATCCCATACTTGATCCTTTAGAATTGCTGCCCATCTCTAAACTCCCTTAGTTCTAAACCATGTATCATCTTACATCACCATGCAGGCAGTACTCTTCCATCCAAATGACTACTCTCCTTGATTGCAGAGAGCTTCTAGACACCAGAAATGGCAGAAAAAGAAGAAACACCACCAAGAACTTGACAAACACTGCTTTTGTCCACCAAGAGAAAAGAATCTCCACTTACTTCAAGTAGAAGCTAAAAGTATGGCAAGGACCGCATATTTGATCTTTTTGAGTTGCTGCCTATCTCTAGGCTCCCTTAGTTCTAAACTATGTGCCTTCTTATATCACGGTGTAGACAGTACTGTTCTTAGTCTCATGTTAAACCATTACGTACCAAATCCTTCTACTCATTCTCCTCTCACATCTTTACTCCTGGATATAAACTGACATTAGTTTACATACAATTTGCTCCAAGTCTTACCTCATTTTAAGTCTTATAAACTTAACTTCAGTGTAGCAACCATGTGCTATTCTAACTGTAAAGTACTTCATGAATAATGTTATGCATTAACAATGTTCTTAATATCCCAGCTTCTCTTTGAAATTGGATTTTCAGGTTATTTGGATGCCTTGTATACCTGCCATATCTCATTTGTATTCCAAATGGAAGAGTGGTGGCCTCTAGAGATGCTTTATTTTGGTGGTGGTTTGAAGGTTGTTCCTGGGTGTAGGCATGGCTTCAAGCATTTGCCCGATTGATGGATGCTGCACTCTGCCTAGTTAATCTGGCAATGTTTTGTTGAAATAAGTGGGGATCTTTTTCTCTTGGTGAACAAAAGCAGTGCTCTTCAAGTTGTTGGTGGCATTTCTTCTTCCTTTTTTTGACATCTAGAAGCTTTCTGCAGCCAAGGAAGGCAGTCGTTTGGATGGAAGAGGAGTAGAAAGATAGTTCACCTTTGTGTTTGTGTGAGGCTGCCACCTGGTTCCAGCTAATGCTGTGGTTTCAGTACACTACTTGGCAATTGTTGGAGTTGTATCTATCATCTGTACCTGTGGAGGCAGAGGCTTCTCTGGAGGTAGTTCGAGATCTGTCATTACCTCCACGGTGGGATGCTGTGGTAATGTCCCACATGATGAGTTTACCTTGCTCTTGACATGCTCCATGAACAAAGAGATTACAAATAGAGTTACCATTTGAATCATGTCGAAGTTAAGCCTTTGGGAGAATGTCTTTCATGATGGGGTACGTATGTCTTCTTTATATCTTCTGCTGGTTGAAAGAGATTGAGAGTTAAGCAGGCATCGCTGCTGAGGAACGAAAAGGGTTGATTTCAACAACACACATCAACTCCATAATCTATATGTCACCATACTCAATAGCTCTTGAATCATACCAGTGACGATGAGTTAGAATCCTCCTGCATCATAGAATGAGGGGGCTGTCATTTGGATCTGATGGCCTTGGAGAGACAGTTTCTCATCTGAAAGGACTGTCATCCTGGTGCTGAAATCTAAGTTAAGTTTAGTCAGATGGCCATTCACTGAGATATCTGTGTTCCAAAGGAAGTGTTGCATCTTCTGAAATCATCCAGGTAGACAGTCCATGTATTTTCTGGATCAGTGGCTTTGACTTCATGGGTGGCTCTTAGATGTTTGCTAAGGTCATGACTGACAGGTCTGACTGAAAATATCCCTGGTTGGGACAGTGAAAGTATTTGACAGCACTCACAGGACATTGATCCTCCTGTGACGGTGCATCACAACACAGCACTGCCACAGTTATTTGGTCAAGGGATGTGGGACTGTCTTGCCATGGCTTGGATGGTTCCTGCACTTGTATGGATTAGTGTGGTGGACCAACGTGTGGCTTCTTTCAATGAAGGACCTTCCTCTCTGACAATGTCCTGTCGACTGGACAGGTTAGATGCCAGAAGAATGTTCCCAAAATTAGGGAAGTCCATAACCAGGAGTCACAGTCTTAAAACAATAGGCGGGCCATTCAGGACTGAAATGAGGAAGAACTTCTTCACTCAGAGAGCTGTGAACCGCTAGCACAGAAAGTTTCTGGGGCCAGTTTGTTAGATGTGTTCAAGAGGGAGCTGGATGTGGCCCTTATGATAAAGGGTCAAGGGATATAGCGAGAAAGTGGGAGTGAGATACTAAATGCGCATGATCAGCTATGATCATATTGAATGGTGGTGCAGGTTCAAAAGGCCAAATGGCCTACTCCTGCGCCTATTTTCTATGTTTCTGTGTTGGTCTCATGGTTCAGACAGCCTAGCTAGCAGACAACCTTGTCAAGAGTAAGGTCATCTTTGGCTTGGAGAAGATCAGAGAGTAAATCGTTTGTAACACCTAATATGTTTCTGTCTCGAATGATTTAGATTTCAGATCAGTGCATGCACATGTTTCTGCCATGTGGTAAAGAAGCAGTCAATAAGATCCCAAAGTTGGACTCTCCTGTTAAATTTGACACATTCCAAAATCTTGTTCTCAGCTTGAAGAAAAGGTCAAAAGATTTTAAAACGTCATCACATTTAGCAAGCTGACTCATCTATAGCTTGTCTGGTGATGTTATTGTCTGCAAATAGCCCAATGGAGTAAAGTAATGTGCTAATTTGTTCTGCTTCTGATCTTTTACTTAAACCTGCAGCATTGCTATACTCAAGAATGTTTTTCTCCAAGTCCTGCTGCCAGGGCTGAAACTGGGGCAAGATTTTGCCAGGCAGCTGAAATTAAGTGACCATAGCTGGAGCTGCACCTAGAGGATAAGGGTGCATTCTTCATCACAGATTGTTGGAGACAGATAAATGAGCAATGCTGGAACTCGGCACAACAGGCTGTGGAATTTGCAAACAGATAGTTGTCGCTGCCTGGAGGTTCCTCCTTCCTGGGCAATGCAGTGTTCAGAAAGGACTTCCTCCGTAGACCCCAGTAGGACAAAGCCAGGATTTACTTGGTGGTCTCTCTCAGAAGCAGTAGGTGAGCCTGATGCAGGCAGAGTGCCTACTCAGGTAAGAAGAGATCATTAGCTGGCCACTTTGATGGTACCGATGAACTCAAGGTATGTGACCAATCTGCCACTGGCTTCTGGCAAACTGATACGAGAGCAAGAAAATGTCAGGACACGCCAGTCTTAACTTTACCAGGCTATTTTGCAGCCTATTCACCTGCCCAGTAATCCCAACGGGCTGGTAGAATTCAATCCGCAATCTTTCTGTCGCCTTTTTTCTACTTCCAATTCCTCACTGACAAATCCCGCCATCATATTTCTGGAACTTCAGATGTCTTCTTACTCAAAGGAATCTGACAAAATATTCTTAAATCTACTTAGATATTGATGGAATCAAGTGAATTCATGCTGAATATGATGGAATGGGCATTGAATCAAGCAGAAGAGCGGTGAGGGGTTCCCTGCTACCTTCTCACCTCTATCCTGATTAAATAAGTAGCGGGAAGACTTCCCACTCCCCTGCCCATTGAAGTTTTTAAATAGGCAATTAATGTTCACTTAAGGGCTTGTTATGCTAGTATATAAACCATCAGGATGCCTTCATGCCAGGTAGGCTGCTTTGGACACTGACCATTGACAGGCTACTTGGTTAACGAACCTGGGTCCCTTAGCATGTTTGCTTATTGCCTTCTAAGGAAGGGCGGGCTGGGGTGGGGGTGGAGGGGGAGATGTTAACAAAGAAGGGTGGTTGTGTTTCTCATTCAAAAATTCAATACTGGGATAGTTGAGTTGGGGGAAGAGGGGGGGCTAAATTCCATCCCCTGTTTTTATTGTTCAACTCCCTTTTCACCCCCCCCTTCTGTGTGATATCCAACCTGCAATCCTCGCATGTGTCAATCAATTGTGCCTGCGTCTCTCCTTGATTCGAGAACTTGGTCAGATATAGTGCCAGCCACAGCCACCAGCACTGCTGAGTACAGAGAACTGTACTGGCCTGCAACTCTCAATGTGAAGGACTACCCTTTGGGGATCTTTGATCCCAGATGAAGACCCACCAGTTGTCTCTTATTTAATTAATTAGCCCAAGATGTGATGGGACTTTTCAAAACAAGACAACTCAGTGGTCTCACCAGCTGTCCAATCAAGGACCAAGACACCTATCATCTCCACAAGATTCTGCCCATCTTATGGTCTGCATTTTTCCCTAATGTTGACAACGCTGGTGAACCTTTATTCTATGTGTCTAACCCTGCAGGGACTTCATGAAACTTAAGTTATTTTGTGAAGAGAAAGATTATTAAAAATGCAAAAGAAATCCAATCTTAATATTCTATCATCCAGGAGTTATTTCACTCCAAGGAAAAATATTACACAGATAGAAAAAATCTGATGGAGTCTTAGAAATGACACATCAAGGAAGACAGATGGCCATGGGTGAATAATTAATCAAGGACAACATAATCTGAAGTTTTGCTTGATTTATCTTTGGGTGAATAAAGAAAATTGGTACCAAGCCTTTATTCAGGAAGATTGAATAGAAATCTGTGATGAAGCAGATTGTATATAGTCTAGAAGAACAATAGACTTAATAGCCTGAATGCTTTTTCTGCTAATTGCTTTCTTACATTCTTAATTATTAACTTTAAAATAATGAAATGATGAAGCGCATTCTGCAAAATAACAGGACCAGGAAATGGAGTGCAGATGGTCTTCATCACTGGAGCCTATGTCTCTAAGGGGACTCAGGCTCATTAGCTAAATAGCTTGTCAATGGTCAGTGTCCAAAGGCAGCCTATATGGCATGAAGACCTTCCGAACTGACAGGCAGTTCAACCAATAATTGCTGCTATTCTGAAAATCAGTAATCATTGGTCAAGTAGTGGGACATGTCAGGTTCCTTCCTTACTTGCCTTGTGGATTTCTGTTTGGGCCTTGTTGCTGTAGAGTGCTGCTCAACCTTCAAGCCTGGCTGGAGTGCAAGTAAGTCGGAAAATGTTGGAAACACTCGGGTAGTATCCGTGGAGAAAAAAAGAGGACAGGATTTTCCAGCCTCCAGCGGAGTGTTCTTCAAGAGTTTGCTTTAAGATGGGTGAAACTAATTTCACTTGCATCATTGAACGAGGAGATTTGAAGCAAGATCCCCTCACACTCCTGTGATCCACACTCCCATCCCCACCTATTTCCACTGTAATGCCTGGGCAAATGGATTCCTCTTTGGGCTCAACTACTCTATTTCAAACCCATAATTCACACTGGATCTGACTCTTGGGTCACAGCTATTTTGATTTTAAACTCTGCTTCTCCTTCTCCTGGCTCTGTGTAGCTGGTCGGTTTCCATAGGAACAGGTGGTGGTTTGGGTACCACTGGGTAAGACAGCTAATCCATCAAGGCCAGCTTGGAGTCTGTGAATGCAAGATTGCTGTTAATAAACCCCAACTCTTTAACTCAGCTCTGGTTCCCTTCCCATTCTGTCGTAATCAGGACTTGGAGCCATGTCTGTCTCATTAGCTCTGCTTCTTAAATAAAAAGATAAAAGGGGTTTTATTATTTAGTCTGTGGCTTGGCACTTTTTAATTGTCATTTTTATTCATTAATCATTGTTTAAGTTATAAATGTATTGCTTTGTCGTTGACTGTTCTTAGCTCAACAAGATGTGTATGTTTTCTTAGCATTTCAACCTTGCTTTTAATGTTTAATGTTGTGCCAAATTAGACCTCAGGCAGCTCCTACGGGAGATGATGGTCTAGTGGTATTATCGTTAGATTATTAATCCAGTAATTCAGCTAATGTCTGGGAACCTGGGTTCAAATCCCACTATGACAGATGATGGAATGTGAATTCAATAAAAAATATCTAGAACTAAGAATCTACTGATGATTATGAAACCATTGTCAATTTTTTGGAAGAACCCATTTGAGTTCACTAGTGTCCTTTAGGGAATGAATCTGCCATCCTTACACAGCCACAGCACTGTACTTGGCTCTCAGCTATCCTCCGAACAAGGGCAGTTATGGGTGGACAATAAATACTGACCTGCCAGTAACACCCATGTCCCATGAATGAACAAGTCAAAAAAAGGCTGCTGTTGGGTTTCTTGCTGAGGAAGAGTAAGAAGCACATAAGAAGCCTGATTCCCTTTTGGAGGGCTGACAAAGGGTTTTTTTTAATAATAATAGAAACTGGAAGTGTTGCAATTACTCAGAACATACAGTAGCATCTGTACAGCAAGAAACAGATACCAATGATCCCTTCATTATAGCTAGTGCAGATTGCAGTTTTGAAACATCAGCCAGAATTTTCCTGCTGTTGACGCTGATGGAATCTTCTGCTTCCGTGGGTGTGGTAACCCCACCAAGGGTTTCCTGGTTGTATGAGGTGGAATTTATGGGAAATCCCATGAGAAACACAACTGGGAGGCTCTCTTTCTTTCTCCACAGATACTATCTGAGTGTTTCCAGCATTTTCAGTTTATATTTCAGACTTCTAGCATCGTCAGCACTTTGTCCTCCTATTATCTGCTCCATTGCTGGGCATTCAATTTAAAATGAGAAAATATTCATCATTCAACGCAATATGTAATTTTTATGTGAACAAAGACCACTTGTGTAGATAGAAATAGGCCATTGTTGCAAGTGAATTAGTTGGTGCTGATTTATTGGAAGGTTTTTCCATTTGTAAAATTGGAAGTGAAACCAGGAATTATGCGCCAATCGAATATGCCTCCATTAGTTCAAAATATTTTCATTTGTAGATGGGATTCTTATTCATGGTACTTGTGAAGCTCAAGCCTTTCTGCTGCCTGGATGTTGCAGAACTGATAGTATAATAGGAATGACTAGGTTCATGTCTGACAAAGCTGTGGTGTAAAGTGTGCCAGATTGAAACCTGAGCTTTCAATAGGCTTTGTAAATAGAGAACATGAGACAAGTGGTTTTGCTAACCTTATATAAAAAAAAGTTTGCCTGACTGAGGTTATGGGTGGGATTTTCCCACCCTTCCTGCCAGCATGTTCTACCGGTCCTGCTAAAGGCAGGACTCCCCATGTTCCATAGCAGAGGACAGGCAAGCCTTGGAAAACACCATAGACATTGGCAGAACCGGAAGATCCTGCCACCAGTCAATGATGAGCTACCTCCACTGCCAGAAAAAAGGCCCTTGGATAGGCTGGGAAAATGCCATCCTAAGGTGCTAATGTCTAAGCACCTGAAGTATGTAAAGGGGTGGGTTAAGGGAGGTGGGGTGGGTAGGATGGAGGATCAGAAACAAGAGGCCTGAAAACTGGAAAAGCATCAAGGACCATGATATCACTCCTTGGCTCTGATTACTAAATCGTAATGGCTGGAATATTTGGGCAACTTGTAACTTTGCTGCCTATTGAAAGGGAATTGTTATAAATTTGCCAGTCTTGACATGGAACATAGGATGTCAGGAAAGTATATTTGGAATTGGATTATCCATAAATTTTCCAATGATTAACACTATTGTACTTACTAAATGCAAAATTCCACATCAAATTCATAAGCTCTGTTCCTATCATATATGAAATCATAAATGAAGTGGAAAAGGAGTTTTTGTTGGTGTAATTGTTAATCAGTATCCAATTTAGATTAATCGAGCTGTAAATGATTTTCAGTAGTAAACATCCTGTCAAATCTTCTGCATCCCAGATTGTTGTGGGAAGTCCTGACATGTGGATCAATGTGGGAATTGCCTGGGAAGTTTAAACTTTCTCTGCTCCCTGGGGCTCTGCATAAATGACTTGGTATAGTTCTGAGGTATTTATCTGGTCACCCAGGGAATGTTAGACAAACTAACACCTGATGAACAATGGGGCTGACTACCCCCCTTGACTATTCACTACCCCTGATCCAACTCAACTACTACATGATATTTGACTATATCCTGACTCAATCCAGCTACCCCTGATTGCGCCCCCCCCCCCCCCCCCCCACTCCGGCATTATTACCACCAGCAATACAACTATCCCCAACCCAAGATGATAATTACCTGACATCTGACAGTCCACTGATCTAATCCAACTAAACCTTGTTAAGGACAAGATTAGGAACTCCAACGTATTTTGTGAAGGTAGCCTCGACTCTAACTTTTAGATTTGGTTTTGGCATTAGGGTGAGTATAAGATGTTTCATTCCAGCTATGATTCCACAACCCACTAGAAAGCTTTTATCAAAATAAGTTTTATTTAAGAACACAGTTAGAATATCACAAAAATAATTAAAATACCTTTTACAAATTAAAATATAATTCTCAACAAGTAGCTATCTCTATTTTTAGCAGTATCCTCACATGGACATGAATTGCTTCTTTAGAACTAGTTAGCACAGAAACCAAAGATGTTTGTTCAAGTCCTAGATTTCCAGCCTTTTGATTCTTCTGGAGAGTGATTCAGACAAACACCTGTCTTCTAATTCTCATGCAGCAACTTGCAGAGAAAACACCACCCCAAACAGTAGAATCTCAGAGAGGAAGTTTTATTTCTTGGCAGATTCCAATCTCCACTTCAGACAGAGTAAGAGATAGCAACCTATCTTTAAAAATCCCAAATACAGACTGTCTTGAGTTCCCTATGAAATCCTAGCTGTACCCAATCATATGATCTTACCTGTCAATCAACCTAATCAAGTTCCCCTCTGCACTATCCCAAGGGAAACCACAAAACCACAGAACACTACATTAATTGAGATCAAACCAAATACTGCATCAATTAAGATCAATTATGTTGCTCAGTAACCACAGTGCTGCTGAATACAGACAGATTGGTCCCAATAAAATGGAAGGGATTAATTAATACTTTCAATACAGGAACATGGCTAAAATACATTTTTTAAATGTACAGTATCATCACAGCCAGCTTCTGACCTGATCAACACCTCCAATTCTTCTAATCCATCCACCTGACTCACCTCACAATCTGACTCTCCCAGCTTTGACCACCTCTGAATTCTGATCTGAGCTGACCACTCCTCAGCCATGAAATTACCTTCCATGGCTACGTCTGACTATCCTTCTGATCCAACTGCACCCTAACCACTCCCTGACTAACTGACTACACCCTCTGGCCTTACCCAACTAACCCCTCCATTCTTCCACATATCGAACTCACCATGTATCCATTTAACCACCCACCCACCTATATATCGACTTCACTCATTCTCCACATAGCTATCTGCCAATTCACTTACTCTTCCTTTTACCCACTCACTCATTCACTCATCCATTCACTTGAATTGGCCTTCAAAGGTCATTAAAAACCTCGACCTTTAAGCTTAACAGACAGCATGCAGCACTGAGTGCCAGAAAGGGGGTTGTGTTCTACTTTTCCCCAGATGTATTTCTCCCTAATTAAGTTCATCAGGGAATGCTGTGCTGTGTTTTCTTTGATTTTATTTTATTTTATTTGATTTGTTATTGTCAAATGTATTAACATACAGTGAAAAGTGCTGTTTCTTGTGCTTTTATATAGACAAAGCATATTGTTCATAGAGAAGGAAACGAGAGAGTGCAGAATGTAGTGTTATAGTCATAGCTAGGCCGTAAAGAAAGATCAACTTAATGCAAGGTAAGTATATTCAAAAGTCTGACAGCAGCAGCAGGGAAGAAGCTATTCTTGAGTCAGCTGATATGTTACTTGAGACTTTTGTATCTTTTTCCTGATGGAAAAAGATGAAAGAGAGAACGTCCAGGGTGCATAGGGTCTTTAATTATGCTGATTGCTTTATCGAGGCAGTGGGAAGTGTAACATATTCAATGGATGGGAGGCTGGTTTGCATGATGGATTGGGCTACATTCACTACCTTTTGTAGTTTCTTGTGATCTTGGACAGAGCAGGAGCCATACCAAGCTATGATACAACTAGAAAGAATGCTTTCTATGGCGCATCTGTAAAAGTTGATGAGTGTCGTGGCTGACATTCCAAAATTTCCTTAGTCTTCTGAGAAAGTGTAGGCATTAGTGGGCTTAATGACAGTGTTGGCATGAGGGGACAAAAACAGGTTATTGGTGATCTGGACGCCTAAAAACTTGAAGCTCTCGACCCTTTCTACTTTGTCCCCATTGATGTACACTTTTTAAAGTCTGGAAGAAATGCGCAGCAGCATTAGATACAAAAAATGCTTATACATGGCAGCAATGCACAAAATATTACCATCCCTTGGAAGATTCAGAATTTGGGGTGATTACATTGATGGGTACATTGTGATTATTACATCACCTCAACAGAAAGTTATCTCTCAATCACATACCTTACTGCTAGTTTTATCTGCTGGATGAATTATATTGTACACATGAGAAAGGCAATGGGAAACCACCTTGTGTATTCTTTTTCCTAGTCATGTTGCACATTGCTCATTGAAGTTGAAGACGGAAATCTCGAGCAACTGAAGAGGGAAATAGAAGAGCATGAGGCATAGACAAGTAAGTGTAGACTTGTCTTTCAGCAGATTCTGAATTGTAGTCATTGAGGTGACATACTTAGGGTATAGGCCAAATTTTTCAAAAAAAGCTAGATTTTTCCAGGAAAAGGAAGATAATTCCAAGCAGGGCAGCTGCAGAGAAAAAGGGAGGTGCCATGTCAAACAGGCTTCATGATATGTTCTCACTTCCAGAGGGCTTTCCCTATAGAAAATTGGGAATCAGCCTGCCCCTGGGAGACAGGCAGCTAATGAGTGCAATTGGGCACACGTAGGGGCATTTTGTATCATGCCAGTATCTTAGCGATGTTGGAAGGAATCCCAGCTGTGTATGGAAGCTACCAGCTCAATAAAGGCAGTCTTAGAGCAATAGGCCAGGGGTCATCAGAGTGAGAAGCTTTATATCCAACAATGGGGCCACAATGATGAAAGAATGTACAGCAGTCTATTAATAGTCCTGCAGGTCATGTTTCCCTTTAACCCAATGACCCTGTAGTTTTTTGCCCCTTTAATTTACTATGCAGACTGAAGAGCACCCCCAGATTGTAGTGTCCCCAGGCTCACCAACCTGCCTCAGCAGAGTCCACTTGGAATCATAGAATTCCTACAGTGTAGAAGGAAGCCATTCAGACAATTGAGTCTACATCGACTCTCTGACAGAGCAATTTTACCCAGGCCCACCCTATGCCGTGATGTCCCTAATCTACACAACTTTGGACACTAAGGGACAACTTAACATGGCTAATCCACATAAACTGCACAGCTTTGGATTGTGGGAGGAAACCGGAACACCACACAGACCTCTCCTCCACCCCAGTGTGCCTAAAAAAACCAACATCTTGGTGTATGGTACCCATTTCCCATCACCTCCACTAGCTGGTTTCCTGAGTCTTCAAAGATAAATTGTCAGTTTATTGCCAGTTGTGATGTGGAGGCCAAAACACACAGAGGAAGGATCCAAGCTGGTTTGTAATATAACCCTTACAAGTAATAGGCAGCAAAGAGTTCATCCATCAGACTGGCTGGATTTGAAATGAGGTCCCAGTGTATTATTCAGTCCCTAAAGGTTCAGAAGATGAAATGGTATCAAATATAATAGAAAATATCAGAAACTGGAAGAGATTCAGGATTTTTTTCATTATGTGGAACTATCAGTACAGTGAAGTAATAAAGAAGCCAGACACAGTAGGATTGTCAATTTTCAGCCTCTGTGTTTTGGATTTGAAACACAAATTTTAAAGGGTAGTTAGTTTTTCTGCATTACTTTTTTAAAGATAAAAATACATACAAATTGTTCACAATAATCAACATTTTTCATTGATTTTTGTTTTAAAAAGATAACAGCTTTTTATACAATTCTTTCTGCATTTATTTCATAAGCTTAAAACAAAATTAACTCTTCCAATGTACTCTGGCTGTCCTGCCACATTCAACCCTTCAAAGACTTCAGGTCATCCAAAGCTCTGCCATTCATATCCTAATTCACACCAAATCAACTTGTTGATTTTTAAAATTTTCATCTTAATTTTCAAATCACTTTGTGGCCTCTGCCCTTCTTCACTGCTTCTACACACCCCCCCCCCCCAACCCCTCTGTAACCTCCACCAACTCCTTCAAAATACTTGCACTCATCTAATTCTGCCCGCTTGGACCTCCTCAATTTTATTCACTCCACCATTGGTAGCCATGCCTCCAGCTGTTTAAGCCCGAAGCACTGGAATTCCCTCCGTGCCTCTGCCTCTTTTCCTCGTTTAAGTCACTCATTAAAACCTATCTCTTTCCCCAAGCTTTTAGACATATGACTGGATATCTCCTTATATGGCTTGGTGTCAAAATCTGTTTTATTAGACTTTATAAGCCTTACAAGGTTTAGAGGGAGATGGGCCAAATACAGGCAATTGGGATTAGCTTAGATGAGCATTTTGGTCGACATGGACCAATTTGACCGAAGGCCCCTCTGCGTGTTGTAGAGTCTGTAATTCTATGACTGCAGCTATTCATAAAGGCAGCTCCACACTACCTTCCCAAGGACAACTAGGGATGGACAATAAGTGCTTATCTAGCCAACAACATCCATTTCCTATAAATTATGATTTTTTTTAATTGTCACAGATGCTATCAGATGAGATGTCAAACTGAGGCATGGTCTGCAATATTGCTTGGCAATATTTTTGATAGCACAGTTCTTTTACTTTTTTTGTGTGTAACCTCCGCAGGAACTTTCATATTGCTATGCAATCACATGGCCGTACTGTTTAGGATGTACAATTGCCCTCTCCAGAGAAAATAAACAATCACATAGCAATAACAAAAAAAAAAGATCTGACCATTATCATATTGCTGTTTGCAAGAGGTTGCTGTATACAAATTAGTCAATTCACATCCTATGTTACAGCAGCAACTACACTTCAATAAGTATTT
This sequence comes from Sphyrna mokarran, assembly GCA_024679065.1. Classification (NCBI taxonomy): domain Eukaryota; kingdom Metazoa; phylum Chordata; class Chondrichthyes; order Carcharhiniformes; family Carcharhinidae; genus Sphyrna; species Sphyrna mokarran. The sequence goes on along the minus strand of JAGIQG010000006.1, from coordinate 41,886,413 downwards.
CATTGGCTGTGAAGTGATTTGGGAAGCCCGCTGGTTATGAAAGCTGCCACATAAATCAAGTTTTTCTTTCTTTCCCTTAATTCAGGTGTGCCTTCCAGCCACTCAATATATCTGCAGAATTCAAAACATCAGGGATATCTCATGATGTTAAAGACACCCATATAAATCTAAATTATTGTGTAAATTATTTTCATATTGTACACTTTATAATTGGCACAATAATGTGCAAGGTTTCAAGAGGGTTTATTAGTTCTGGCATCCTTCAGAATGTCTTATTTTGAATGCGGTGGGAGATCTGCAAAATGTTCTCCCAAAAACACTTCTAACCTGCCCCTCAGGGAGTTTAATGGAGCACAGGGAGTTCTGTGGGATATTGCCAGTGCTGGGCTAATGTCGCTTCTTGAACTAATCTCTTCTCTTAATTACACTATTGCATTTGGTGATGCATTATTGTCGTCTACTTGAATATCTGGATGAAATTAAATGACGATTATAAAAAATATCCCGTGGGATCAGACCAAAATTTCCCTGTTGCATCCTGTAAGCACGTGATGAAAGACAAGCACTCATTCATCTGAGCTCATATATAACTATGGCCATTTTTCTAGTTTGCATCGCAAAACTTAGAGATGACCTAATGACCTAATCATTCAAATAAAGCTTTGTCTCACCTAGTTTTAGTTTGTCTGTCTGTGGAAAGGCACAGCTATCTAGTTTTGGTCACAAGAAGGTTCTATTATCACATATCCGGGCCTTGCTAAGTGCAGATAGATATGTAGAAGGATGAGTCAAATCCCAAGGTGCACAACTTACTTACAGAGGTGTGATACCACTCAACCTCTGAGATAATTTGTAAGAGTTTGTTTTGATTTTTGTTGCTTCACATTTGTCGACAAACTATATTCTAAAAAATATTTAATTAGAGATACCAAGTGCCCTACAAAACAGTGATACTTTACAGCTTTCACCCTGTTGATAAACAGGGACATAAGGTTACAACAGATCATTTCCGCTGCACCAGTTTAAAGCTCAGGAGATTTACAATGTTGTTATTTCTCAATAAAGTGGGAGATGAGGATGACCCTGTTGGTACGTGTTATAATACAAGGCTGCAGTGACCTGGATAAGCAAAAAGCTTGGTGGTGATGGTTCAAAATAATTCGATCCAATCTCAGTCAAGCCCATCAAACTCGAATCTGGCCTTGCTCAATGAAAGTGCCATTTCATCCCACAGCTCAACTGAGTTTCAATATGAAAACATGACTGAAAACTAACTTCAGTCTCTTTTCACCTATCAACAGTTCAGATTTTAATACATTCTGCTCAGTGAAACAATGTGAAATTTCTGTTGTGTTCCCCATCCCTGCTCACCATTTTAACTGTTAAGACTTCCCTCCCCAAACCCTCCATCCTTGCAAAATTGTGTCCCATCTTCAACTTGTCTTTCCTCATGTTGTCACCTGAAGTCTGTGGGCATTTGTCTTGCAACTTTATGTTTGAATTTCATCAATCAGCTATCTGTCCTGCTACAGAACCAAAATGGCTGTAAGTAAAGGCACAAATGATATGTACTATAACTATGACCATATGGCACTATTTTTCCTCATCCTCCATGAACTTTCTGCAGCCTTCTATTCAGTACTGTTTGTGAGTACCTTTCCTTTATTATCCAGCTCATTTGGATTGCCCTCATTTGTCTTTGTTTTTAGCCATCCAAACGTGAGAGCATCTCCAACAATAGTTTCATTTCCTGCCCTGTATTAAAACCACTTTATGACCTCACCTTTTTCTATTTCAGTGACTAAACTGTCAACCTCACAGCCACACTCCAGAGCTCTTCATTTTACTCATTTTGGTATTTTGTCCATCACCTCTCTTCATTCACTCCAACCATTGACACTTACATTATCTAATTCCTAAACTCTGTTCCTTTACTAAATCACTCCATCACCTGTCTTCCTATAAAGCCATCCTTACAATGCACCTCTCTGTACAAACATACGTTCATCATCTGACAATCATCACCTTTATTTTGGCATCCACCTTTGTCTGATTATTCCACTGAACAGCTTAGGACATTTACCACATTAAAGACACTTTACATTTGCAAATTATTGTTTTTTTTATTCTAATGATGTTTGTCTCTGTTCATGCAGCCTGTATCGACATGTAAATGATGATCTGCAGTTTCTGTTTCTAATTTCAATGTTTGTAGTTTTTTTTTCTTTTTTCTTTCACTCAAAGCAAGGAAATCTTTGATCAAATTTTGTTCACATTTGGTGGAAAGTGATTTCATCTGAAGAAAACGTTCCTGCTTCGGGTTATTCAGCAGTTATCCTTTAACAATCACAAATGAGCAACTTAGCAGTGATAGAAATGAACAATGTTTTGAAGCTGAAAGATGAAAATTTAATCACGAGAGAAGATTAGAAGAACATTAGACCCAGGAGTAGCAGTAGTCCACTTGTCTCCCTCAAATCTGTTCCAGCATTTGGCAGATCACTGTAAATCTGAATGGGGCAGGCTTGAGGGGCTGGATGGCCTATCCTGCTCCTATTTCTTATGTTCTTATTTCACTTTCCAGGCTGTACTCCCACCCCACCCAACCATGACAAACGCAACTTATAACTCTAATCAGGTTTTGTGATAGAAATAGACATTTTTCTCTATTTTATTCAAAATGGTCACAAAATCAATTTGCTAATTGGCAAAATAACCAGAAAATGTTGGAAAAAATCAATACTTAGCAGCATTGGTCAAAAGAGGAACAAAGGATTGGAAGGTTTTGCACCCTAGTTTTTGGGGGTGAGGTTGGCAGCGTGAGCAGGATCCAAACAACAGCCCCAAAACTCAGTTTACATCGGCAGGATTTCCTGTTTCAATTGTCACTGCTCTTCCACAGAAATGTTACAGGAATGTTCAATGTGAGATCCCCATGTGAATATATTTAAGTGCAATTATCAGGATGTTGAACCTGATAGTCCCTCTATGTTAAACTGCCTATTCACTTTGATATGAGGGTACGCCAATGTGAATAACAAGTCCCTCATAACATATACCTGGTGAACAGAGCTCACTCTGCAGTGGCCTGGGCAATCATATGGAGTAATTTCATGAGCAGTGCTTGATACAGTGCTGGAGATTGTTTATCGGTGGATGGGGGGAGGGCCTTGAATAGGTGGATATTTTATGAGGGATGTTCCTTAGTGGTGGGGAGTCTCTGTGGGGGTTGTGGGTATTGGTGGGGGGAGGGGTTGTGAAAGAGGTGATTTTTGAAGGGAATGTTAGGTTTTATTTTTAATTTGCTGTAACAAGCATGCTTTAAAAACAGCATCCTGAACGTTTTTGCCTGAAGTTGCTGGTGGGGCGGGCTCAATCAGAGCACACTCCGCCAGCATAATATCATACTGCATTTCCTTTTGGCTATGAGCTGCACAATGCAGCAGGGAAAACTGCCTTTTAGCTGCGGACTTCCTCTGATTTGTCCTGCCCATTGCACCACTCTGCCTACTTTCAAGAGAATTTCACACAAGAGTTCAGGTTTCCGGTCAGTGACCTTCTATAAGAATTGATTTCCAGCCTTTTCTGCTTTCATTTCAGATATCCATAGTATCTCGTTTTTTTTTAAATTAATCACATGAATTTTTCAATGCAAAGGACATGAATTTCTGCTGATTCTTGCAATCACCATCATAGGCTTTGGCAGAAGATCCTTTGAAAGCTAAGTTATGTTGGGCATTCAGGAGAGATACCATGGAAATTACAAACAATATCCAATACCCATTAGAAGGGATGGCTTATTCTAGCAAAGCAGAAGTCTCTTAAGTTGGAAGTACAACAAAATGACTCCTTACGTAATGAAAGTACGTCGGCTAATATATGCTAATTAATCATAATTGCTGTGAAATTGAAAGTGTTACAATTAATTGACAACAAAAGAACAAACTGAAAGGATTGGCTGAACTATCCTATTTCTGAATCTTCCAAATAATTGGTCACTCAAAATAAAAAGTAGATAGTGGGATAGCAGAAATATAGATGAGTTTGAGAATCAGTCTGGAAATATTTAAGCCCAAATCGAACTCTGGCTAAGCAGCTGCATCTTTTTTTTAAATTACGCTGGCAATCAGGATTGTCTGAGACTTCAACCTTCATTGAAATAAATGAAACCAATCGTAGACACAGATATAATAAATAATAAAAGCAAAATGCTGGATATCTGAGTAAAAAACAGAAAATTCCCCATAACTTCAGCAGGTTGGGCAGCATCTGTAGAGAGAGGAACAGAGTTATGTTTCAAATCCAAGTGACACTTTTTCATGCTGGAAGTGTTGAAAATGTGATGGATTACATAGTTAGAGAGGGAATGGAGAAGATGGAACAGAATAAAAGATCGAGTGTAGATGGGATTAAGGAGAGGTTGACGACGATGCCATAGATATCAGACAAAGTGAGCGTTCATGGTAGCATTAAAGACTAAAGAAGGTGCTGATAGTTGCATAAAGGTAAAATAGGAGAATGTGTTTACTCCTGAGCAAATACTCAATGAAAGCAAAACTAATGAATAAGTGACAGATTACCTGGCTGGGGCAGTGGGGAGGTGGTTTGGGGGGGTGGGGATGGGAGGTGGCTTGTACTGGGGCAAACAAAATAAAATGCATTCAAGATGGAGGAAAAGATCCTAACCTGAAGTTGTTAAACTCAATTTAGACTCCAGAAGGCTGCAACATGTCTAATCGGAAGCTGAGGTTTTGTTCCTCCAATTTGCATTGGTCTTCACTGGAACTCTGCAGCAGGTTAAGCATGGACATGTGTGTATGAGAGCAAGATGATGATTTGAAATGGCAAGTGACTGGAAGTTTGGGTCATGTTTGTGGTAACATTGGCAGGGATTCTCTGTCTGTCCATGCAATGGGATCTTCTGGTCCCATTGATGATACAACTCTGCCACATGTTTCCTGGCAGCATGGGTGCAGTTAGTGTGAAATCCCATTGACCGTGGTGGGACCAGAAGATCCCACTACCAGCAAACAGTGCACTGCATCCTATTGTGAGAAACACACTGAGGGAAGGCCAGATTCCACCTAATATTCCTATTACAGAGAATGCAGCAAAATTGCAGAAGGGAATCTGACCAGAAATGGAAGAAAAATCTAAACAGAAAACATTTATCTGTAGATTCCCATTTAACTGTATCATTTCTTATGTGAAGGTATCCACCAAATGGGGGATCTTATAGATGGAGTCCTTAGATGATGTGATAGGAATATAAGGATTTCCTTTCATTCGGTGTCACAGCAGCCCCATTGTGCAACGCAGGGTGATATTAATCCCAAATGGCACAGACAACACATGTTTTAGACTAATGTGCAAAGAAACTTCTCATACTAATGTGGACCCTAGCATCTTTCTCACTGTTGTAAAGTGTATTGACAATCTAATAACTCTGCTTTATACTGTGGAATATTGCCATTTAGTCTACCAGAGCAGACTGAGCATCATAAAGGGATAGTCAGTAGCAGTATAACTTTTAGCCACTGTACCCTTACAGGGTCCACTGAAAGTCTTCACATTGAATAATCTATATCTATATGAAATAATAAGAAGATACAACACCATGGAGAATTTATAGATATTGCGTCTGAATTCATTCATGTTACAAATTTAATGAACCATTTCACAGTACCTGAATGTTTTGTGGGATACATCTAAAAATAAATACTTCACTGTTTTACATAATAAATAACAAGGACAAGTTGCATTAATATTGAACCTTTAACATGGTAAAATATCTCATGACACTTCACAAGGATGCCATTGAAGACAGCATGGCTTTGTCACTGTCATGAAGGATGTAATTTGAGGGTTTAGTAAGAGCTATTCTGGCATTGTGACTGCAGTAGAAACTTGTTTGGAGTTCTGGGAAGAATGTAGTAGACCACGTTTGTAATGTCAGATTTGAAAATGAGACTGCCAACTCACACAGTCGTGTCTGTCTATTCATAAGCTGAAGTGGAATTTAAACTGCTATTCATATTTGGTTTGTCAGCAACTATCTCAAGTTCTTTCATCCAGAAGGATGGAAACCAGCAACAATTGTGAGCAACTATGAAAAAAAAAACTTCTATTTTAAATTAATGTAGGCAATCCTCAACTTTACAACATTCAAGTTACGACCAGCAGCATTTATAACATTTAAAAATGGATACACTGTTTTGAATTTATGATGCCACAGCAGGCCATATTTTATGTGTCTATAAATATGATTTATAAGTTTGATATTTTTGAACAAGCTCTGGGAAGTTGTGAATCACTGGATCCCCAGCACACGTCACTCACAGGTTGTAACTCCACGCTGGAAGGTCGCTACAGAGAACCAGTGCTGTGGCCCGCTGGCAGTCTGCTGTCTGACCAAGCTAGAGCCCAGAAACTGAAAAACTGCTTCTGAAAATTGAGAGGTGAGGCTGCAATTTACCAGTAAATGTATTATTTTGCCCCACTGTCTGATCACCCATTAATTACAATGGGATCTTTTATGGCTGCAGGCTAAAGCCATTTGCTCAGCTAGTTATGGAGAGTGGTAACTGTGGCTCTCTGGCAAATATTTGAATGCATCTGGATGAATGTCTAAAACCTGCGTGAAATGAGCTTGTTGCTGGTAAAAAGGCTGCCTTGCCCTGCTGATGGAAACAATCTCTTATTTTTAACATTGTTCCAGTGGGGAAATCCATTCCTATTCACGGCATTTTGATTTTTGCGTGGTCTCCAGCAACCAGTTATATCAGAAGTCCAAGGACTGCTTGTAACATGAACATAAAGAAATCGAAGCAAGTTAGACCACATGACCACTCAAGCCTGCTCCACCATTTAATATGAACATGGCTGGTCATCTGCTTTCATTTTACTTTCTTGCCACCTCCCATATTGCTCAATTCCCTGAGAGATCAAAACTTTATGTATCTCAATCACAAATATTTTCAACAATTGACCATCCATAACCCTCTGGAGTAGAAGTTTTCAAAGATTTAGAACCCTTTGAGTGAAGAAATTCCTCCTCATCTCAGCTCGAAATGGCCGGTCCCTTATCCTGACATGTTCCCCGTGTTCTACAATTCCTCAATGTCAACCTTCTTAAGGCCCTTATATGTTTTAATTAAATCACCCACTATTTCTAGTATGTAATTTATATTCTTTACTTGAAGATAAACACAAAATATTTGTTCAATGTCTCACAATGCCTGTGACAATATTCTCTCTCTCTGCCTAATCGGGACTAATACCTACTGTAGCTATACTCCTTTCTATGTTTCTTAAAAGCTCTTACAATCTGTTTTTATATTTCTGACTATTTTACTCTCATTCTATTTTTTCCCTTTTTATCAACTTTTCTGTGGCCCTTTTCTGGTTTCTAAAGCAAAGAAGAAAGAACAAAAAAAATTACAGCGCAGGAACAGGCCCTTCAGCCCTCCAAGCTTACAAGGTCCATGCTGCCTGACTTAACTAAAACCGCCTATCCTTCTGGGGACCATATCCCTCTGTTCCCTTTCTATTCATGTACGTGTCAAGATGCCCTTAAAAGTCACTGTCGTATCTGCTGCCACTACCTCCCCTGACAACGAGTTCCAATGCCCATCACCCTCTGTGTAAAACATCTGCCACCTACATCTCCTTTAAACCTTGCCCCTCACACCTTAAACTTGTGGCCCCTAGTAATTGACTTTTCCAGCCTTGGAAAAGGCTTCTATCCAATCTGTCCATGCTTCTCATAATTTTGTAGAGTTCTATCAGGTCACCCTTCAACCTCCATCATTCCAGTGAGAACAAACCATGTTTCTCCAATCGTTCCTCACAGCTAATGCCCTCCATACCAGGCAACATCTTGGTAATTTTTTCTGTATCCTCTCCAAAGCCTTCACATCATTCTGGTAGTGTGATGACCAGAATTGAACATTATATTCCAAGTGCAGCCTAAGGTTCTATAAAACTGCCAATTTTTAAACTCAGTGTCCCGGCCAATGAAGGCAGGCATGTTGTATGCCTTCTTGATTGCCTTATTCACCTCCATTGCCACTTTCAGTGACCTGTGTACCCGTACACTCAGATCCCTTTGCCTGTCAATACTCCTAAGGTTCTGCCATTTACTGTATATTTCCTGTCTGTATGAGACCTTCCAAAATGATAATGATGTTGTTTAATAGTTAAATATTTGGCAGGGCACTGGTACCATTTTGGATGTTTCACATCCATATGGGAGGGAAGACTCCTAGTTCTCAGACTTACTATCATTAATTGCCACATTACAAACCTCTAACTTCCTTAGTAAGCCATAGATGGATTTTTCTTTCTGCGTTTTTTTTTCAATGGAATGTATTTCTGTTTAACAATTTGAATTGTGTCTCTATATGTTTCCCATACAATAAATGTAGGTCTTTGTTTAGTCTCTTTGGTGAACTGATGCCCCACTTGGTAAAGCAATAGAGGGTGAATGGAAGATTGAGTTCTGGTGTAATGATGAAAGGACAATACAAATGCAATGGCAGGGTGGTGAGAGATGACAGGGCTCTCGTTGTCAGCCTGCTTGCCCTCGAGTCAGAAGATTATGGTTCGAATTCTGACCCTGGCACTTGGTCACAAACTCTAAGCTGACACTCCAATGCTGTACTGAGGCTGAGCTATGTTGTTGTTAACTAAGACCCTGTCTTCCCTCTCATATAGATGGGAAAGATCCTGTGGTACCATTATGAAGAAAAACTGGGATGATTGGTCCAGTGCTCAGCCAAGTATTTAATTATCAAATAACATCAGTAAAAATGGACTACCAGGTTATTATCATATTATTGTTTGTGGGACTTTGCAGTTTACTAAAGTGCCTGCCATATTTCTCATTTTACAATGTTGATTTTACTTCAAAGATTGACTAATCTGGGATATCCTGTGATCACTGAATCTCCTTAGGCAGCACCTGCCATATCCACTATTATTACTGTCTCAAGGGATTAGCGTAGCAGGCACAAGGGAACTCCAACCCAGATATTCCCCTCTAAATCTCATATATCCAGACTTGGAAATATATCGCCATTCCTTCGCTGTTGCTGGCTCGAAATCCTGGAACTTCCTCTTTACAGCACTGTGGCTTTATCTATACTGCACGGACTGCAACAGCTCATGAAAGCAGCTCACCACCACCTTCTTGAAGGCAGTTAGAGATCAGAAATAAATGCTGGCCTAAAACGTAAATATGTTGCACAAGTGCAAATCTTCCATTTGCTTTTATAGAGAAAGCAATAAGGAAAGATGAGTTCCCATCATGTCCCTTAGCACATGAAGACTTATGTTTGTTCGTCAGGGGCAGGGGGGCACTACCTGCATAGCCCACATGGTGTTCAGCATTGATCTCATTCATTGTGCTGTCTGCCTGAGTAAATCTACTGGCTTATGTGAACAATGTTCTCTCACGTGTGAATCTTTCAGCTCCTGATCTATTAAATCATGCATTTGGCTCCATCAAGTACTGAAATCCATATAATAACTATATTGCCTATGATAGAATCAACTCGTTTCTCGGAAGAAAAAGACAAGTTGACAACTATGCACATTACCCTACAATCAACAGTATAATCTTTCAACTCTGAAATATTTGGGTTGCCATTGATCAAAGTAGAATAAATGAGATATGTGTTGAACTAGGGATTTAGACACACATGTAGATATCATTGACATGTGCTATTTTCATATTTATACAATAATAATGTACTCCATTTATTTAAACGTGTTCTAGTCTGGGATATATAACATTCACACACACATACTTATACATTTATCGAGTAAATAACACCCGCATCCTTAATAACCAAACAAACTCTTATTGCTGTTGCTCAGTTTTAGGGAAGGGTATTTACTGACATGATAAGTTAAATAAAACAGTTATTGCCTCCTGTATGAAAATCAAGCTGATGTAATTCTTTACAAGTGCCTGGAAGAAATGGGTAGCAAAGAAGTTAATAGCTGCTGTCAACTTCATGGCCATTTGAGAAGCTGTAGTAATTACAGATTTGCAGAGGTCAGTTAGAATACGCTTGCATTTTCCAATGAACATGAAGAGTGTATTCTAATGGTAACAATGGCCGATTTTGTTTGTATTTTGAACACAGTAGCTTTTCAGATGGTGTTTTGGGTGGCTAGTATTTCCTGTTTTTTTGTGGTTGTTGCTGCTTCTAAAATTATCGGGACAGCTCTGATCAAAATAATGATTCAGAAAGCAGCTATACTGTGGTCTGCTCTTGATGTTCAAGTTCGTGATGGAGATTAACAACAACTTAATTATTGTTTTAATTGGATTTTCAGGATTTATGTCTGGTAAATATGATGCAAACAGCAACTAGATAATTAAACTGGTGACAAGTACTTAATGTTAACTGCAGAATGCTGTATTCTCTTTGTAAATCTAGATCAAGTCTCAGTTAACTTCTTTTCAATTGATTTCTGATGAATAGCTCTAAAAGCCTAGTCCCTCGATCATAATTAATGTATGTATTAAAGCAAGGGATATTCTGAAATAAACTCAGAGATTGTCCCAAAGGTAATAGTAATTGGTATGTGCCTGTCACAGTGCCATTTGTGTTTAATGTACAAAGCTGCAAAAGCCTGAGTTCTTTCACAACTCTCTTCATTTTGCATGTCATGTTGTATTGCAAAAGACATAAATTATTCTCACACAGCTAAAGTCACTCAGAATATTTTATTCAACTTATTAACAAAAAGCTAAAGCTTAATTTTAGTAAAATATTGCAAGAACGCGATATCTAACGGACATAATGAATGCAATGTGAATAGGTCGCCTTTCAAAATCGTGAGATTGCATTGAAAATGTGTGGAGCCACGGCTGATAATAATATCCTGTCGACTCCCAAATGACTAGTTCCTGGTCTAATTATTAGGTAGATGATCAGTCTTGTCGGTTGATGTGCACATTTCTTTAATCAGACGAGTATAACCCATCAATTAATTTACAGATTAAAGATGGCAGGCTCTTTGTTCCATATCATGTGAATATAAAATATCATGTGAAAAGCTGCTTTGTGTTAAAATTAAGAAAGAAATATACCATTGTTATAATTAAAATAATGCTTTGTTTAAAACCAATTAATTTAGAAATTGATTGGTCCCAGGCAGCTTGCCAATGAAGACAAGTTGAATATTAGGCTTCAATATCATTGTAAAAGTTTAGCAACACCAGATTAAAGTCCAACAGGTTTATTTGGTATCACGAGCTTTCGGACCATTGCTCCTTCACCAGGTGAGACTCACCTGATGAAGGAGAAGCGTTCCGAAAGTTTGTGATATCAAATAAATCTGTTGGACTTTAATCAGGTATGGTGACACTTCATACTGTACCTACCCAATCCAATCATGGTATCTCCACATGTTCAATATCATTGACAGTGGACTGTAGGTAGGTGAGGGTAGCTTCTCTGGGAGAGGGGAATAATGGAGGAATAGGGATGATTTGGAAGGTCAGCATTCAATGTTAAAGAGGGAATTCAATAGTGGTCAGCCGATGCCCGTGATTTTGCTGCAGAGCATACCTGCTCTTTCCATTCAGCTAATTATAATGTTTTTCAACCTTAGTTTTTCAGAGTTTTCTTTAAGTTAGACCATATTTAGACCTGCTTCTCCAGGATATAATTCGCTCAGCAATGGTGCAGGAAAACTAATTCAGTATGGAGGGAGGTGGTCGTGTAATGGTATTGTCACTGGACTAGTAATCCACAGACTCAGACACCAGAATTCTACTGTCCCGCCTATCATGGAATCAGAACTAGTAAAGAGCATATAATGGAAATGTCTATTGATCTCAGGCAGGATTTTCCAGTCTCGGGTAGAGTGAGACTGTTAAAAACCCACCCAGACCAATGCTCTGGGAACCTCTGTTCGAATCCCATCACGGCAGATAGTGCGATTAGAATTCAATAAAAATCTCAGCTTAAAAATCTGAAGACAATTATGAAACCATTGGTGTAAAAGCCCATCTGGTTGACTAATGCCCATCATGGAGAGAAATCTGCTCTTTCACCTGGTCTGGCCTTTATGTGACTCTGGGCCCACAGCAACATGATCAACTCTTAAATGGCCAGGTAAGCATTCATATTGAACTCTACAATGAATGGGATTGGAACTTGAACTGAATGGGCCGGCTGACATTTACTTAGGCGGTAGAAACAATGACAAATTCAGACCTGTCAATCACATCTGGAATCATGCCTTATAAATAATATCCCAGAAACCACATCACCGGCAGTAGGACAGACCCAGCAGCGGTGGCACCGGTACAGTTGGACAGAATTGCCCTGGGAGTCCTCAACATCAACTCAGAACTCCATGAAGTCTCATGGCGTCAGAACAAACATGGGGAAGGAAACCTCCTGCTGAATATCATGTACTGCATCCACCCTTTGCTGGTGAGTCAGTACTCCTCCATGTTGAACACCACTTTGAGGAAACATGACGGTAGCAAGCAGAGGCAGATTTACAATGTGGCCTCTGTGTGCTCAGCTCCTTTATACAACTATGGATTGACTCCATCACAAGTTTTATATCTGAAATTTTCATATTGTATTGGACAACATATATCAACATATATGAGAGCTCTGCAGTGACATTGATAGGCTAAATAGCTTCTACCCATGCTGTGAAATTCTATAGCTCCCACATGGAAATCCAATATCATCCCTGGAGTTCCATTACTGAATAAATCCATTACTTTCCAACATATTGAATAAAGAAGCTATCCTTTTCTGTGCCATACTCTGAACAAAGAACAAAGAAAATTACAGCACAGGAATAGGCCTTTTGGCCTTCCAAGTCTGCATTGAGCATAGTGTCCAACTTAATTAAAACCCTTTACCTTTCTGGGAACCATATCCCTCTATTCCCATCTCATTCATGTACTTGTCAAGACACCCCTTAAAAGTCACTACTGTATCCGCTTCCACTACCTCCCCTGGCAATGAGTTCCAGGCATCCACCACACTTTGTGTAAAAAATCTGTCTCGTACATCTCTTTTAAATCTTGCCCTCAGACCTTAAACCTGTGCCCCCTAGTAACTGATTCTTCCACCCTGGGAAAAAGCTTCTGACTATTCACTCTGTCATGATCTTATAGACTTCTAAGAGGTCTTCCCTCAATCTCTGTCACTCCAATGACAACAAATCAAGTTTCTCCAACCTCTCCTTATTGATAGTTTGCTGACGACACCAAAGTCGGAGGAGTTGTAGACAGTGAGGATGGATGTTACAGTTTGCAGAGGGACATAGATAAGCTGCAGAGCTGGGCCAAGAGGTGGCAAATGGAGTTTAATGTGGAAAAGTGTGAGGTGATTCACTTTGGTAAGAGTAACAGGAGTACAGAATATAGGGCTAATGGAAGGACTCTTAGTTGTGTCGATGAGCAGAGAGATCTCGGTGTACATGTGCCTAGCTCTCTGAAAGATGGTACCCAGGTTGATAAGGTTGTTAAGGAGGCATACAGTGTGTCAGCTTTTATTGATAGAGGGATTGAATTTCAGAGCCGTGAGGTCATGTTGCAACTGTGCAAAATTCTGGTGCAGCTACACTTGGAGTATTGCATACAGTTCTGGTCACCGCATTATAAGAAAGATGTAGGGGCATTGGAAAGGGTGCAGAGGAGGTTTACCAGGATGTTGCCTGGTATGGTGGGAAGGTCTTATGAGGAAAGGCTGAAGGACTTGAGGTTATTTTCATTAGAGAGAAGAAGGTTAAGAGGTGACCTAATTGAGGCATACAAGATGATCAGAGGGTTAGATAGAGTAGACAATGAGAGTCTTTTTCCTTGGATAGTGATGGCTAACACGAGGGGATGTAGCTTTAAATTAAGGGGTGGTAGTTATAGGATGGATATCAGAGGTAGGTTCTTTACTCAGAGGGTAGTAAGAGCATGGAATGCCCTGCCTGCAGCAGTTGTGGACTCGCCAACATTAAGGGCATTCAAATGGTCAATGGATAGGCATATGGACAACATTGGAATAGTTGAGGTTAGAGGGTGATTAGATTGGTTCCACTTGTCGGCCCAACATCAAGGGCCAAAGGGCCTGTACTGCGCTGTAATGTTCTATGTTCTATGTTCCATGTTCCTTAGACAAAATATGGAAATGAACACCTTTCAAACCCATGACTACTACTATTGAAAATAACAAGGGCAGCAGATAGACGGGAACGCCATCACCTGGAAGTTCCTCTCCAAGCCACACACCATTCTGACTTGGAAATATATTGTTGTTCTTTCACTGTTGCTAGGTCACAATCCTGGCTCTCCCTCTCTAATAGCAATATGGGTATACCTACACTACATGGGTTGAAGTGGTTCAAGAGGAAGTTTATTGCCATCTATTCAAGTGCAATTAGAGATGGATAATAAATGTTGCCCTGACCAGCAATGCCTACATCCCATCACAGAATGAAATAAGTATATTGGGGTATCTTGCAGGCATCAGTGCTTGTATGGGCCCTGGATTCTGCTATATTGGCATTTTGGTCCATCTTATTCACAGCTGTAAAAAGGGGAAGGCATGAATGATTTTCTCCTTTGAGACAGTACATGCTTTTGAATTTCTCAGTTGTCAGTAAATGTTTCAAGTGGAACAGTTGGATCATTTAAATTGAGATAGTAACAGACTGCAGCTGACATCAGTGCTCACACATTTAAGATTTTTTTAAAAGTTAAGAGCCTAAAATTACTTTTTCTCCAAACATGAAATACTGGGAAGGCTATCTAATAAATGTTAACTAATAAGAATACAATCACAGCACAAAGCACATGTCCAGACATCTTCCAGAAAAGGTTCTCATTGATTTCCAAATGTTTGGTGACAGCTACACTTTATTTTGCAGTCTGACATCCATGTTTGTTTAAGTTTGTGATTGTTTACAGAATTTAAGATTCTTATGAAACAAAGTGAGAAAGTAAGAAAGAGCAATGCTGTTGTTGAAGAGCATTTTTATTAATAGCTTGTTGTGGAGGGAGGAATGGTATTGTCAATGATTCCAAGTTCATCTCAACATAGAGAGATTTTGTGACTCTCCACTGACAATGGAGGCAGAGAGAAAAAAATACAACAATTGACGCCACACCTCAAAGTGTCATGTGGCTGCCTGCTATCTGGCAGTGCTTCAACTTCACAAACTGCTGGATTCAACAGCTATGTCATTATCTTGAGAGAAAACTGTCTTCTCAGCTGCTCTGCACCAGCTTGTGGCTCTTTCTACAGAGAGATCAGAAATACACAAGGCAACACAGTGTAAGGCATCATTGCGAAACATTGGGTGGATTTTACAGCCTTGCTCATCCCGAAACTGTAAAATTCCATTGCAGATCAAATGGCCTACCCATTGCCAGGCCCTCACCTGCTGCAATTTCCATGGCGGGCAGAGCGGTAGAATTCTGACGTTCAGTCTGACAATTTCCAAACGAGCTGTGAAGATAAATTTATTTTAATTTTTCTTTTCTATAAAATCTTCATTTTATTCATCCAATCCAAATTTTAAACCAATTGTTTGAGAAACAAAAGAACAGTGATAGGTATTTCTAATTCTTTTGTGGGTTGTGGTCATTGCTGGCAAGGCCAACATTTGTTACCCACCCCAGATTGCCCTCGAACTGAATGGCTCCTAGATCATTTTCGGAGGGTGGTTAAGCGTGAATCACATTGCTTGTGGGTCTGGAATCACATGTGGGCCAGACCAGATAAGGACAGCAGATTAGTAAACCAGGTAGATTTTTACAACAACTGGTCATCATTGCTGAGGTGAACTTTCAATACCTTATCTTTTGAACCAAATGCAATAGTGAGCGGCTAGAGCTACAACTACATGAATCCTTCAATAGTAGCATTTTCCAGGAGACGGGTCTTCCAGCTACAGTGTAAAGCAACAGGAAGTACTGTTGGGCAGTGATGGTCCGTGTTATGGTAGGGTATCAGATGGGAGGAGAGGAATGGAAAGGTGGCGTAGGTGTGAAAAGTGGTAGGAAAGAGAGAGCTGGTTATTGAATGGGTGACCCGATATGAAAAGTATAAAAGATAATCACTGGATGATAGGAAGGGATATCACAGGTTTAAAAGGGCAGTGGAAGTGTGAGGGTCAGTAATGGCAAGTGAAGGGGTGTTAAGGGTTGTTGGAAGGAATGCAGAAAGAGATGCAAATTCTGGGGGTCAACAGAATACAAGGGCAGAGCTACAGTCACAAGAGTGGGTCTCAGGAGGTCACTGACTTCAACACTCCACTTGGGCAACAGAATTTCAAAGATTCACAACGTTGTACACAAAGAAATTCTTCCTTATCTCGGTCCTAAGCAGCATTCTCCTTGTTTTGAAATTGTTAGTTGAAGGGTAATCATCAGAAGGATAAATGGAAGGGCATGGGAGGGATATTAATGTTTAAGAGAGGGAGGATGTGGGTGATGGGGGAGTGGTAAAGATAACAACAATCATGGCTACTCCAAACTTTACAAAACTTTGTGGTGGAGATGTTCCAAGGGAGTTGGGTCATTGGGTTGGGCAGACAGCTCATAGAACATAGAACATAGAACACTACAGCACAAACAGGCCCTTCGGCCCACAAGTTGTGCCGAACACATCAAAAACCTACCCAGCCATAGACCTATCTATAACCCCCAATCCCATTGGATCCCATATTCTCATCCAGAAGTCTTTTAAAAGACCCCAGTGAGTTCACCTCGACCACCACCGACGGCAGCCGATTCCATTCACTCACCACCATCTAAGTGAAAAACTTTCCCCTAGCATCCCCTCTGTACTTGCTTTCCTGCACCTTAAATCTGTGCCCTCTCGTCGCGACCATTTCAGCCCTGGGAAATAGTCTCTGACAGTCCACCCTATCTATTCCTCTCAACATCTTGTAAACCTCTATCAGGTCGCCTCTCAACCTTCGTCTCTCCAGGGAGAACAGTCCCAGCTCCCTCAACCTGTCTTCATAAGGCATGCCTCCCAATCCAGGCAACATCCTTGTAAATCTCCTCTGCACCCTTTCAATAGCTTCCACGTCCTTCCTATAGTGAGGCGACCAGAACTGCGCACAGTACTCCAAGTGTGGTCTGGCAAGGGTCCTATAAAGCAGCATTACCTCCTGACTCCTGAACTCAATCCCTCGATGAGGGATCGAGGAATTGTCAGTTGTCATCTGGACAACTGAAGGGCAATCTCAGAATGTAGTATGGACAATTCTAGGGCCTTGGGACAGATGAACATGTGAAAGGCAAAGGCTCAGTGTCTTGCATATGGCTTGCACAGGCCCTGTCAAATGCCTTTGCCTCCATGCACATGTATTATTGCATGGAACACAGGCCCAGCCTGAGGCACCCTCAGAAGATAATAGAGGTGCTCAGACTTTGATTTGATTTGATTTATTATAAGACATAGGAGCAGAATTAGGCCACTTGGCCCATCAAGTCTGCTCTGCCATTCAATCATGGCTGATATTTTTCTCATCCCCATTCTCCTGCTTTTTCCGCATTTCCCCTGATCTATATTAAAGACACTCAATGACCTGGCCTCCACAGCTTTTTGCGGCAAAGGGTTCTAAAAATTCAACACTCTCTGGCTGAAGAAATTCCTTCTCATCTCTGTTATAAAGCATCGTCCCTCTAGCCTGAGAGTGGGCCCTCTGGTTCCAGTTTTTCCCACTAGTAGAAACATCCCCTCCATGTCCATTCTAACCAGGCTTTGCAGCATCATGTAAGTTTCAATAAGAACACCTCCCCCCCCCATTCATTTAAATTCCAACGAGTCCAGATACAGAGTCCTCAACTGTTCTTCATATGACAAGTTCTTCATTCCAGGGATCACTCTTGTGAACCTCCTCTGGACCCTTTCCAAGGCCAGCATGTTCTTCCTTAGATACAGGGCCCAAAACTGCTCACAAAACTCCACTATACTTATTATCACATGTATTAGCATACAGTGAAAAGTATTGTTTCTTGCACACAAGACAGGCAGAGCTTACTCCATTCATAGAGAATGAAATGGGAGAATGCAGAAAGTAATGTTACAATCATAGCTAGGGTGCAGAGAAAGATCAACTTAATGCGAGGTAGATCCATTCAAAAGCCTGATGGCAGCAGGGAAGAAACTGTTCTTGAGTTGGTTGGTATGTGACCTCAAACTTTTGTATTTTTTCCCAACGGAAGAAGTCAAAAGATTCAGTGTCCAGGGTGCGTGAAGTCCTTAATTATGCTGGTTGCTTTGCCGAAGCAGTGGGAAGTGTAGACAGAGCCAGTGGATTGGAGGCTGATTTGAGTGATGGATTGGGCTACATTCACAACTTTTTGTAGTTTCTTGTGGCCTTGGACAGAGCAGGAGCTATACCAAGCTGTGATACAAGAAAGAATGCTTTCTATGGTGCATCTATCAAAGTTGGTGAGTCACAGTTGCCACACTTCCTTAGTCTTCTGAGAAAATAGAGGCTTTAGTGGGCTTTCTTAACTATAGTGTCAGCACTGGTGGACCAGAACAGGTTGCTGGTAATCTGGATACTTAAAAACTTGAAGCTCTCGATCCTTTCTACTTCACTCCTGCTGATGTAGACAGGGGCATGTTTTCCTTTATGCTTCCTGAAATCGATGACAATCCCCTTCATTTAGCTGATATTGAGGGAGAGATTATTGTCACCGACGAGTTCACCAGATTGTCTATCTCATTCCTGTAGTCTGTCAAGTAAGGCATCAAACTTAGCCACCATTCAAGTCAGTTGATCACAAGGACCTCTACCTCTGAATATCCTAGATTATAGATGGGCCTCTTCCTCTCTTCTCTTTCTCTCTCTTTGCTCTGGTTCCATAATTGTTCCTATACAAAGAGAGAAGATTGGGTTGAGAGAAATTTGATTCTTATATATGTCTTCCTCAAGATTTCAGTCTTTCAAGTAACCTAATGAATTGCATGCCATATGACTGAGGCAATGCAGGTTTTCCACAAGGGGCAGCACCATCCAGAATGGTGAACCCATGCAGATAGAGGAATAAGACTGACAGAGACATTTATTAATGGTGCATGCTTGTCCCCTATCCCTTAGTCCATCTCCTCTCTCAGTTTCCTGTGTGTATGTGTCAGGGACCCTCAGTGGTCTCTCCACCTGCAGACTAAATGGATTGTAGTGGGACTATGAGGCATCACCTTATCGTGTTCAGCAGTTATATTATGCATGGGCTGCATGAATGGTGATCTTGCCACTAAGGCCCAAGTCCCATCTGTAAATCAGTGAGGTAAGTGTTAGCAGTTGAGGATTCACCCTGGCAGCATGCAGGATGTTATTCATGCATTTGTGGCACTGCACAGAAGTCCTCTGATAGAGACTATAGGCAGTGAACTCCCTAAATTCTTCCTTCTCATGCTGAATTTGTATAAGAGCTTAGCCTCATCCTTCCCTCCTTTGGCAAGAAGATGCTATGCCTAACTTTTTTTGATTTGATTTGATTTGATTTGATTTTTTTATTGTTCCATACTGGTATACAGTCAAAAAGTAGTTTCTTGCATGCTATCCAGGGAAAACATACCGTTCATAAGATACGTAGGGAAAAGGGAAAGGATAGGGTGCAGAATATAATGTTGCTGTTACATGTAGGGTGAAGTGAAAAATCAGCTTAATATATGGTGAGTCCATTCAAAAGTCTGATATCTGCAAGGGAGAAGCTGCTCTTGAGTCAGTTGGTACGTGATCTTGGACTTTTATATCTTTTTCCAGACAGGAGAAAATGGAAAACAATGTATCTGGAATGCATAGGGTCCTTGATTAAGATTGTTGCTTTGCTGAGGTAGTGGGCAATATAGACAATGTCAGTGGATGGGAGACTGGTTTGCATGTCGGACTGGGCTACACTCATAACACTTTGTAGTTTTTTGTAGTCTTGTTCAGAGCAGGAGCCAAACCAATCTATGAGAAGGACATTCAGAGGCACAGGTCCCTGAGAACAGCTGGCTATTCCCTCTTTGAATGATGGCTAAGGGTGATGTTTCAGCACCTTTAAATATGGCACCTGGATATGATGGTGGTGGATGCATCATCCAGCCCGCCCAACCGTGAAAAACATAAGAAACTCTTGACTGCATAATTAATCAGGCTGACATTGTGTGATTCAATGCAAATTCTCACCAGCCTATGCAGCAGGAAATACTCCAGGCTCCCAGCCCGTCACAGGACTTAGTCCCAAATGGAAAATTCTGGCCTAATTATTCGCTTTCTTTAATATATATACCATGATTTATATTCCTTGTATTTTAAATATGTTGATTTGTCATTATGCTGCTGAAGTCCTCTCATAAATGAAGAATCATTTTTACTGGATGACAGCGAATTATTTTGATAAATGACTGTCAGAACTTCATGTAAATATTTTCTGGTGGAAAGAGAAGCAGTCAGTGGTTCCAATAAATTACTTTCTCTTTTTTGAATTCCATAAGAGCACTTATATAAAGAACGAAACTGCTCTCCATTATTTGGGACTGAGTTTTCTGCTGTAAATTCTAAAAGGACCTTCTCCAATTCATTTATTATTGTATTTATTTGATTGAAAACTAGTTTTGGCTCACTCAACCTCGAAGCCAAACCTCTCCTTCCAGACAGTTGATGTCACTCTCTTGACATCATTTTCAGAAATCTGATCAAGGCTGCACTGCTAAAAGTCAAAAGATCGTTGGAAGATATTTTTATTCCAGCAAGGAATATCATAATATTGCCTGTGCTTTACTCCAATCAGTTATGTCTCATTTTCATTAGTCTTCAATTATCTGCAAGGCACACTTAAAATGTATTTGAAAACATGTACCTGTTTCTCCTCTGCATTTAACTGAATTTATCCTTATGAGGAAATCAAAGGGATTTTATAGAAATTCTAAATTACGTTCAAAATTATTACTGGCATAAGCAAATTACAGTCGGCCATAGAATTAAAGGACATTTTATTTCATGACAGTATTGTGGATACTTCAGAATGAAACCCATGCATCGGATAATGGCATTACGTGACATTATGTAAAGTCATCCATCACCTTGGCCTGTTGGACGATCGCCTTGTTTTTCATTGGAACATGTGATTATAAGCAATGAATCATTTTCACAGGCAGAAGACAAGATAATGTGAACAGTTAAAAACAGTGATATTGGATGTGAAAGAAATGGAAGTGCACATTTTGCTTTTAAGTCTCACATTTTTCACTATAGTCACTGTCACCGCTAATCAATCCCTATTGATACTTTAATGAAAAGGAACTCTTCCGTGCTTGACTACCCACACCTCCATTTCCCAATATTTCAGCAGTTTTCTGGAATCATTGACTCTGTTATATACTAACTATGCCATTCCCATCCAGGATATCAAAAAACAGGAAGTCTATTTGTGTCACAAGTAGGCTTACATTAACACTACAATGAACTTACCATGAAAATCCCCCAGTTGCCACTTTCCAGCATCTGTTTGGGTACATTGAGGGAGAATTTAGCATGGCCAATGCACCTAATCAGCACGTCTTTCAGTCTGTGGGTGGATACCGGAACACCAGGAGGAAACTTGAAATTGGGCTGGTGTCTGCGGGAGTTTGCGCGTTCTCCCCGTGGTTGCGTGGGTTTTCTCCGGGCACTCCGGTTTCCTCCCACAACCCAAAAATTCGCTCTTAGGCTGATTGAGAAACAAATTGTCCCTATAGTGAGAGTCTTCCATATTAAGAATAACCTAAATTTAGAATAGGATAATGGAATTGCTACTATATAGTTATGACGGCGGCGCGGGCTCGTTGGGCCGAAGGGCCTGTTTCCCGTGCTGTGTTGCTCTTTAAAAAAAAACTCATGCAGACATGGGAAGACAATGACCCAAGCCAAGATTCAAAGTTGAGTCCCTAGCACTGTGAGACAGCAATGCTAGCCACTGTGCCATCATACCATTAATAAACCAGCCCTGTATGAAAGGTCAGTGGAACCAGATAAGATGCTATTGTGTAAAAATCATCTTCCAGCTTTATGGAGCCTCAGATTTCCTGATACAACATATGACTAACCGTTTTTTTTATTGTTTACTTGGACAGTTTTTCAGGATAGAGGATGGTTTGCCTCCATTGTAGTTTGATGGGCTCTGAGGTGACTAATAGCTCCAATACAATCTGCAGTCTCTATGGCATGTAGGGAAGTGGCACTTTGAGGGCTCAGGTGGATGAGTTGTGGAGTTTGAACATTCTCTCTAACACTTCGACCTCATACTCTATGTTTCCTATGAAGCTACTCAACATGTTCGGTGTCTTGCCAAATGAACCTTCTCCATCTGGATCAGTCAGAAGTCAGGGACTCCCACCCGTTGATGGGTATTTTTGACCTTTTCAGGGATGTTTTGAGAATGTTCCAAAAGCATTTTATTGTCATCTTGGGAGTCTCCTGCCACAACTGAGTTTCGAGTAGTACCAGGAAGACAAATAACATGTCATTTTCAATAGCACTGGCTTTAATTGATTATGCCTTGGACTACTTTCCTTGCCACTACATTTGGAGGATCTTGTGATGACACCCAGAAGGTACTTCTCCCATGGTTTGATCTGCTTCGTGTGGACTCCAAGTTACTTCACTCAGAATTTACAACAATGAAATGATTACTCCAAAGAATTTACTAACTTATCTATTTTAAAAGCAAATTTAATGGGCTGTACCTTGGTACAATGGTTAGCACTGCTCCTCAAATCACCTGGGACCCAGGTTACGTTCCAAATGTGTGGAGTTTACACATTCTCCCTATATCTGCGTGGGTTTCCTCTGGGTGCTGTGCTTTCCTCCTACAAACATCAAAGATGGATTGGACATGCTAAATTGTCCCTTAGTGTCCCAAGATGTGTAGGTTAGATGGATTAGCCATGGTAAGTGTGTGGGGTTATGGGGATAGGGCAGTGAGATGGCCTGGGTAAGATACTCTGTCAGAGAGTTGGTGCAGACTCAGTGGGCCAAATGACCTCCTTCTGCGCTATGGGATTTTTTTAGAAGTTTAACTTTAATTCATTTAAAATAAATTACAAAGCAGGTTCTACAAAGAAATAATAAAATTGATTACTGCTTCTTTAAAAGTAAGTATCAAATTTTATATAGTTGAATTAACCTACTTTAATATAGAATGGAGCAAATTATTTCTCCTGTTATAAATCAGGAGGTATTTAAAAGAAACATGCATTAAATTACTGGCTTTCAGCACTCTTATTTGCCTTTGGAGAACCTAGTGAGGGAAAAGATGTCAGGGAACTCCTCCATATGTTAAGTATTAAAAAAACTGAGGAGTGGCTGTGCCACTGACTTTTCAATGAGCAAAGAGCACAGAACTAACCGAATTAAGCACCAAAAAAATCACTTATGACAGCGCAAAATTAATGGCTTGAAGAACAAAAATGTCCTACTAATGCAGCCTGTTTTTGAGGCTAGGATTAATGGTTGCTGCTAGTGACAATTTATTACATTGTTAAGAACCTGCGCAGCGTTTGACTTAACCCTGCTTAGCGACGTACAAAATACGACAAGTGACCTAATAGTTCAGGCAATAGGGTACCCATTTTCCAACTGAAAGATAATAGTAAAACCTCGAGACAGCTGGATGTTTGAACTTGCCTTCCATTGCCTTAGCCAATTATTCTATTTCTCAGCTGGGTCCTTCATTACTGTGGGATTATTTCTTGGTACAGGGAAGACTGGGGGATGGGATGGAGTATCATTGAAATGCTTTAATGTCAGGAAACAATGCTTGCCGGCAATATGGACTGCAGATTATTCCGTAACTCAGAGTCCCAAAGGATCACAGGTTGTACAGTCACGAGATGTCCTGAGGGAAATAAAAATGGGATAATAAGTATGTTTTTTTTTAAAAAGCTTGTCTTGTAATGTCATGCTTTATTATTAATTCAGAGGAAAGGTGAAAAAAACAAGATTGTTTTTGCAATGACTGAAAGACTTCACATCTTAGCCAAAATGGCACTGGAACACAATTATAGAAGTCTCTTCCCTGAAACCCAACACCACCATTCTCACAGAGGGATGCGGAGGGGGGAGGAATGGAGGCAGGTGGTAATTTGCACTTCCATGGTTCCCAGAGATAGCTGAACACTCAAATAGATGCAAACTTCATGACTGGAATGTCCAAAACATGATTCGGTGGCTTTAGATATTTGGGCAAAAGGCTAACTTAAGAAAAAATTTGTCCCTAAATAGCATAAAGAACCATTTAGATAGAAATAGATAAATATGACCATAATTTGAATCAGATCTCAAAATTTAGTGAGTGCACAAATTCTATTCACACAATTTTTATTTCAGCGTTTAATCCTCTGTATACTAAACTGCATTGTATTAATTTGAGCATCTAAAAGGCCTTATTCAGGAGTCAAAAGCATAGAATCATAGATTCCCTCCAGTGCAGGAAGAGGCCATTCAGCTCATCAGATCTGCATACTCTCTGGAAGATCTTCCATCCAGGCCCTCCACCCTATTCCATGTATTTACTATTCCACCTAACCTACATATCTTTGGACAATAAGGGGAAATTTGGCGTGGCCAATCCATCTAGCCTACACATCTTTGGTATGTGGAAGGAAGCTGGAGTATGTTGAGGAAACCCACACAACACAGGGAGAACATGCAAACTCCACATATTCACCCAAGTTAGGAATCAAACCGGGGACAAGGAGGCACTTAATACCAAAGTGACTGTCAAATGCTTGAATTAAATTTAAATCCTTATTTGTAAGTAAAACAAACAGATCAAGTTTCAGAATTGGTAGACGATGCAACATTACACAAAATTTAATATTTGTTCCAAGAAGTAGGGATCCTAACTTAATTTAGTAGCCACTGATTAGCCCATTTTAACATGTAAAATGTATGTTCTACCATTAAATTATGCTTAATTTCATTTGCACTGTGCTGCTGCCACTTCAGGCTAAATGTAGAGATGCCGGCTTTGGACTGGGGTAAACTCATTAAGAGTCTGGCAACACCAATTTTAAATCCAACCGATTTATTTGATAGTAAATTTGCTAGCTTTCGGCCTTTGTAGCCTTCGTTAGGCAAATGAGATGTTCTGGTCTCCAAAAGCTGATATGTGTGCTTTTGGAGACCAGAACATCTCATTTGCCTGACGAAGGCTACAAAGGCCAAAAGCTAGCAGATTTACTATCAAATAAATCGGTTGGATTTAAAATTGGTGTTGCCAGACTCTTACTGACTTCAAGCTAAGTCCAGAAGTCTGGAACCTTGGTGTACAACTTTATTTCAGCCCGGCTCTCAACCCAACATCAGGACATCTTTCTTGCATCTCCATAACATTGTCATTTCCATCTCTATCTCTTCCCATGGTTATAATGTTATATCTTGATGTCCAATTTCTCCAACAATCACATCTTGGTCTCCAGCCTCCACTAACTACAACTCATCCAAAAGGCATAGCCTTCAAATCCATCCTGTT
Source organism: Sphyrna mokarran (assembly GCA_024679065.1). Classification (NCBI taxonomy): domain Eukaryota; kingdom Metazoa; phylum Chordata; class Chondrichthyes; order Carcharhiniformes; family Carcharhinidae; genus Sphyrna; species Sphyrna mokarran. Next base: position 41,860,906 of record JAGIQG010000006.1, on the reverse strand, counting down.
GGGACCTACATAACCTCTGTCCACCATACTGAAGCAATAGCCCAATATCCCCTATATACTGCAACTTTTGATTTTCTGATACTAACTTATTTATGTCAAATCTTTCAAATTTATTCCACCATTAATACTCATTTTTCAGCTGTTTTCTCAAACATCTGACACACTTTCCTCTCTATTTTGCTTTCTTGTTCTCCTGTGTCTAGTCAGCTCATATATTTTTGGGAGTGTTGAACATTACGTTATTACATTTCAGTCTTATTTACAGAACTTTGGAAGGTGTGTTGACAATTTGCAGAACAGCAGTGTTAATTAAGAGGATACAATGCAACATAAAACCATAAATTGTTGTGGATATTGAACTCACACATGATTTTAATTGAAGATTAATTTCTCTTACAAGGGTGGGAGTTCAGCTTTTCATCAGGGTTCAGCATTGATGGTCCAATAGTCCGTTGCAAAGCTGAGCACGGAGTGCAGTAACTGAACAGAGAGGGCACTGTAGCACAGTGATTAGCAATGCTGTCTCACAGTGCTAGGGTGCTGAGTTCAATTTTGCCCTCAGGTCACTATCTGTATGGAGTCTGCACATTCTCCCTGTGTCTACATGGGTTTCTTCTGAGTGCTCCAGTTTCCTCCCAAGTCCAAAGATGTGCAATTTAGATTGATTGGTCATGTTAAATTGTTCCTTAGTGTCTTGGAGATTAATAGGATAAATATGTGGGATTACGAGAATAGGGCCTGGGTGGTAATGTGGCCGGTGCAGACTTGATGGGCCAAATGGCCTCTTTCTGCATTGTAGGGATTCTATGATTCTGTGAAAGCAATGTGTAGACATCGCCAGATCTCATAACTTTATCACTGCAGCAAATATATTTTAGACAATTCACTATGATGCAACATACTATTAAGCCACCCAAGCAAGATAATTGGGCATTCTGTCAGCGTGTGAATATTCCTGCACTAGAATAGAACAGAAGGAAACACTTCCTCCCTCCCAAACCCACAAGTGAAGATGGCATTGCAACTGCAAAACTCATTTCTTTCCAGATTCAATTCACAGAGTCACAGAAACATTGCAATTCAGAAGGAAGTCATTTGGCAAGTCATGTCTGCATGGGCTTTTTGAATAACATTATGACTGAGTGCCATTCCCCTGTCTTTTCCCCATACCCCTGCACATTGGTTCTTTTCAAATAATCTAATGTCGCCTTGAATCCATTACACTTCCAGGCACTGATTCTAGAACTGAACCATTCACTAAGTGAATTTTCTTTTTAAACCACATTTGCTTCTTTTTAAATCACTTTAAATCTTTTCCCACTTGTTCTTGATCATTTTATGAGCGGGAATAAATTCTCCCTATCTGCTCTGTCCAGAACTGTCATGATTTTGATCATCTCTGTCAAATCTCCTCTTATCATTTTTCTCTCCATAGAAAACTATCCCAATCGTTCCAATCTATCTTCACAACTAAAGTTTCTCGTCCCTGCATTCTTGTAAACTTTCTCTGCACTCTCTTCAATGTGTTCACATTCTTCCTATAGTATGATACCCAAAACACAATACTCTAGCTGAGATCTAACTGGTGCTAGAACAAAGAACAAAGAACAAAGAACAACACAGCACGGGAAACAGGTCCTTCGGCCCAATGAGCCCGCGCCGCCGTCTTAACGTCTTTATGACATAACCATGACCTTAGGCTATGCCTATTGTGGAAGATTCCCATATAGGGACCAATATAGGGACAATTTGTTACCCAATCAGCCTAAGAGCACATTTTTGGGATGTGGGAGGAAACCGGAGCACCCGAAGAAAACCCACGCAACCACGGGGAGAACGCGCAAATTCCCGCAGACACAGGCCCAAATCCATGTGTCTGCACAGCAACAGCGATAGTCTCTGAGCTGTCATGTTGCCCATCAGATGGTCCAGTTTAAGCATACACTAACGACGTGAAGCACTAGGCCACTCCTGAAGCAACATCCAAGAGCAGCCCTCGCACGACCTGCCGAGTGCATGCACCTTGTTGGTCAAGGTGGACCGAATTGCCTGTGGAAACAAATAAGACAGTAAACATGAGAAAAACTCAGGGATAGACATCCCTGAGACAAAACTAAAAGATATTCTAATACTATTTGGTCGTCCCAAAGCTCCCGATATTTAGACAGTCCTACTATATCCCTCTATCCGCAGACCGCTCATGTGGCTGTCCAAGAGACCCTTAAACAACCCTAGCGTGCCTGCTCCCACCACCTTACTCGGCAGTGCATTCCACACCCCCACTACCCTCTGTGTGAAAAACTGCCCTCTAATATTCGTCTTATACATAGCCCCCCTCGCCCTAAGCCCGTGACCCCTCGTTCTATCCTGGTGCTCTGAATAAGTTCAACATAACCTTCTTGCCTTTGTACGCTACATCATTATTAATAAAGCAAGCTTTAAGCTTTATGAACTGCTCTCTCCACCAATCATGCTATCTTTAGCAATCTATGTACATATCCACCAGGTCTCTCTTCTCCTCCACACACTTTACAGTTTTTCTTATTAAATGTTGTCTCTCCAAGTTTTTCCTACCAAACCAAATCACCTCATGTTTCTCTGCATTGAACTTCATGCCATCTATCTGTTCACTCCACCAACTTATACTGTCCTCCTCACAGTTTACAATATTTCCAAGTTTTGTATCATTCACAAAGATCTAGATCATTAATATATATCAGGAAAAGCAAAGTCCCAATACTGACACTTGGGGAACTCTACTACAAACCTTCCTCTAGCCCAAAACTATCGATTAATCATTACTCGCTGTTTCTTATTACTCAGCCAATTTTGTATCCACATTGCTACTGTCCCTTTTATACCATTGGATATAACTTTTCTCACAACACTGTTGTGTGGCATTGTTTCAAACGTCTTCTTGAAGTCAATGTACATCATATCAACAGCACTGCCTTCATTACACCTTTCTGTCACCTCCTCAAAAAACTCCAACGAGTTAGTTAAACACAATCTTCCCTTAAGAAATCCATGCTGGCTCTTTCTAATTCCCTAATCTGTCCACAATTTTCCATGTGATTACCAATTCTATCCTGAATAATTGTTACTAGAAGTTTCTCCACCACCTAAATTAAACCGATTGATCTGTAATTGCTGGGCTTATCTTTACAATCTTTTTTGAACAAGAGCATAGTGAAATTCTCCAGTTCTCCAGCACATTCCACGAGTCTAGAGAAGATGATTATGGTCAATGACCATGCAATTTTCACTCTCATTTTCATCAATATCTTTGGCTGCATTGCATCCGGTCCCAGTGCCTTATCCATTTTAAGTACCAACAGTTTTTCCAATACCTGATCTTTATCAATTCTGAACCCTTCTTGTGACAGAGTTTGTACTCTGTCACCATGGCTTGGATATTATCTGTTTCCTTGGTACAAGCAGATGAACAGTGTTCACTTAACACCTCAACCATATCCCTTGCCTCACGTGTAAATTGCTTTTTAGTCCTTAGTCGGCCCTACTTCTGCTTTTACCACGCTTTTATGTTTTATACGCTGATACAAGACTTTGGAATTCCCTTTTGTTTTGTCTGCCCACCTTTTTCATTATCTTCTTCGCTTCTCCTCTGAATCTTTTGCATTCAGCTTTGTTCTCAGTTATAGTTTCTACCTGACATTTGGCATAAGCACACTTTTTCTTCTTTATCTTAATTTTTATCCCCTTATCATCCAGTGAGCTCTGGATTTGTTTGTCTTACCTTTTCTTTTGAGGGAATATACCTTGACTATGCCCAAATAATTTCTTCTTTGAGAGAAGTCTATCATTTAGCTCCAGTTTTTCCTCATCAAGTTTTGGTTCTAGTCTAGCCAGCCCAGTTCCATTCTTGCCCCACTGAAGACAGCTCTCTGATAGTTAAAACAAAGGGAGAAAAAAAATGGGGAATTATAGACCAGTTAGCCTGACATTGGTGTTGGGGATAATGCTGGAGTTAATTATGAAAGATGTGATACCTGAGTCTTTGGAAATAGATGATAGGATCAGTCCAAGTCAGCTTGGATTCTCTAAAAGGGAATAGTGCTTGACAAATCTTCTGGAATTTTTTATGGATGTGACCAATCGAGTGGACAAGGGTGAACCAGTGAATGTTGTGTACATGGACTTTCAAAAATCTTTCGACAAGATTCCACACAAGAGATTATTGAGCAAAATTAAAACTCATGGTATTGGAGGTTATATATTGATGTGGATAGAGAACTCGTTGGCAGACAGCAAGCAGAGAATTGGGAATAAACAAGTCCTTTTCAGAGTGGCAGGCAGTGTCAAGTGGAGTATCGTAAGGTTCAGTGTTGCAATCCAGCTGTTCATGATATATATTAATGATTTGGACAAAGGAATTGAATGCAATATCTGCAAATTTGCAGACATCACTAAACTGGATGGCAGTGTGTGATGTGAGGAGATGCTAAGAGGCTGCAGGGTGACTCGGATAGGCTTGCTGAGTGGGCAAATACTTGGCAAATGCAATATAATGTGGATAAATGTGGGGTTATCCACATTGGTGGCAAAAACAGGAAAAAAGTTATTATTCGAATGGTGGCAGTTTAGGAAAAGGGGAAGGGCAACATGACCTAGGTGTCAGAATGGAACAGTCGCTGGTATGCAAGTATGAGGATTTGAGTAGAGAAGTAAGGATGCTTACTGCAGTTTTACAGGGATTTGCTTAGGCCTCACATTGAGTATTGTGTGCAGTTTTGTTCTCCCAGCAAGAGGAAGGGCATTCTTGCTTTTTTGGGAGTCCAGCAAAGGTTCACCAGACTGATTCCCGGAATGGCGGGACTGACTTATGAAGAAAGACTTGATTGACTGTGGTTGTACTCAATGGAATTTAGAAGAATGAGAGGGGATCTATTAAAAACATATAAAATCCTGATGGGACTATCCAGATTAGATGTGGGAAGAATGTTCATGATGTTGGGAAAGTTCAGAACTAGGATTCACAGTCTAAGAATAAAGGATAAGCCATTCGGGACTGAGGTGAGAAAGAACTTCTTCACTCAGAGAGTTGTGAACCTGTGGAATTCTCTACCACAGAAAGCTATTCTGTCCTGTTCATTACATATGTTCAAGAGGGAGCTGGACATAGCTCTTGTGACTAAGGGATCAGGGGGCATGGAGAGAAAGTGGGAGTGAGATACTGAAAGTGCATGATCAACCATGATCATATTGAATGGTGGTGCAGGCTCGAAGGACTGAATGATCTATGTCTGCACCTATTTTCTATGTTTTTTATCATTATCTACTGACATGACTACCCAGTCACCCATTTATCAACGTACCCATCTATCCACCTCTACTTACCCACCATCCACCCTCTGACTCATTTACCCACTCGCACACATATTCACTAACTTTTGAAGACTGGACCTTGAAACTAACCACAGTAGCTAGTGCCATAAAAAAGGGGGTGTGCCTAATCTTCTACTAATTTTATTCTGTTCGCATGAAATTCCTTCAGGAATGGTGCTGTAAGTATTTCTGTGGAAGCTGGGATTGGAAGGTTCCTGAAGAAATGGACAGCAGCATTGAGTCAGTAAAATTAATGAGTTCAGACTGACCACTGCTCAGAAACTAACTATTTGCCAAGACAGCGAAATGATTATTTTGTACATTTGTACTGTCCAATAAGCATATTATAAACTCTGAAATTGCTTACACTTTGTTTTGATCAGAGTAAACAATTGCTGCAAGTTTGATTTTAAAAGCTTTGGCAGTTTTTATGAATTCCATATGGATGTGAATCTGATACTGCTCTCTGGATTAAAGATCAATATAAAGTCCATTAACAAAGCTACTAGCTCAATGCATTCACACTAGTCATGTCATTGTGTGTGTCCATGTTTGCAACATACGATGGCTGCTGGTCAATAAATTAAGGCACACTATCATATCTAAAAGATTTTTTTGTAAACCAACATGATGGCTCTTTCGAATTAACATGTCACCTCCAAATAAATTGCTCTGCAACCTATTATTTACCAATCTAAGTATTCTTCATGAGCTCTAATCCTTGAGTTAGATTTTGTCTTTGCTCAACAGAAGTAATAATAAGTCAACATAAAAAGCAGGAATCATATAGAACAGACCAGCAATTTGCAATCTCTCATTTTACATCATCAGAAAAAGTCAGGATCCATTCCATTTTATGCTGCAAACATCCAATTACATTGAAAAGTCAATATCAAACAGGTGACTGTCTCTTGATTGTTAATTTGATTCAGTTAATCGCTTTCTTCCCATTTGAATTCAGGGCTTCATGTCAATGTAGTACTCTAGGAGTTCAGCATTGTTGAACAGTTGCAGGGGCACCTTTTAGATAAGGCATTGAACTGAGATTTCTGTAGACCTCTCTGTATCACTCCAGGCCCAATACATGTTTCTGGGTTGGTATTTATATGGTGATTATCTGGCAAGACATCACCATCAAGAACAAACTTACAGCTGCAACAGCAGCAGATCTACCACGGGACCTTAAAGAAGGAGGGAAAACATATGGAACAAGAAGGAGGATTATTGAGCTAATCACTGGGCCCCTAGCAATGATTTGGATACCTTGCAAAGCTTGAGATTCTCCTGCAAAATGCAGGAGAACCTTTGCATAATATTGGCCCATTAAAGGTTTGCAGGCAACCTCTACATTTGATGATAAACAGGCAGGCAAAGGCAAGGTTCAAAAACAGAGGTGGGGAAGGCTATGATGCCTTTAAGATGGCGATGTATGTAGTGCTCTAATTACACAAAAGTCCAATTAACCAACTCATCCTGTTCATTGAAAACTGAAATCAATCCCATTTCAAAATAGTAGTCCTAGTGATCATACACAGGTCTGAATTTTATGAGCCTTTTGGAGGCAGGTCTGAAGACAGGAAAGCTGGCAAAATAAAGTTTGAAGGCAACAGAAGACAACATGCCTAACACCCTTCTGTCACTATGCCATTTTGCCAATGGTGGGAAGACCCAATTGAATCATTTAAGTCACCAACTAAGAGCCTCTCGTCTGTACGTTTGGCATTTTATCAGCACTTGGGAAGAGCCTTCTCGATGCCCCATTGAGCTTGGAGTTGGGGTATGAGAAGAGTGGGGTCTTTCTGGATACTTTTTAACCCATAGGTCGTGGTAGGAGTTGGGCTGCCAGCAATGGCAGCATTCCCAGGTGTCACTCTTCTCAGGTTGGCCCCCTCTCCCTCACCTTGGCTGGCTTGACACTCCTAGACACTGCTTATCTGACTTAAAGGGTGCAGACCATCAAAGCACCCTCATCTGTTCAGGTGCAGCCCAGCACCGTCCACTGCAAGCAGTACTGCTCCTGAAGCTTTTGTGGTAAGGTGACAATCCTTTGTCAGGATAGTGGCCTCAGAGGCAGCCACTGAATTAGCTGCAGCCGATAGTGTGCAGCTCCAGGCCCTGCTGCCTGCTGCAGAGCTTCACCGTCCTGACAATCCCCTTCCTATTTCTGACCTAGCGACAGTACCCTTGCCAGCTAGACAAAGTTGGAGCTACAAAAATGGAGGTTGGCCATTCAGTCCCTCAAGCTCAATCTGTTGTTCAATCAGGCCATGGATAACTTATTGCTCAGATACATTTATCCTCCTTTGCTTCATATCATTTGACATTCTTATCCCACCTATTGGGATCTGAAAAAAAATTAATCAGTTCAGCCTCCACAGTCTTTTTGGAGAAGAGAAATGGAGAATTCCACGACTATTTGTGTGAAAGTACGTCCTGATTTCCATGATGAAGTTTTTAATGTGGACCTTGGTCTTTTCCCAATGTCAGTTCTTTTTTTCCTGGGAATTAAATTTTACCATCATGAAATATCACTGCAGTATGTCTATTGAACCACTGTGAAATTCAATGTGCAGTCGAATGAGTGAGGGGTTAAACAACTTTGCAAACTCACAGACTAAAATCCCCAATGGTCACTGTACAGGCAGCAGCACGCTAAACATCAGAGCGACTTGCGTGCCCCAGATGTGCAAGTATTTAAATCGATTTAACATCTCAAGTCTTCCAATTCATGCTGGGAAGATAGCCAGTCATTTTCTGTGTATGTCTTGCTTGTCATGAAATGCATTAGTTTTGACATATGTGCCGGGTCTTCATGATATGTCAGAGTCATAATGCAGCAGGATCAACCACAGAATGAGTTCTGCCAAAGCTAGGGCAGCTGCATCCAGGCACCCTTTGGACAATTTTATATTCAGGTTTCACACCAAAGTTATGTTGCTGGGATGAGTGGATAGGGAGCAGCTGTTCCCCTTAGTTGAAGGCTCAATCATGAGGGAACACAAGTTCGAGGTGAGGGGAAGGAGGTTTATGAGGGAAAAATCTTTTTTACCCTGAGCAAGTAGTGGTTCTATTTGCAGCATTTTCAGGCCTTGATGAAGTGAGAATCTGCATGGATGCGGGCGCAGATCGTGCTATTTACCTCATGCCCGACCTTACTCTTGCATTGCACTCGTTTTCAGGTGCCTGAAAATGGGTGCAATGCAATGGTAAAATCGGGCCCTATTTTGTATGGATTATATGTTTAAATTTTAAGACCACATTATTTCACAACAATACAGTTCATGCTTTGCCTTTTTCTGTGATAATAAAAGTTTTAAGAATTTCTTGGTATATTTTTATCCCTCACAAAGTGGAAGAAAACAAAGTATAAAGCATTTTGAGACATCTTCACTGCAAAGATATGAATACCTCTTTCCTGAATTTAGTTTTATTTGATGACATTTGGTTTTACAAATTACTTCGACTTTCAATCAAAAAGACACACAGCTGCACAAAGCTTTATCAATTCGACAGATTTTCTCTAAAGGTCAGATGGAAAGTAAATATTGCTCCAGAACATTCATACCCATAGTAATCATGCAACACCAAGTTCACTTTATTCCTCACAGACAACAGATTATTTGAGTTTGATGCCAATATGGACATCTGTGATTTGAGGGCAGAATTGCACAAAACCCCTTAGACACAAAATCTGGCTGAACGTTAATATTTTCAATTCTCTCAATCACAAGCATCAAAGTTCTTAAAGGAGAATACAGACTGATTTAGATTCCTCACTCACTTATTCTTGAACACACATTGAACAACTATGGTAACATTATGAAGGTACCATGCTTTTCAATCATTCAAACATTTCTACTTCCATTTTACTTTTTGATGGATTTACATCTGTTTACAATGGTGGGCACTTAGATGCAGCTCTCTTTGTTCTTCAGTCATGAAGCTTTTAGCAGCAAATATGAGACCAACCGTAGTGTAGTAGCTGGAGAAAGTATATGCTGAAGAAATCCTGCTTGAGATCTCAATCATCATCATCCCTCAAAACAATCAAGTATTTTGACTGTGTTAAAAGCAAAAATGCTGGAAATGCTCAGCCGGTCAGGCACTACCCGTGGAGGGAAAATCAGTTCATATTTCAGGTCTGTGACTTTTCCTCAGAAATGCTTGGCTGATATTTTGGATATAAACACAATCTCCATGCAGGGCGCTGTCTTGTCATTTGTTCCGGATCTACAAAGAGTGCCTATTTCACTAAGTAAGTTGCTCAAGGCTGAATTTTGTAAAAAATCATTATTATGGGAAACACGTGTTTAGTATACTGCCTCACAGTACCAGAATCCCAGGTTCAATTCTTGGCTTGGGTTACTGTCTGTTTGGAGTTTGCACATTCTCAACATGTCTGTATGGGTTTTCTCTGGGTAGTCCAGTTTCCTGCCACAGCCTGAAAGATATGCTGGTTAGATGCATTGGCTGTGATAAATTCTCTCTCTGTGTAGCCCAACAGATGCTGGAATGTAGTGACTACAGGATTTTCATAATAATTTCATTGCAATGTTGATATAAGCTTACTTGTGATTAATAAATAAACATTATTATCCATCGACAGCTTGCTCTATGTACATCTCAGTAACTCTGCATGTGCTTGGACTTCTTCCCTCCAAAGCTTGTTACTTGACATAGATACATCAGATATCAACCCTTTATTCTACAGGGCACCTTCCAACGTATTATCATGAATGCCAAACTTTTCTACAGGATTACATTTTGGAATGTACCTATAACTCAGTGTGAAACAGAGAATTCTGGATAAATATTTCAGCTGGGAGACATGCCCATGTGATTTGGTTGCCATGGTGAGAGAAGCTCAAACAGAAACTCTGCAATGGAGTTAGCAGCTTTAATGTCTTTTTCGCAATATCTTATTGACAAAGGACAGCAAGTGTTTTTGAGATGCTGAAAAAAAGCCAAGTAATTTCACATTGACAACTAAATAGGACTGTTGTGAGATTTCAGTTTCTGTTCCAAAGAAGGGGGTCAGAACAGAGAGGGTCCTTGCATATTTAAGAAAACAAGAGCTATCAAAATACACCTTGCCAGTGATAATTGGATCTAAAAAAGCTCTAACAGGAAACAGTTAGAACAGTTATTAAAGGGTACTGAAAGCTTTGCCTCAGCATGAAGTGGACCAGTTGGAGAGCTGCAAGTAACTGTTCCTATAGTGTTACATATGTGCCAGAAGTGTGTTGCATAATGAAAGAATTTCACAAAACACATTTAAGCTGTGTTAGCTAATACGAAAGTTGCCTTTTCTTTAGCTCAATGTATTAATGCCTGTCAAGTATTGTTTAATTATGCTAATTTTAGTTTGTTTGTTACAATAAATCTTAAAAATGTGAAATTTTTTTCTTCCAGTTCTTTCCATCAGTTGCTGTAAGATTCAACTCTTTCTAAAGGTTTTTATTCTCCAGGGGAACATAACATTTGTAAGATGCTTCAAGTAGTTCAGTAGGTTTCACAAAGAAGTTCTGAGTCTTGTATAATTTAATAAGCATTTATTAACTACTCATGAATTTGTACAAATATACAGTATAAGGTCTAAGTTAAGAACTCTCTACATGCTTATTTTTACACACATCTTTGTCCAGGACAAGACTACCCTCAAAGTATTTTCAAAAATGTTTATTCATTAGTGTCACAAGCAGGCTTACATTAACACTGTAATGAAGTTCCTATGAAAACACCCTTGTTGCCACACTCCGACGCTTGTTCGTATACACTGAGGGAGAATTGAGCATGGCCAGTGCACATAATTAGCATGTCTGTGAGACTGTGGGAGGAAACTGGAGCACCTGGAGGAAACATGGGGAGAACCTGCAACCTCCACGTAGACAGTGAGCCAAGCTGGGAATTGAATTTAGTTCCCTGGTGCTGTGAGGAGCAGAGCGAAACATTGTGCCACAGTGTTGCCCCTAGCTCAAATCATGTGTTAGTTTTCATCACACTGTGGGGCAATATGGTCCTTAATTCTACATTAACCCTTTCAATTCCAGACCCTTACACTACAGTAACAAATTGGAAATCTTGCAGGGTTGAAACCAGAGACTATAAAATTGAATTTTCAAAAATTTAAACAAACAACATTTATATTTACTGTTGCATTTTGTGCAAAGTAGTGAATGACTACTTTTAAAGCTCAAACATTTCTGGAGAACTTACCTTCAAATGTTGACAAAAAGTAAGTTGAAGGTTGTAGCAGAAAAATTAGGAGCTGAAAAGATGGAGATTGTTGAAGAATTAAAGAAGAAAACTGTGACCCTGAAAGCACGGGAGCCAAGTTAGCTAGAATTGAATTCAAAATTAAAAATTGAATTTGAAAGAGGAGAAAAATAAAATGAGAGATGTGGCAATTTAAATCAGAATTTCAGATGAGGGAGGACGAAGAACTTTCGATAGAGAAAGGAAAAATATAAGGAAAGTCTAGAATGTCAAAGGAAAGAAAAAGACAATTTGCAAAGACAATAAAAGAGAGGAAATTTGAACTGGTTAGAGGAAACCATAAATGGGTGATAGTGGTTAAACTTGAAGATAACTCAGAATTAACTATTGCATTTGATTTAGCAAAATCTATTTGCTTAGTGTCTAATTTCAGTGAGTTAGAAGTTGTAATGTTCTATGTGTCACTTTGGAAAGTTGCCATATAGCTGCAGTGGCTGAATGAAAATTGGATAATGTTACTGCAAAGTGTATTTTTAGGAAAAGCTTTGGAAATGTACTCATGTCTAACAGATGGACAGTCTGATGACAATGAGAGGTGAAAACTGCTATTCTCAATGCCCATGAGTTAATATCAGACTTTTAAAGATAGAAATTTAAAATTTAAGGAAGTAAAGTGAGTTAGACTTTTGTGGAATTTCTTAAGAAGGAAACAATTCCCATACACATTTGTACAAAAGAATTTCCACATGCCCTACTGGCTAATAAATACACATACAATTGAAAAATGTAGTAACTGGCTCTTTTAAGGAGCATCATGTCACCCAATTGCCCAATGGGGAACAAGCACAGGGTGTAGAGCACAGGCATTTGCAGCCAGAATTGATTTTAGAGCTGGAAGAGTTGACATCATGAAAGTAACCTGGATATTTATCTGCTTGTAAATAAACCATTTTAATTTGTTATACTAACTGGTGACTACATTGGCGACAAAGTAAATCAGAATGATTCTGCTTGCAGTGAGGAATTTGAAGATAGCGTCATTGCAAAACTGCAGAACAAATCATATCGATCCAAGCCTGAGAGAAAGGAGCAACACACATCTCATTGGGAAGTTAGAGGCCTTCGACATGACCACTGAGAACTGAGTACAATATCTGGAACGGTTGGAATATATTTTCAGAGTGAATAGAAGCTTCCCGACCTTTTGGCCAAGATCAATTGTAGTATCAATATGCTACGCTTGGTTGAAGTCATTAGGTTACATTTCAGCTTCATTTGAAGCAATTTTTTAAAGCGGCATCTCGGCCTTTTGGCTAAGATGCAAATAAAATCAAGCCCTGGAGGAGGAGTTACACTTACTCCAATCAGCTTGGATCATGTAGATGAAGCCCAAGACAGGTGGTGAGAGCTCTCTGTCTTGTCAGCTTAGATCGGGAATGTCTCAACTTGTTGGGACTCTGAATTGGATTTGATTTGATTGGATTGGAATAAAATTTTAAAAAAAATTCAGAGTGAATAGAAAAAAGGGGGAGGATAAGAAGAAAGTGAACTTACTTACTAAATGTGGGATCCAGACCTGTAACTTGATCTAGAGCTAGATGTCCCCAGATGATTCTGACACTAAGAGATTTGCAGAGCTCATTGAGCTCACAAAGGGACACTGCTACCTTTAAAGCCTCGATAACACTGCAAAGATAAAAGTTTCGATGAGGAAGCCCCGTTGTAGGCTTTGTGGTAAGGCTGATGCAGATTGCACAGCATTGTGGCTTTAAAGGACATGTTAAGAGATTGATTGGTATACAGTGTCAATAATGTAGCTATACAAAAGGAATTGCTGGCTGGTCTGAGTTTAGTTTCAAGAAAGCAGTGAAATGGTTATCGAGAGCACGCTGAGGCATCCAGGAGTTACAAAGCATCTAGGTCCACCAATTAGAATGGAAAACAGTGGTAATGATGCCAGAATCAAGGATGTAGGATTAGTCTTAAGCAGTAAATTGAATGCAGAAACAGGATGAACCTCTCAATATTGAAGATTTAAACAGTCCAGGAATAACAGAGAGTGCTTTGAAAGTAGGGGAAGCTACTTTCCAGAGTATGTTGATTTCAAGAAGCAGAGTGCTTCGAGTGTAGAAAAAAAGTCATTTCAACCACAAAAGTAGAAACTGCCAGGACTATTCCAGTACAAGCAGAGTAAATAATCCAGGCCCAGTATATAGAATAGAATTTTTCAAAGTGGGGGCCGTGACATGCAAGTGGCGTGCAGAATGATAATACAGTTGCCAGGTAAATTTTTGCTGCCCTATCAACTGATCCTGTCGAAAATAACCTCTGTGTGTTCTGTGATCTTGTTGAAAAGCACATGAGATGTTCTGTTTGGAGCACTATTTTGTAGAAGATGCTATGAAATGAGGACCTCTCCAATAATGACATGAGGACTTCTGATGTGAAGGTAAAGCTTAACATTGCCTGAAACAATTTTTAAAAGGGAAAGGTTAGGAAAGAGGTATATTTTTAAATGTTCAGTCGTTTGTGACTGTAGCAGTGGTACTGCAGCTTGCCTGGTCAGTGGAGACTCTGCCTGAGTCTCCTATTTCCTGTTACGAAGGCCAGCTATCATTTCAGAGTTTGACAAGTATCGCCATTATTTTACAATTCAACTTTGCGTGTGCATAAAAATATTTTGCTGTTGAATCGATTTCAAAATGAGATGATGTCTGAAAAACAGGGAAGACATTGAGATGTTTTATTTTTGTTAAATTACAGCTGTATGTGAAAAAAGATAATCGACACATTAACTGCTGACTTCAATGGATGCAGCAAAATGTAATATCCCAGCTACTAGGGAGGTTTATTGATGGGATGGTAACATATAGAGATAATTAGAGACTGCCCTATTAAGTTCCTGCCTAAAAGCAGCATGTTGATCTGGTGAGCTCTGCATTCCAAAAGTGCATCCTAAATGGTAAATCTGTCACATATAAACTGCAGTCGATTTTCTACTGATGACTGATGCACAGTAAATGAGTGTATTGTCTGATTTTGGACCATTTGTTTTGAATGTACATGTTGACAGGAGGAGTTTGCAAAATACTGACACCAATTTACTTTGTGCCGGAATATGATCTGAATAAATTGGACAATGGATCTGAAATGCAATTGCTGACATTTAATATACTGTATAATGTTTGTGCCAAGTATAAAGATCGTATTTCATTACAGATCCCATATGACAGAGGTCTGCAAGCTGTAGCAGCTTTATGAATTCAGCATAAGATGTAGAAATTTATTGGTATTTAACTTTGGTGCAAAGGCAACAACGTAGCCATGACACATGCCCTAATTGGGAGGCCCAGAACTTGGGCTTCAAGTCTCATCTCAAAAGTCTGCATTATTTTGATTTTGATTTGATTTATTATTGTCACATGTATTAACATACAGTGAAAAGTATTGTTTTGTGCACACTATACAAATAAAACATACCTTTCATTGAGAAGAAAATGAGAGAGTGCAGAATGTAGTGTTACAGTCATAGCTGGCGTATAGAGAAAGATCAACTTATTGCAAGGTGGGTCCATTCAAAAGTCTGACAGCAACAAGGAAGAAGCTGTTTTTGAATTGGTTGGTACATGATCTCAGACTTTTATATCTTTTTTTAACGGAAGAAGAATGGAAGCAAGAATGTCTGGGCGCATGGGGTCCTTAATTATGCTAGCTGCTTTGCCGAGACAGTGAGAAGTGTAAATGGAGTCAGTGGATGAGAGGCTGGTTTGCGTGATGGGACTGGGCTACATTCACGACCTTTTGCAATTCCTTGCAGTCTTGGGCAGAGCAGGAGCTATACCAAGCTGTGATACAACCAGAAAGAATGCTTTATCTGCCTGTATTCCAGTTTTTCCAAGTGATAATTTGAATTTCGAGTTGCCTGCCTCATGAGCAGTGCCCTAAAGAAAGTGCAGGAGAGGTAATGGCAGTGAGAGAAGGGAGCTGATCAGAATCAGCAGTGGCTGGCAGGGGATCTGTGAAGCTAGGAAGAGCACTTTTCTCCTGCCTCCATCAGATCCTTTTTAAAAACAAGCTACTTACCTGTTTGATGGCAACCATTACTTAGGCTCCATCCAAGCAGGGCGGGAGTCGTGACTCTTATGCATTTCTCTACATTACAACTGTTGTAATGCTGTTGCATTTCTCTACATTACAACTGGGTGTGCACTTGAAAATGATTTAATTAACTGTGACTTGCTTTGGACGGGACTGTGGTCATAACAAAACTGCAACAATTACAATTAATCTCTTTTATTGTGATATTGTGCAGGATAAGGCAGACTGCAATGGAACTCAGAAGGCTTTCATTAGATTTTATTGCAGAATTCCACCAGTTTCATTTCAGCACGTCAGACGCAACTGCTGAGTTTCTATGGTTATCTCTGTGGCTCCTCTTATCATGATCTGGGCTAGATGGGTCAGAATTTCCTCATCTCTTTAGAGAGAGCAGGAGGGTTCTCAAAATGGTGTGGGCAGGTGCCAAGGTGCCAGGTGTTGTCAGCAGATGGAAAGTTGGTGGCTTGAACACCTGCCAGGAGGTCGATTAAACCACTTAAGTGGCTAGTTAAAAGTTATTTCTCACTTTCTCCATGTTGGGAAGGCCCACTGCTGCGAGCTGAGTGACGAGAGAAAACTGGTGATCTTCCAACAGGTTTTGGAGGTGGGAGGTGTCTTCCTCTATTGCACTCATGGGCCTTTGTGATTGGAGCAGCGCCACCAGTGCTTAGCAACTGCCCTCACCCTAATTCCCAGGACCTGCCTGTCTGCTCTGATTCTCTCAACTCCACTTAACTGTTTTCAAGCATACCCAGTCTCTGAGGCACCATCTCTCTGCAGCAGCAGCTTCAGCAACGGCCACCACTGCCATTGACACTGCTGAAGTGGCTGAGCAGCAAGTTCTCCGATTGGAGAGAGGGCCACGATTCTTCATGACCAACAGTCTGGTCACAAACCTCTGAAAAGGCTGTCGCTGGCAGTATAACATCCCAGGACCTGCCATCCGCCTCCCGCTTTCAACTTCTGCATAGGAACTTCCTGATCAACAGCAAAATCCAACACATTGTCTTTGTTGCCCCTCTGTCTTACTGGATTCATCGTCTATAATGGGTTTGACAACAACTCAACCCTCTGGATAGATGGCTCCAAGTCCAATGGGTTGATATGGTGATTGTTACCTGCTGAAAGCATTGTGGCAGCTTCTTCCGTACCTGTCACGGACATGTAGGCTAAGATGGCATCATTCATAACTTAAGCAATGCTGATTGAAGTTAGCAGAAAAAGGCCTGACTGAATGTTCAAAGTACTATACAGATGAATGCAAAGTCTCACCAAGGGCCTGATCCTTTCTTTTAAAAATTGTTCCTGGAATATGAGTGTTGATAGCAAGGCCAGCATTTATGTCCATCCCTATTTCCCTTATAATGTGGTGGTGAGCCATCTTCTTGAACCACTGCAGTCCCTGCAGAGTAAGTACATCCATGGTGCTGTTAGGAAAGGAATTCCAGTGAAGGAATGGTTACACAGTTCACAGTCAGACTTGGAGGGAAACTTTGATGTGGTGGTGTTCGTATGCATCTGCTACCCTTGATTTTCCATGTGGTAGTGGTAGTGATTTGAATGGGTCTCTTGACGGAACCTTGGCAAGTTGCTACAGTGCAGTTTTCAGATGGTACACGATGCTATTACTGTTTGTCAGTGGTGAACAGAGCGGAAATTGAAGGTGATGAAAGTGATGCCAATCAAGCGGGTTGCTTTGTTCTGGAAGGTATTGAGCTTGAAGGCGTTGAGTGTTGTCGGAAGTGCATTCATCCAGGCAACTGGAGAATACCCCATCACTCTCCTGAGTTGGGCCTTGTAGATTGTGGATTGGCTTTGGGGAGTTAGGGGATGAGTTTTTCTTTGCAGAATTTCCAGCTTCTCACCGATGTTTGCATTTTATATCTGGTTCAGTTAAGCTAATGGCAACACCCAGGTAATGGTAGGGAACCAGTGGTAATGCCAGTGAATGTCCATGGGAAATGGTTAAACTCTCTCTTACCAAAGATAGTTGTTGCTTGGCATTTGTGTGGTACAAATGTTACTAGGCATTATCAGCCCGGGCCTGAATATTATCCTGGCCTTAATGATTTTTTAACCCCCCTCATTACAGAGGATGGAAGAGCGTCAGAGGTTTTTAAAGAGTCAAATCTCAGAAACCAGATTTCCAATGTGCTGCACATGTGTTTGTCCTCTTTCCTGCTACAGAAGATACCCAATGACAGATTTCAACTTACAATTGCCAGTCAGTGGACTCTCTCCCTGCCTGCCTGTGAGCCTAGCTGATTCCCTCATTATTGGGAGTGTCCTTTAGGGTTCCAAGCTGTGGCATTCTGCTATTGATGTTCCAACTGCCCTGGAAAGTCTATCCAATTACCCAGCTGCCATGTGGGAAAGGGAGCTACTTCATTCTCGAGATCCTGCATTTAATGTTATGTTTCAGTGGCAGAGGCAACAGTGCTTTTGAGTACATTTGATTCCAAATCCACCCAAAAGGAGAAATAATTATGAAGAAAATCCAACCCATATGTGACATATTCATAGCTTCATGCACAATAAATGCTACAGGGAGTTTACAAGCTTGGGAAAAAAGAGAATTGTTCCACTGATGTGTAACATTGTAGGAATTGTGTAATTATTGCTGACGTGGCATATAGAGTAGACGGTAGAATTCAAAAGGCAATGAAGAAGCAGAGGGCCTGGATGTATACCTGAAGGAAGCAGGCCAAGTTGGAGAATGGTTAATAAAACATACAGAATCCTATGTTTTATTAATATCACAGAGCGCAAAATCAAGAAAGTTACATTGATCTTTTATAAAACACTGCTTTAACCTCAACTGGAGTGTTGCACCTAGGACTGGGCATAATATTTTAGGAAGGATGTAAAGGCATGAGAGAGGGTTCAGAAAAATGTCATGATAATAGTTCCAGCAGCGAAGAATTTTAGTCACAAAGATACTTTCGAGAAGTTGGGGCTGTTTTCTTAAAGAGAAGAGAAGAATTGCCAGAGGGATACAGAATGTTTGTCTCAGGTTAATCTAATGCATCAAATGTGTTACTGGATAGTGAGTAGTGGTAAATATTGATCAGTCTGCTTGTCACAACTAGCTTTCAGCTCTCATCACTAGCTAGCAATGTAACTACTTCAAAAACAAAGCCCAATTTATTAGTTTTTCACCTAGCACATAGCCCTATTCATTAGCTAACCCTGTGCAGTCCTGGGGTGACATACGTTAACTGAATGCCTT
The DNA here is from genome assembly GCA_024679065.1 of Sphyrna mokarran. Classification (NCBI taxonomy): domain Eukaryota; kingdom Metazoa; phylum Chordata; class Chondrichthyes; order Carcharhiniformes; family Carcharhinidae; genus Sphyrna; species Sphyrna mokarran. The sequence continues at coordinate 41,842,017 of JAGIQG010000006.1, read as the reverse complement.
GTGGACCCAGTCTAAACTATATCAGATTTAGAGGAGTTCCGGTCCTGGGGTGCTTGGCATATAGGCCCACCGGGGTGTAGTTAAGCCCCAATTCCCATGATCCAGACCTCTATTTATGGGGAAATAGCCCCATTGACTTGTGGGCATGTGATGATTGTCCCTTTAAGGGCAACACAGCAGAAGAGAGTCATTTGGCTTGGGGGGATCAATTATGACTGAGAGTAGATAGTCACCCCAGGAGGTGGCATCTTCTCTTAGGCAGAACATGGGTAGAAAACATGTAGAGATGGGGCACAGGGGACGGGGGTGGGGGGCGGGGTAGTTGCTGGCCTCTGTAAAGTTATTCGTAATAATAAATATCCTTTGTGTTCCTGACAAAGTTTGTGAGCATGCATCATTAAAGGGTGTCTTAGGCAAGAAGAAGGCTAAGGGAGTAAACCTGATGGAAAATCAGGCGTGGAGGCTTGTTGGTGATAGTCTGTCATCTGTCAGGCAGTTTCCTGACAGACCTGTTAGTAAACATTGCTGATTTTATCGTTTTTGGACAATACTAACAATGCAGGGAGAGAGTCCCAATGCTTTGGTAACTCAGGTTCCCTATGCTATTTGCCCAGACCTGCATCCTGGAGACAACTACTCCAGCTTTGTCATTTACATTGGCACAACACAGGGAGAAACAGTTACTGGTTATAATCTCTTGCTTGCACAAGCACTAGGGGTTACGTCTTATAGTAGGAGACATTACCACATCTCATTGGATAGCTACTGTTCTCTTCAAATTGGGCAAGCCCCAGACAGTTAGGTATTATCCCACTACAACCTGCTTCTTTCAATGGATGCTTGAAGCTTAGAACATGCAAACATATGAATTAGGAACAGGAATAGGCCATTCTGCTCCATTCTACCTGTTCTGCCATTCCATGTAATCATGGTTGATCTGATTGCGATTTCAACTCCATATTTATGTCTATCCCTAAAAATCTTTGACTCCCTTGTTAGTCAAGAATACAGTTGCCTCTGCCTTAAAAAATATTGACCCTGCCTCTATGGCTCACTGGGAAAGAGAGGTCCACAGACCCATGACCCTCTGAGGAAAAGAAAACATATCAATTCCATCTTAAATGGGAGTCCCTTAATTTTAAACTGCACTCCTGAATTCTAGTATTTCTCACAACTGAAGAATTATCTCTCAATAAGTGGGTTGCTAACCCATGTACCCAGGCAAAATTAACTCAACAATTAAGACATTTGTATCGCAGGTTTGAATGGAAGGACCATGAATCCTCCTCCTACCGACATCCTTCTGAAGATTAATGGTGCATGTGAGACAAATGTCATTGACTAAGAACTCACAAGTCTCAATGTGGATGTTATTCACTGCAAGAAACTAGGCTTGCTCAAAATGGATCCATTAAGAAGAAACACTGCATGTGTTTCCGTAAGATGTAAATTTAAGAGGCAAAAAGTGAGCGTAGAATGAGCTTCATGGTAAAAAAAATTGTGATGATTGAAACCCTACAGAAGGCTGAAAGAAACCTTTTACTCTTCACTTGTCAACAAGCACAGGCCTAGTTAACCTCATAACTATCCATGCCTAACACCTCCACATTTGATGTCATGGATCAATTATATGTGGGACTTGATGATGCCATCATCAATGAAGAATTGAATCTTCTTGAGGACTTCAGTGCAAGACACTTATTTTGTGTGATATACAGCTACTTTCAAACCAAGCTATGCTACATGGTTTCCCAGTGACATCCATGATCACAACAGTGGTATTAACTAAGTCTTATGATTAGATGTACAACCCTCAACATTGCCGTTATCACAAATAGTTGTCAGAGTGCTGTCAGTGACACCGAACACTTACTGGTGAGTAGCAAGGTCAGACTTCAGCTAAGGAAATGATATAATTTTAAGAAGAACGATCACCTTTGGATCAACACTTCCTGTATCACCGCTATGCAATACCAACTATAAATCTGCTCCTACTGCATTCAAAAAAAGAGATCAGAGGAAACGGATTAGTTTGAGGCTTACTGGACTGAAATGGAACCAGTTTCTGCAAACAAGAAAAGAACCCTCATGAACTTCAAGCAATTCCCCAGTAAACAGAATCTAGATGCTTTCAGAGCGGCAGAACTAAGTCTCAGCACGGCACCAATTAAAACTGATTGATAGTCTGCAATGTCTCATATATAACATGCACCAGTTTATAATCCACTGCTGAATTCAGGGCCACTTAGACGGATGAATGAAGAAATCAAGAAAACAATAGGCACAGCAGCAACCAAAGCAACCCTCTTGAAGAACAAGGCAGAGCTGATCATCACTGAACCTGGGAAGCAGATGGAAAGGTAACTGTAGCATCATCTCAAACTCTACGCAATGGAGAATGTTTTCACTAATGAAGCTTTCAGGGCCATTCCAGACTTTGATGTCACGGAGGAGATGGACAGTGGGCTCATCAACTGAACAAGATCATTGACCATCCTGCCATTGAAGTCCACCCGAAATTATAAAAAGTGAGTGGGCAGCCCTGCCATAGCACCTTTGTGGAGGGCAAGGTTTGTGGGTCAAGCAATGCATGATGTAAAAATAGTCACATTGTACAAAAACAAAAGGGATTGCAATGACTGCAACCATCTGAAATATCTGTGCTCATTAATTGTGACCTCTTGCAGCATCCCAAATTTTAATCATTCCATCATTGGTGGCCACCTTGTCAACTACTTAGGCCTGAGACTCTGAAAGCCCCTGCCAGCCTCTCTATCTTGTTTATCTCATTTAAGACACTCCTAAAGCATCTTATTCATTGATCATCTGATCCTAATATCTCGTTACGTGTCTTGTGGTTACGTTTCACTTTATAATGTTCCAGTGTAGCTCCTTCCAACATTTTACTAAGCTGCAGGTGTAACATCAGTATAAATTGGTATTTTTTTTTGTTTTTTTTTAAATTAGGGAACCACCTGAGACATTATTAATGGAGGAGAGTTTCTAGAGAGAACACTCAATATCCCACTGTAACACCAGTGCAAGATTAATAGACATGCTAAAGAAAAGTTAGGGCTCCCACTCATCTTCTGTCAAAGAAACACTGAGAGATTAAGTAAACTCTCTTGGAAATTCCATTTTCACTACCTTGCTCTGCTCATTTTTTTCTCTTTAGGTCTCAGGTTGCAATAGTTTTCACTGTGGCCAAGATCTGCAGTTACATCTAAGGCTACCAGGTGCTGGTTTAATCTGCGCTTGGCACTCGTTTTTACATAAAGGTCAAGTTATGACAGTGGAATGGAAGCAGCTGTGAGGGAATTATAGGTTGATCTTTAGCTTTAATGCTTTACACATCCCGATTTTCAGTACCACCGAGGCTGGTCTGTATTTTATCACCAATTCCAGTCTTTACTTATTTCTTTCCTTGACATTTTAAAAACTTCTAGAGATGTCTTGCTAAAGTTTTCAGATGTACGGATAAGCTAAATGTCCTTCTTCTCAGGTGTAACAATTCTGTGATTATATATACCAGGTGGTGGGGCGGCATAGTGGCACAGTGGTTAGCACTGCTGCCTCACCGCACCAGGGACCTGAGTTCGATTCTGGCCTTAGGTCACTGTCTGCACAGAGTCTGCACGTTGTCCCCATGTCTGCATGGGTTTCCTCCTGGTGCTCCAGTTTTCTTCCACAGTCCAAAGATGTGCAGGTTAGCTGGCTTGGCCATGCTAAATTGACCCTTATTGTTCAAAGATACAACCAGCATAGTAAACGTGCAGAGTTGCAGCATTAGGGCTGGCGTGGGGAGGATTGTATAGTCAAGTTTGGAAAGAATTCAGAGAGTCACTGCAGACCAGATGGGGTGAATGGCTTCTTTCTGAACTGTAAGGATTCCATAGTTCTAATTTATCTTATTGATAATTCACTATGCTACTTATTCATTTTATCCTTCATCCAAGCTAAAGAGTTATCATCATATATTACAGAGACATAACAATTGAGTGGCTCCATTGTAACACAATGCACTATTTAGTTCTTTTCTACAGATGCTAAATTTCTATCTCTTTAGATATTTGAACATCCACAGTCAGTGTCACAAATTCATAAAGATTGGCCAGATGTTACATTCCTAGCAGAATTACATGGGGCAACTGCAATAGAAGATGGTGCATATCATCAAAATCTAGGTACAAGTGCACCATTATTGCAATATTGCACATAAAGAAGAATGACTTGAAAAATAAGTCTGGAAATAGCAAGCAAGTAATTTAAATGAAAGGATTAATTTCAAATTTACGGTGCTGTGAAGCATTTGCCAGTCATGATTTATAACATAAATGGTATTAGCTGAATTAATGTAAAGAGTCTCCATGCATAATAAATAAATTCTGTTTTGCAGTGACCCTCTATGGTTTCCAAACATTTTTTATATGTCCTAAAAATCCAAAAAATAGAATTTAATTTATTATGAGTTGCCCTTTATTAACTATCAGTGTTTCATGGCTGTAATTAATAATTCTTGCCTGCAAAGGTATATTAACTGAGGTCTGAGAAACAAGTAACTGTTAAATAATAAACAGAGCACACTGGAAATTGCTGAGCTAACAGTGATGGACAGTTTATATGAAGGTTCATAAACAGATTCAGCAGATGTGAATCCCTGATTTTAAATATCTATCTATCTACAAATAAATAATAAATTATTTATCTGCTCAGTCTTGTCAGGCATGAGAACATGTTCTGCTTCTGCTGATCACTGAATTAATTAGCTTTTAGAACTGTCTAATATATTACACAAATGAAGCATCATTTTGAATGATGTAATTACTTTGTACTAATCAGGATCACACATTTCTTGCATAAAATAGAACCATACAATGCCAGCAGGATAAAACTGCATGACATGAACAATAAAGCAGATTTATAGTATGGCTAGCTTCACAACATTTAGTGACAGTCAATCCTACCACTAATCAAGTACATTCTTCAGCTGAAGACAGTAGCTTCTCCTGACAATTATTACACAGTAAACACAATACACCTCCTGCATGGTTAACAACTGCACTCCAGTCTTTTTCATTAGTTCAGAGAAAGCTTCAATTTTCTGAAGACCACCTGATATTGGTGAAGGGTAAAGGGGCTTGGCACAGGCGAGGAAACAGAGTGAAGTAAATCATCTGTTAGAAAAAACAAGCAAAAAGAATAAAGTTTAAAACAAAGTGGTAAGCAAAATCCAGAAAGCATAACAACTAGTCTGAACAAAAACAAGATTGAGTTAACCCAAAGCTCTGATGAAGGATCGTCCTGACTCAAAACGTTGGCTCTATTCTCTCTCCACACATGCTGTCAGAGCTACTGAGATTTTCCAGCACTTTCTGTTTTTGTTTCAGATTCCAACAGTATTTGCTTTTAACTCAAAGCTGGCTTGACTTCAAGCTGACATATAATTTGTTGCAAATGTGTAGTCCTTAAAGCAGATGACTAAGCATAAAAGGTTTGTTTGTCTTGTTCAGATTGTGTGATCTTTTCTGGTGTCAGACATAGAATTGATTTGATTAATATATTTACAGCACAATAGCTTCTGTTGACAAGTTTCTAAAAGTTGCTCGCTGTCCTTAAAATAGACTGGGGATGAATAGATTGTTCTCCTTGGAACAGAGGGAGGCTAAGGGGAGATTTCAGACATGTACAACATTGTGAGTAGGCTGCATAGATTAATTTTAACAAGTGGTAAGAGACTAGAGACATAGATTTAAAGTGATTGGCACAAAGATAGATGGGATGTGAGAAAAGAATATTTTCATCTAGAAGGTTATAGGGATCTCATTGCCTGATACACTGACTCATTTAAAAGATGTCTGGATATGTACCTCAAGTGCCATAACCTGTAGATCCACAGACTAAATGGTAAAAAGTGAGATTCAGCTAGGTGGCTTGTTTCTGGGGTCGTAAACTCCCAGTGGGCCAAGCTCTTTCTGAGCTGTAAACTTTCTCCAATTCTTTAATGTGATTGCCTCTAAAGGGATGTCGTTTTCTGCTTTGATGTATTGGTGAACATACGATGTCATTGATGGACTTCAGTGATTCAACAGGAGCAATTGGAAATGCTGGCCCTGTCAGAAATGCTTACAACCCCAGAATCGGATGTAAACTAGAGATATGCTTCCAAATTAACTTGGCTACTTTCAAACTCAGCTCCTTAATGAAATGTATCTTCAGGTTTTGTGGTTCCTTTTAAAATCCATTTTAAATTAATTTTTTATTACCTCTTTTTAGCTGCACTTTTTGACACCATGATTATTTCTTTCTTTTTTGTTAGCATCTGTGAGGAACAGTCCTTTAAATGGAAACAGCCAGCATTTCACTGAGCACGACAGGAAATTCTCCCACCCTCGTATATGAACATTTACAGGGAGGAGCAGAGGAATGCCTACTGCAGAAGCACGTTAAATAGAATGAGTTTACTCAAGATGGCCAGGCAGTTAGCTGAGTTCTCTAAAAATCTTTATTTCTACTTACTTCACCAGGAAGCTAGCTGAGCAGGTTTGTGTCTCCTGCTGTCAGACCTCTGACCATCAACCACGCTAAAGACAGCTCCACCTGCAGCACTATAAGTCATAATTGCCTTGAACATCTACTGAACTGGCATTTTTCAAGTTGTGTTGGGAGACCTTAGCCAGGTCAATGCCAATCCAATATACCACTGTCTGTTTCTGGTCATTGATTCGCTGGTTGTCAAGTTATTTATAGAACATAGATCATAGAACATTACAGCGCAGAACAGGCCTTTCGGCCCTCGATGTTGTGCCGACCAGTGGGTCGAATCTAATGACCCTCTAACCTTAACTATTCCAATGCTATCCTTATGCCTATTCACTGACCATTTGAACGCCCTTAAAGTTGACAAGTCCACAGCTGCTGCAGGCAGGACATTCTACACCCTTACTATCGTATCAAGTTGTTATCAATTGTTAGAGCAAAATAAGTAGCAGGGAGAAAATCTCTTCATTTTTTCAGAGTGGATATGGTCCAGGGCCTCTCAATAGAACTAGTGCAGTCAGTACAGCTGTTGTTATCTAAGCCATGCAGTTGTGAATCTGTTTACTATGGGATTGTCCTGGAAGAGGCAGGAAAGTCTAGTCAGAAAATCTTTCCACTCAGGAGAACCATCTCCTTTAAAAAGCCTACTGCCCACCATATTATCGTTCTGGGGAGACAAGAGGAGGATGGAATTGGGCCCTACTGTCGCCGCATGTAATGACAAATGTCAGGCAATTAAACCTCACTCCTTATCCCCCCGCTACCCAACATGACCCCCAAAACTCTTCATATTTGTGTGTGGAGCCAGGTGAGGTGGGTGAGGTCCTTCACGAGAACTTTGCATCAGTTTTCACAAAGGAGAAGAATGTGGTGGATAGAAAGGATGATGTTGATATTTTAGGACATGTTGAGATAAAAAGGGAGCAGGTATTGGAGGTTTTGAATAACATTAAGGTGGCCAAGTCACCAGGGCCAAATAGAGTCAATCCCAGAATACTAAGGGAGGCAAGGGCTAAAATCTTTGTATCCTCTTTAGTCACAGACGAGGTACCAGAGGATTGGAGAGTAGCTAATATTGTTTCTTGATTTAAGAAGAGCAGAAGAGACAATCTTGGAAATTTCAGGCCTGTGAACCTTATATCAATGGTGGGAAATTATTGGAGAAGATTCTTAGGGACAGGATGTACTCACATCTGAAAGAGAATAAGCTTATTAGCAATAAGCAGCATGGTTCTGTTAAGGGAAAATCAAACTTGCTTGTGTTCTTTGAGAAAGTGACAAAAAAATTGATGAGGCAAGGCAGTGGATGTTGTATATATGGATCTTAGTAAAGCCTTTGATAAGGTTCCTCATGGCAGGCTGATACAGAAGGTGAAGTCATGTAGGATCCAAGGTAAATTAGTAAGATCAATGCAAAACTTCTTGAGAAACTAGCAGTGAAAGGATATTTTCTATCTAGAGGTCTGTAACAAGCAATGTTCTACAAGGATCAGTGCTGGGGCGTCTGTTGTTTGTAATGATACAAATGATTTGGAAGAAAATTTACATGGCCTGATTAGTAAATTTGTAGATGATACAAAAATTGGAGGAGTAGCAGATAGTGAGGAGGATTGACAGAGGATACAGCAAGATATAAATCAGCTGGAAACCTGGACCGAAAGATGGCAGATAGAACGTAACCCAGAGAAATGTGAGGTCTACTATATGATATGATTTGGAAGGTCTACTATAGAAGAAAAGTAAAAGGTAGAGCCTTTGGAAATACTGGCATACAGAGGGATCTAGGTATGCAGGCCCACAGTTCACTGGAGGTGGCAACTTAGGTGGACAAGGTGATCAAGAAAGCATATTGCATGCTGGCCATCATTGGTTATGGCATTGAGTATAGGAGTTGGAAAATCATGTTGCATCTGTTTGAGACTTTGGTTAGGCCGTATTTGGAGTATTGTGTACAAATCTGGTAGTCACACTATCATAAGGAATTTTTCATAGGATGGAAGAGTCAATTACTCAGGGGCACAGGTTTAAGTTAAGGAGCAAGGTTTGAAGGAGATGCACAAGGCAGATTTTTTTACACAGAGAGTAATGGGTGCCTGGAACTTGTTGCTGGGGAGATAGTAGAAGCTGATATGTTAATGACTTTTAAGGGACGTCTTGACAAAAACATGAATAGGATGGGAATAGAGGGATGTGGTCCCTGGAAGTGTAGGGAGTTTTAGTTAAGTCGAGCAGCATGGTCAGTGCAAGTTTGGAGGGCTGAAGGGCCTGTTTCTGTGCTGTAATTTCCTTTGTTCTTTGATCTTTGTTCTTTGATGTTGATATATTGGAAACGGTGCAGAAGAGATTTACCAGGATGTTGCCTGGTTTGGAGGATATGGATTATGAAAAAGTTTGAACAAACTTGGATTGTTTTCATTGAAATATCGGAAGATGAGGGGGGCCTAGTAGAGGTTTACAAGATTATGATACGTGTGGATAGTCAGAGTCTTTTTCCCAGGGTCGAAGAGTCAATTACTTGAGAGCATGGGTTGAAAGTGAGAGGGGGAAAGTTTAAAAGAGGTATAAGGGACAAGTTTTTCACACAGAGAGTGGTGAATGTTTGGAATGCGCTGCAGAAGGAGGTGATAGAAGGAAATTCTATAACAATGTTCAAGAGACATCTGGATAAATACACGAATAGGGAGGGTATAGAGGGATTCGTAAGGTCACAAGACATTCGTAAGGCCACACTTGGAATACTGTATGCTGTTCTAACATCCTATTATAGAAATGACATTATTAAACTAGAAAGAGTGCAGAAAAGATTGACTGGTAAGCTACGGGAACTTGATGGTTTGAATTATGAGGAGAGACTGGAACTTTTTTCTCTGGAACATAGGAAGACTAAGCGGTGATCTTATAGAGGTCTGTAAAATAATGAGGAACACAGCTAGATAGTCAACATCTTTTCCCAAAGGTAGGCAAGTGTAAAACTAGAGGACACAGGTTTAATTAGAAGGTTCACCAGGCTGATACTGGAGATGAGGGGATTAGTTTACGAAGAGAGATTGACTAGACTGGGTTTGTACTCGTTAGAGTTTAGAAGGCTGAGGAGGAATCTTATAGAGACTTACAAGATAATGAAGGGGCTAGGTATGGTAGAGGTAGAGGGATTCTTCCCTCTTAGAAAGGATAGCAGAACTAGAGGGCACAGCCACCAAATAAAAGGGGGGGACAGTTTAGAACGAAGTTGAGGAGGAACTTCTTCATTCAAAGGATGGTGAATCTCTGGAATTCTCTGCCCATTGAAGTGGTGGAGGCTACCTCATTGAATATATTTAAGTCACGGGTAAATAGATTTCTGATAGACAAGGGAATTAAGGATTATGGGGAGAAAGCGGGAAAGTGGAACTGATCCACTTCAGATCAGCTATAATCTTATTGAATGGTGGACTAGGCCCGTAGGGCTAGATGACCTACTCCTGTTCCTATTTCTTATGTTCTTATGTTCTTAAGGTGAGAAAATGTCCAGAGGGGCAATTATTTCACACAGAAGATGGTGAGTGTCTAGAACAAGTTGTCAGTGGTAATAATAGAGACGAGTACAATTTTGCCTTTTAAAAAGCATTTAGGAAGTTACATGGTTAAGAAGGGTATAGAGTGATATGCACCAAATGTGGGCAATTGGGATTAGCTGAGGGATTTTTTAAAAAAAGAGTGGAATGGACACGTTGGGCTGAATGGCCTGTTTCCATGCTGTAAACCTCTATGATTCTGTGATTCTATAATTCTATAACAAAGCTTACCACCATCCTCTCAGAAGCAAGTAGGAATGGGCAGTAAATTTAGCCCTAGCCAGTAATCCCATGAATTAATTTAATAAATCAAAATGTATCAATGCTTCCTTGCTGAGAAACATAGTTCTTACAGCTCTTGAAAGTCAGCCAAGCATTCATAAAGGATTAGTTGTCAAAATAAATCTTCTGAAATTTAAATAATAGAGTCCATTGAAACTGAAAAATTTGGAATTTTTTAAAAACTACACTAGAGGCCCCATCAAAGTAGTCCAGAAGTTGTTTTGTTTTCTTTTTTCTCTAAATGAAAGCTGATGAAGATGTTCTTTTCCAATTTAAAAATATTCTCAGCATTTAAATCACTTCAGATTATTACACTACAGATCCCAAGTATCATTTTCTCCAGTTTTGAATGCACAAAAGCAATTTCAGAATGGAAAAGCACTCTAATGCATCTCACCATTTAATGCTGATCAATGTAATGGTCAGTTTAATTTTGCAGGATAGAGCCATATAATCAATCACCACAGTAAAAACATATCTAGCTTACAATGCAGAATCCAATTATTGCAACTGAAAGAACTTTTTTTTTATTCAAAGTCTATTATGAAGCAATTGTAGTACAGTTATCTGTTTTTGTTTGGTTTTCTACTTGGAACTGAGCTTGTCTGGGAAGTGGTACCTATGCATTTCATACGTACTGAAAGGAAGTGCATGACTCCACTAAATGTCCAGCGGGTTTTGAACTGTCGACACACAGAATTGAGTCAGCATGGACGGGAGTGCTGTATGTGATCCTGCAACCTATATCCTTAACATTTGCTGACAAAAATATTTGGAAATGGATACGTTATGGGTATCCCGGAATCAAGTCCCACTTGCTATTTTGAAGGGCTCCTAAGATTAACTAGTCCGATGATAATCTAAGCCTCACAGTGCAAAGAGGATACCAAAGACATGAGATGCTGTTAGTGATATCAGCACAAGAAGTCACCATCCCCACAGGTGCCCAGAACAGATTTTATGAAGCCCAGAAAACAGAAGTGAAAGTGAGGCTGAGGTTAAGGAGCTGCTAGCTGGATTGGAGCTGCAAGGAAAGCAAATATTCTGATACTTAATGTAAAATAACATCAATTAAACATTGAAATTCCTCCTGTACAAGTATACAGTGCTTCATGTTCTTAACCATACAGCAAATCCAACTCATGGCTCTGCACTTCACGTCATTAATCATGCGTGCATATCCATTCATCTCCAAGATTTCTAGAAACGTCGAATGATTATAGCACAGGAAGAGGCCATTTGGTCTATTACATCCATGCCAGTTCCCTGCAACGGTAATTCAGCTAGTCCCACTCACCAACCCTTTCCCACTTATTCTCTTCAGGTGCTTTATACCAATTCTCTTTCAAAAGACACAATTGAATCTTAACTCATTACACTCTCACAACACTAGGTTAAAGTCCAACAGATTTTTTTGATAGCATGAGCTTTCAGAGCACTGCTCCTTCATCAGAAGAGTCAGCAGGGGGACAGCACTCCGAAAGTTTGTGCTACCAAATAAACCAGTTGGAATTTAACCTGGTGTTGTGAGACTTACTGCTGTGCTTACCCCACATCATATACTCTCACACAATATATTCCAATCCTAACCTAACATAGGCCAGGACAATTTAACTCTTTGTGCAAAATTTCAATTTAACTCCAAAGATTTATTAGTGAATTTTGGTGCTGAACTTGTTATGAGACTGGTGAGGAGCGGATTATAAAAGCAACAGGAAAAGAAACTTAAGGCTTAACCAAAGTCAGTATTGAGAAAATTTCAGAGTTGTTTTATTGCTGAAAACTTACATGCTGATTAATCGGCCCAACAGTGTTATTTAAACAAAATGAAAAGAAGTTGTAATGAGTTTGACTCCCGTACTCTTAATTCTATTCATATTATAGATTCATAGATTTATAGAGGTTTACAGCATGGAAACAAGCCTTTTGGACCAACTTGTTCATGCCATCCTTTTTTTTAAACTTCAAAGCTAGCCCCAATCGCCCACATTTGGCCCATATCTCTCTATACCCATCTTACTCATGTAATTGTCTAAATGCTTTTTAAAAGACAAAATTGTACTTGCTTCTACTACTACCTCTGGTGGATCCAAACTCTGTTTCACAACTCAGAAAATCTAAGGATAACATAAAGACAATAGAGTCATACAAAATTAGTCCATTTCCTATGTGGTTTGGGGATTAAAATTCTCCTGTGGTTTGAATGTGGTGTATGTGGTGCAAGGTTAATGGCAAGTCTCATGTTAAAAACTGTAAATGGACAAAATGCCAATCAATAATAATGAAGTGCAGACTCACAGTACAGCATTATAAATTAATGGATGGGAATGGTTAGCACAGTTGCCTCGCAACGCCAGGGACTCAGGTTTGATTCTGGTCTTGGGTGGCTGTCTGTGTGAAGTGTGCACATTACCCCATGTCTGTGCAGATTACCTCTGGATGCTCTGGCTTCCTCCCACGCTCCAGAGATGTGCAGGTTAAGTGAATTGGCAATACTGAATTGCTCTTAGTGGGAAAAATGTATGGGATTATGAGTACAGTACAGGGGGTGGGCCTGAGTAAAGATGTTCATGAGAATCAGTACAGACTCACAGAATCCATGGAATCCCTACAGCTCAGAAGGGGGCCATTCAGCCCATCGAGTCTGCACCAACAATAATCTCACCCTATTCTCGTAACCCCATCCTTGCTAATCCTTCTTATTCAATGGATCGAATGGCCTCTTCCTGTAATGTAGCGATTCTGTGATTTATTCTATGTAATTCCTATAATAAAATTTCTCAAATGGCAATTTTCAGATCAGAGAAGTCTAATGAATAACTCAAAGTAGCAACTTTTACATGAATGTATCCATTCAAATTTTATCCAAATAATGAGCAAATGTATTCATTTGGGAATCAGTGCCACAATCCATAAATCACAAATATCCACGACCCGCAGGGAAAAAAATAACATCAGTATTTATTCGTTGAAGGCATTCAAACAGAATATTACAGCTTAGCCTGAAAGAATAATATGTAGCTCTTCAAGGATTGCTGAAAAGAATTTTCAGGACTAAAAACAATTGTGGAAATTCAAAGCAAGGCACATTTCTGTGGATTAAAGAGCTTTACTATGAAAGGCCTAAGTGTATGGAGCTTTTGTCATCTACTGTATGAACACTTCCACGTTTTAAATACCTTATTGAGTGGAAGTGTCTGATTAGTTGAACCTACATTAGGGATGCCAACAAGAAATATTAATGGAATGAATAAAGGCAATGTTTCAAGTCTAGATGATCCTTCATCTAGACATGAAATGTTGGCTCTATTCTCTCCTCACAGATGCTGTCAAATCTGCTGAGATTTTCCAGCATTTTCTATTTTGTTTCAGATTCCAGCCTCCACAGTATTTTGCTTTCATCTTAGAAGTATTAATGGCCTTACCAACAAAAAATCGAGTGCTTCAAAACCACAACCCACACCAGAAAATGAGCAACACTGCTTTATCCAATAATTGAGACCATCTGTAATAAATTCATGAGAGAACTTGAGACAAATTTTGCAGTCCAGTGTAATCGTGATCTCTTTTGCCTCATTCTTGGCAGCTTGTAGTGTAGAAGAGGACACAGTCCACCCTCAATCCCAAAGTTACTTAATTTATAGGTTGCTGATAAAGATCTGCTGCAGCAGGCATCTCCAGGTTGCTCCAATAGTCTGGATGCAGGGCCTGTGCTTGTGTTCACCAGTGAACAGTTCAATCATGAGGTAGAACGAGATATAAGTGCTGATTTAAGTCACTGCAGGTGGAGTATGTAATCAGCTGTGTGGTATAAACGGGTTTCAATACGTTGTCTCACCAGAGGTTTATTTCAAAAATTCAATACTACGACATTTTCAAACATTTAACAACATATTTAATTGATCAACAGTGAATGAAGTGTTTGAATTAACATGTGTTATTTCGATTGGAGAGTGATTGGAAATAGATATAGAACATATATTTATATATTTACCGTCTGGGTAAAGAACCTACCTCTGACATCTGTCCTAAAACCACCACCCCTTAATTTAAAGCTATGTCCCCTCGTGCTAGCTTTCTCCATCCTAGGAAAAAGGCTATCACTGTCCACCCTATCTAAACCTCTAATCATCTTATATGTTTCAATAAGGTCTCCTCTTAGCCGCCTTCTTTCTAACGAAAACAACCTCAAATCCCTCAGCCTCTCTTCATAAGACCTGCCCTCCATACCAGGCAACATCCTGGTAAACCTCCTCTGTACCCTCTCCAATGCCTCCACATCTTTCTTATAATGCGGGGACCAGAACTGCACACAATACTCCAAGTGCGGCCGCACTAGAGTTTTGTACAGTTACAACATGACGTTGCGGATCCGAAATTCAATCCCCCTACCAATAAAAGCTAAGGCTCTGTATGCCTTCTTAACAACCTTATCGACTTGTTTGCCAACTTTCAGGGATCTATGCACACATATACCAAGATCCCTCTGTTCATCAGCACTATTAAGAGTCCTACCATTAGCCCTATACTCTACACATTTGTTATTCGTGCCAAAGTGAATTACCTCACACTTTTCCACATTAAACTCCATTTGCCACCTCTCGGCCCAGCTCTGCAACTTGTCCAAGTTTATACCATACCATAAACATCAGTGCAGGTAAGTGTTTGTTTAGATATGTATTACTGAGTTTAACTTAGACATAGAGAGCGCAATATTGATATTTGTTGATAAAACAAAGGTTGATAGCTTTACAAAATGTGAAACAGACTATAACAATTGAAAGAAATGACAGTAATGATCTATACCACAGGCCTATCTCCTGCAAATTTGTAGCCAGTTTTTCAATACATGGAGACCCTCTTTTCCAGTCCACCCTCTAAAGTATATGTTGTACTGACCTTTGAGCTGGCATTTGAATTGAGTTATAACTGAATTATGTTGCATCATCAGGAACACCCACTTCCTGAAGTGATACAGTGAAATCAATATTTTGGATATCTAAATTGAAAGAGAGAAATAAAGATTGGCTTTTAATTGAAGGCACAGTAGAGAAAGCTGAATGGCTGCTAAACCCCCACTGCAAATCATCAAGCAGATTGTGTACGGTGAAGGGAAAAGAAATCTATCATATAGGAAATTCCTTTTACCCCTATGGGATTCTCTTAAAGTGGTTTGGTTCAGTGGAATTATCATGGTATCAAAATATTTGAATCCCAAGATCCTTTAAGTATTTGAAAAAAAACATTCTGACTAAAGTTGAACAAAATCAATGCTTGCTGCTTTGCTGTATATTTGCATGAATTGTTATTATCAGGTTAGTACTGTTTGACTGAATGCATAACCTATCATTAGCACAATAGGGGGCCTTGCAAATTCAGAGTTTGATTGACAGCCACAAGTAACTGTAATGACATTGGGTATCTTTGTTATAAGGCTATAAATACAAATGTTTATTTTAATAATAAGTTAAGTTTTTAAAGAAACTGGTTTTATACTTGATTAAATTCTTGAAGGGATTTAAATGATATCAGTGAAAATATTTTTTAAAGTATAGTGAAGTCTGTAATAGACTTCTGTGCCTAGTGGATACTGAGCAATTTGGTATGGTAGTTGGCGGGGGGAGTCATGTATTGGCATGGGTTGGCACGAATTTGACATAAAGATTATGAAGTAGCAAGGGTTTGAGTCAGAAGTATGAGTTGGCATTGGAGGTATAAGGAGTCATAGTGTCATTGAATAGCACAGGTTTCCATGGATAATTGGTGTGTAGGTTGGTATGAATGTGGTATGGTGAGTATATGGGGGTTAAAGCATATGAGAGATGAGAGCTAAATAGCTGTTTTTGTTTTAATTTTCTTATTGTAATTGGGACAATGCGCCCAAGAACTGAGATGAATCTCTTAAATAGCTGAAGTTGGCACCTGCCTGCCTCCAGATATTTTCTAATGTCAATGTCCCTACATCAGTTAGCACCTGCCCTCCTGAACAGAAATCCAATGACTTGGGGCACTTTCACCCAAGTAGGGAATACACATTTGCAAATTTTCCTGACTCTGTGCTCCTGCTCTAAGAGTGGAAATTCAGCCCGTGGCAACCAGATTATCCTTGATTTTTAGAATAATCCTTTTTAGACATTTGCTTTGTTTTTGTGCCACAGAGAAGCAGGAAATTGATGTAGACTCATGTCCATCAGGCTCCTGCTGTTTACTTACACCAAGGAGATTTGCTAATGAATGGATGCAGTTTTTTCCCTTTTTTTAAGATTCATTCTTTAATGGGATCTGGGCATCACTGGCAAAGATAGTATTTGTTGCTTATTTCTAATTCCCTTTGAACTGCGTGGCTTACTTGGCCATTTCAGAGAGTGTTAATGAACTTTAGGGAAGGAAATCTGCCACCCTTATTTAATCTGGTCTACATGTGACTCCAGATCCACAGTAATGTAGTTGATTAAAATGTCCCTCTGAAGTGGCCTACTAAAGCATCCACTCAGTTCAAGGGCAATTAGTAATAGGCAATAAATGCTGGCCCAGCCAGCAATGCCCATATCCCATGAATAATAAAAAGTCAACAACTTTGCTGTGAATTTGGAGTCATATGTAGGCCACACCAACTAAAAACAGCAGAATTCCTTCCCCAAAGGATATGAGTGAACCACGTAAATTTTTAAATCAATCTTTTTTTAATTAATTAATTTAAGATTCATCAGCTGCTGAAGTGGGATTTGAACCCAGAGCATTAGTTTGGGTCTCAGGTTACTACCACACATTGTCCCCCTGTCCTCATGTCACTTTTGAATGCATGTGTGGTGGGATCACAAACTTCTCTAGAAATCCTACTATTAATGTTTATTGCACATTTAGCAGTAACTGTGTGCTTTTTGTTGGATAAACAGTTGAGAGAGGAGATGCTATGAATTTCCTGGCTGTGCTGTCCCTCGAGTGAAAATTGCCCTTTCAGCAGATGTGGCACAGCTTTGTGTTAGCCTAGATCTGCAAAGTCATTTTGATCAATTACAGAAGAACATAAGAAATAGGAACAGTGGTAGACCACATAGTTCATCCATTCTGCTCCATTATTCAAAAAAAAAGTCACATTGGCTGACTTTGGGCTTAAACTCATTTTGCCGCCTATTCTCCATATCTCTTCATTGCTAGGATGTAACTAATGATAACATTGAATCTGTTGTAGTGTGCCCAATGGTAACAAACTGTGAGAGTCAGCTGGCCCATTTTGTTTATGTAACCAATGACAAAATGAAGTGATGATCAGCTGACTAGCTGACTCAGCATAAATAAGAAGCTACTGGGGTTTGTGGGTGCATGGAATAGCCCAGGGTGACTGTTGGAAGAATAAAGTTTCTTTATTAAACCTTTTTCTTTGATTTATCTGTTGGAGTAAGTTTTGTTCCATTTCATTGCCTACAACTGAAGAGTGCCTTTCGTTGGATGAACATTAATTTCCTGAGAGATCAAAAAATTGTTTATCACTGTCTTTAACGTATGCTATGATGGAACATCCACAACCCTGTAGGCCAGAGAAACCCAAAGATTCACAACCCTTGGAATGAAAAAGTTTCTTCTCATTTCAGTCCTAAATGATGGGCCCCGTATCCTGAAACTCTGCCCCAGTATTTTGGGTTCTCTAGTCAGTGGAAAAAATCTCTCATTGTCCACACTATCAAGCCACTTCAGAATTTTGTAGGTTTCAATGAGATTATCTCTCATTCCTCGAAACTCAAGAGAATATAACCCAATGTATTTAGCCTGTCATAGCAGAACAATCACTTCATTCCAGGGAACAATGTAGTGAACATTTGCTGTACCACCTCCAATCAAAATATATCCTTTCTTAAATGTGAAGACCAGAACTGCATATAGTATTCCAAATGTGGACTCACCAAATCCCTGTACAACTGTGACAAGACTTCATTGCTCTAAAGCCTTTGCAATAAAGGCCAACATGCCCCTTGCCTTTCTAACTGCTTGCGGCACCTGCATGTTAACTTGCTGCATTCTTTGTACCAGCGCACCAAATTCTCTTTGAACTTAGACACTTACACTTCTCATCTTTTAAAATATAATTTGCTTTTTAATTCTTATGACCAAAGTGAATAACTTCACAGTTGCCTACATTATACTTCATCTACTATATTGATGCCCATTCATCTGTCTATGTTACTTTGCAACCTCCCCACAGTTTACCTTTCTACATTTGGTGTCATCATACATTATTCTCTTCCTCTTCATCTCAATAATTAATATGGATTGTAAATAGCTGAGGTCACAGCACTGATTCTTGCAGTATTCCACACATCACTGCCTGCTAATTTGAAGAAGCCTTGTGTCTACCAATTTTCTATTTTCTATCCTTCAAGCAATCATCTATCCATGTTAATATATAATAACCAGCTCCTTGAGTCCTTATTTTGCCTGTTAAACATTTATTGAATGCCTTTTGGAAATTCAGATAGACTACATCTATTGGTTCCCTTTATCTATCCTACTACTCTCCAACAATGTTAATTAATTTGTCAAACCATTGTTATAATCATACTGTACTTTTTTTAGTATTAAGATTTCCAACACTTTCCCCAACAGTTGATGTTTGGCAAATTGGCCTGGAATTCTCTTTACCTCCTTTCTTAAAATTTAATGTAACATTTGCCAAATTCCAAGCCACTAAGACAATTCCTGACTCTCAGGAATTTTGGAAAATCATAGCTATCCCTTTTAGAACCCTAAAGTGCAGGCCATCAGGTCCCGAGTATTTGTCAGATTTCATTCGCTTATTGTGAGCTGGAAACATCAAGGAGTGATTTTTGTATGTGTGGTGGAATGAATTTGTAAGTTTCAATGAGTGTAAAGAGGTAGAAAAGTTGGAGAAAAGGAAGTTGGGTTTTTAGAAGATGACTAATGCTTCAGTGCACAAGTTGAAGGAGGAGAAAAGGGACGTAATATCAGCAAAGAAGTCGGCATATAATTTGGGCAGATATCAAGCATGGAAAAGAGGAGGGTGAATGGATTCACTGATATGTGATTGTTAATGTCCTCATTGTGAAAACTGACTATGCAAATTTTGTATTTTGTTTTGAAATTTGGAGTCTTTTGCTGTTAATGAGTATTTGATTCTTCAACTTTGGAACACTTTTGAATATATATTCCATTGTATTGAATTTCCTTTGTGTAAATTGTATGGATACCTTCATTTACAATGAAGTGGCCACATATTGGTTGATGACTTTCACTAAATATCAGTTGTCACGAATGAAAATTGTCTATTTCCCACTATTGACAGGAGGCAGTGGAGATTAATTGCACAAATAAGCAGAAGCATTTCATCAGGACTTAGGTAGATAAAAGTTGCCTTTGAACTGATGCTTAAAGAAGCTTAAGCAGTCAAATTATTAGTCTAAATCTTCAGTGTTCAGACAAAATTGTGGTTTATGACTGCTGTGATATGCAAAGTGTTTTATCATCCACAGCACATCTGTAATGATTTCCTGACACTGTATCTGAGTGTTCCTGGCAACAATCAAGTAAAATTGCTTTGCAGATTCCTGGACAACACAAAGACTAATTACTGAGCGACAAGAATTCTACTACAACTGCTGGAAGGACAGCCTTAACCTGGAAATAATGGAGCCAGAGAAATTGTGGATAAGCAGTGGCAGAATGGTATTGTTGTTGCACTAGTACTTCAGGGGCCCTGATGCTCTTGGGGCCTGGGTTCAAATCCCACCATTGCAGGTGGTGAAATTTGAATTCAATGCAAATATAGAATTTTAATAATGATCATAAATCAATTTTCTTAAAGATCCATTTAGTTCGCTAATGCCTTTTAAGGAAGGAAATCTGTCATCCTTACCTGTTGTAGCCCTTAAGAACATAAGAATTAGGAGCAGGAGTAGGGTGCCTTGAGCCTGCTCCACCATTACATAAGATCATGGGCGATCTTTTTGTGGACACAATTCCACTTCTCTGCCAGCTTACCATAACCCTTAATTCCTTTACTGTTCAAAAATTTATCGATCCTTGCCTTAAAAACATTCAATGATGTAGCCTCAACTGCTTCATTGGGCAGGGAATTCCACAGATTCACAACGCTTTGTATAAAGAAGTTTCTCCTCAACTCAGTCCTAAATCTGCTTCTCCTTATTTTAAGGTTATTCCCTCTAGTTCTAGTTTCACCTACCATATTCCCTTCGTACTCATGTATGTTTCCAAAAGATCTCCCCTCATTCTTCTGAATTCCAACAAGTATAGCCTTTGAGTCTTATGAGTCTCTCCTTGTAAGGCAATTCTCTGAACTTTCGAATCAACCTAGTGAATCTCCGCTGCACCCCATCCAGTGTCAATATATCCTTTCTCAAGTAAGGAGACCAAAACTGTACACAATACTCCAGGTGTGGCTTCACCAGCACCTTATACAGTTGCAACATAATCTCGCTGTTTTTAAACCCCATCCCTCTAGCAATGAAGGACAAAATTCCATTTGCCTTCTTAATTACCTGCTGCACCGGCAAACCAACTCCTAGAGATTCCTGCACAAGGACACTCAGGTCCCTCTGTATAGCAGCATGCTGCATTTTTTTTAATAATTCAAATAATAGTCCATTTTGCTGTCATTCCTACTAAAATGGATGACCTCACATTTACTATATGTGACTTCAGACCCTCAGCAATGTGGTTCACCCTCAAACGTCCTCTGAAATGGAGAGCAATTGCAAATGGCCAATAAATGCTGGCCCAGCCAGTGACACCCATCAATGAATGATTTTTTTTTATATACCATGCAGCTGGAATTCACATGCTAATAGATAAAATGACGAAATTGCCCTGGTTATTGTGTAATCATCATAAAGTGAAGGTGAACTTGTGGCTCCTCTCATCACAGGATGTTTGAATGTCTAAGGAATTAATCAAAAAAAGTCTGTGTAGGAACATTCTGTTTAAATTTTATCTGGTTGTTACTAAATCTGCATATCTGCATTTGGAGTTCTCTGGAAAAGAAATTGAATATCATACTTGGCACTTATATTCACCTTTACTACCTGCCAATGAAAAACTACAAGAAAACTAATATTGAATTAACAAATACTAACTGACTTCAGAAGATTTTGTCCCACACAGCAATAAATATGTAGTGCCGACTGCCTGAAAAAGTAATTAATGCTCGACCAAATGAATTCCTTTATAAAACCACTTGTTTGCAGTTAAATCTTTATCATCCACACGTTCATGAATTCTGACAAAGGGTCACCCAGACTTGAAACATGAGAATAATCCCAGTTTATCCAACCTTAAATTCCATCTGCCACTTATTTGTCCATTTTGCAAGCCTGTCTATGTTTTCTACATCTCCAAGGTATCATTGATAAATTTTGAAATTTTTCTCTATATCCAGGTAATTTATATCTAAACAGTATGAGTATTAGCACTGACTGTTGGAACGCCACTGTCTACCATCCATTAGATGAAAAATAACTATTTACCATAACTTGTTTGTTTCTGTCCTAAAGCTTCACCTTTCCTATTTTATGAGCGTCAGTTTTGTTATCCAGATTTTTATGTTGTTCTAGGGAAATTTTGAAGGTTGGCCAATTGTGTTTAAAACTAAGATAGTTCAAAACTCAATACAAATCTCTATCAAGTGCCTCAGCCAACCATGCAATACTTAATAGCATGATGATACATTTTATTCATCCTTCTAAGTCCAGATGCAATCTTTCCACTTATCATTAATTACATCTCTGTTGCCTGGTAAGAGCAGATGCTACCACAAGGTCAAAGTGGATGTAACCATTGTCTCACTGCCAAATTGAGCAGACACGTTCTGGCATCCAGGGGCATGTCTATCGTATGTCTGGGCAGTGAATGCATCTATTCATTAATGTTGCTTAATACATTCCCCCATAGGAATTCTTAATAAGACTACTACTGAATAACTGCTTTCTCAGACCTTTGGCTATCAACTATTGATATTTACCACGAATCCTTTTAGTAACTTAGCTTGACCAAAGTGAACAGTACATTAAAATGTATTTAAAATATCAGGATGTATGTTTTAAAATCATAATGACTTGTTTTGATTGTATGTGCAAAATTGTTTGTGTTAACTAGTCTAAAAATCATTTAACTCTTTAGTGATTTGTTGTCCTCAAAAAGACTGCATTCTGCCTATCTAGGTTAGGAATCCCCTCCCATATATGTGATACTTTGTCATACACCTTCTTAAAATCCATACGCACAACATGCGCTGCACTGCCTTCATCAATCTTCTCTATTACTTCATCAAAAAGTACAATTTTTATTTTACAAATCCTTACTTTTCTTTCTTACTTAACACAAACTTTCCAAGTTTATTTTGCTTGATGAATGTTTCTAAAACTTTATCCATGATTGATGTTAAACTTGCCAGACTGTAGTCAACAGAAATGCCCTTAAACCTTTTCTTAAATAAGGGTGTCACTTTTCCCAGTGTTATTGATACATTCTATACACTGCATATGCTATATATGCATCCCTACCAAGCCAGGAGATAATGCTCGTTAAAAGTTAAAGTTTATTTATTAGTCACTAGTACAACTTACATTAACACTGCAATGAAGTTACTGTGAAATTGCTGTGGTTATGCATATATTCACATAAACCCATAGTTGGGAATTGTACCTGGGAACATAGAACCACACAGTGCAGAAGGAGGCCATTCGGCCCAACAAATCTGGACCAACCACAATCCCATCCAGGCTCTATCCCCATTACCCTATGCATTTACCCTAGCTAATCCCTCTGACACTAAGAGGCAATTTAGATGGCCGATTTGTCTAACCCACACATCTTTGAAATGTGGGAGGAATCCACGCCAACACAGAGAGACTGTGCAAATTCCACAAAGATAGTGACCCAAGCTGAGAATTGAACCCCGGTCTCTGGTATTGTGAGGCAGCAGTGTTAACTACTGTGTCACCGTGCTGCTAGTCAACAATATCAAGTAAGTGACTGTGCACCAAACATACAGAGAAATAATTCGCATGCACGAAGTAGGAAGACAAGGGAGTTACATCCCTTTTCATTCATTTATACATGTACAAAGATACCTGCAAAACAGCTTGAAGGCTCAAAGAGACATGCACACCATGTACTTCAGAGGCAAAACATTGAGGAGGATTTTAATTGTCATTGTTTATGTGAATTTTATTTGTTTGTTTTGAGTCTTATTTGATCTATTGCACAATTTCAGCCGCATTAAGTGTCTGAAGTGATTTGTAAATCATATCTTCCCTGCAGTGCTTTTGTGACAGAACCCATTTGTGAAAGATATCTTTCCAGCTCTTCTGGTATGTCGTCAATTTTTGCCTTGTGAAAGTTTGAGAAGATTGTTGATTTGTACATTAGAAGTGGAAATCATCCCCAATCCTGAGTTTATTTTGTTGCTTTAGCTTTCAAATTTGATCGCTCTTTTTATAATTGAAAAGATTGGAAGTCTCTAGAGCTAGTGACAATATCTAAAAGGAAGTGAAATAATGGAGAAATCCTTTTCATTAAATCTCTGCCCAGTTTTCATTTTTCTCAACTTTCCATCATCTTTTCCAATGGTCTACAGAAACAGTAACTCAAAAAATGGCATTTATTTTATCTTTTTTGGTGGCAGCTCCAAACAATCCCTGTAAGGACCATTTTGCTTGGCCACATGTGTTTTCTTGATGGATGCCAGCTGAGTTCAGGACATTTCAATTTTGTAAAGAGCTGGCTTAAGGCAGCCCCCGCTTCTCCTTTCCACCTCTGCTCTTATCTCCACATTTGAAACCTCTGAAAAAGAGATAACATTTTGGCTTTATTTTGGAGAGGCTCAGAGAAGTAATTATCCTCTCCAGAGTGTGCAATGATATTGCAGCCTGCTGCCAGCTCAATCACAACTTCATCAAGGATCTATTCCTCCTCAAGTAGCCTTACCCACTGGTCAGCTCCACATAAAAGCCAATTGATTTTATATTGCCTGACATTGACAGATTCAGCCTTTTCATTGCCTACAGCACACTAATAAAATCCAACTCAGGCCTCAATGTGAAATGGCTCAGGTGCCTCAACTGTAACCTCGGGTCAAGTTGAAGCTCTTCCCATTATTAGGCCACTCCTTGTTCCCTTGAAGTAAATTTTCCACTGAACGTCAGCAGCTAGATTAATGCTCATTCAATGGAATTCATTTCATGTATAAATATAAATGATATTACCATAATCATATTAGAAGTCAAATTTATTTCTGAATTATTCCTTATTTTCTAGTTACTGCTGGCCATAAAAAAGACAATTATACCTAGTCAACAGCAAAATCGCAAGATTTATATGTAATATAATATGGTTTTGTATCAATCAACAATGTTATAAATTCTGAATAAGCCAAGATAATGTGGTCAATTAAATCTACTCCCATAGAATGTGTGATCTACTTCTTTCAGAGGCTTATTGTAGAGCTGTCTTTAGCAGTGCCATTAAAGCATTCTTATGACTGCAGGCATGCAGAGAATTCAGCTAAGCTTCCATTGTGATTTTCTACCCATTAACCTTTATGGACAAAAAAAATGATGAGGGCCCTCTATTTGAATTCCAAATGTATGTTCCTGGCGCATAAATCTCTAAATCAGGAGTGCTTAGGGTGACCATTTATATAAAAGTTAAAAATGTACTCCTTAATCTTCTGAGGAAAGAAATTGCCTAACCCACAGACCGCAATCAATAAAGATAGACAACATTTTCTCCATGTTAATTCTCAACACCAGTGCTCCACAAGGCCCTGTCCTCAGCCCCTTATTATATTCCTTATACACTTATGACTGTGTGTAGCTAAATACCCCTCTAACCTGATTTTCTAGTTTGCTGATGATACCACCATAGTAGTCGGATCTCAAACAGTAACAAGATGGAGTACAGGCAAGAAGTAGAGAATCTGGTGAATTAGTGCGACAATAATCTCACCCTCAATGTCAGTAACAATGAAGGAGATAACCATAAAGTCCAGGAAGCTTAGATGACATGCTCTTATCTACAATAACGGGAATGAAGTGAAAATGGTCGACAGCTGTAAGTTTCTAGGTATCTAGATCACCAACAACCTGTTCTGGTCCCTACATGGACACTATAGTTAAGAAGGCCCGTCAATTACTCTACTTTCTCAGGAGGCTAAAGAAATTTGGCACATCTGCTATGAGTCTTACCAACTTTACAGATGCACCATAGAAAGCATCCTGTCTGGTTGTATCACAGCTTGGCATGGTTCCTGCTCTGTCCAAGACCGTAAGAAACTTTGCAAAAGCAGCCAGCATAATTAAGGACCCCATGCACCCCATACATTCTCTCTTCTATCTTCTTCCATTAGGAAAAAGATACAAAAGTCTGAGGTCATTACCCACTAACTCAAGAACAGCTTCTTCCCTGTTGCTATCAGACATTTCAATGGACCTATCTTAAATTGATCTTTCTCTACACTCTAGCTATGACTGTAACACTACATTCTGCACTCTCTCCTCTCCTTTATGAATGATATGCTTTGTCTGTACAGCACACAAGGAAACATACTTTTCACTGTATGCTGATAATGTGACATTAATAAATCAAATCAATTCAAACTGCAGCTCTTTTGACAAACGTTCAAAGATGAAATGCTGGCATAGGAATCTGGTTGCTTAGGAATCTGGCAATCCTCATATCAGCCAATAAACCTTCTTATGACTGATGGAACAGTCATCCCATGTCTCCGAAACAATGATATGACCACTGATCTTCATGAACAACAAAACTCTATCCAACCATTTATTCCCCTCGAATATTGATTACATCATGGCCACTGACCCTTCTCTTAACATTGACCTCTGACCACTGACCCTCTTCCTCCCACTAATTACCCCAAAGCATCAATACCATGCCATTTCCCTTCATACTTGTATTTACACACTAACTTTCTGCGTTCCTTGTCAACATATTCAAACATTTACATATGTATGTTGGTATGTAATTAGGTACAGAGGAGATATCAGGGGTCAGTTTTTCACTCAGAGGGTGGTGGGTGAGTGGAATCGGCCTCTGTCAGTGGTAGTGGAGGCAAATTCGATAGGGTCTTTCAAGAGACTTCTGGATGAGTACATGGGATTTAACAGAATTGAGGGTTATAGGTAAGCCTAGTAGCTATGGATATCATTGGCACAACTTGTGGGCTGAAGAGCCTGTTTGTGCTGTAGTTTTTCTATGTTCTTGTAAGATATATAAGATGTTGAGAGGTAAAGATCAGGTGAATCCTCAGCGGCTTTTTCCCAAGGCTGGAATGGTTGCTGCAAAAGGTCAGAGGTTTAAGGCACTGGACAGTAGGCACAGAGGAGATATCGGGATAAGTTTTTCACTCAGAGGGTAGTGGGTTAGTGGAATCGGCTGCTGTTGATGATGGTGGAGGAAAATTTGACAGAGTCTTTTAAGAGACTTCTGAATGAGTACATGGAACTTAATAGAATTGAGGGTTACAGGTATGCCTAGTAGCTAGGGATATCATCAGCACAACTTGTGGGCGAAGAGTCTGTTTGTGCTGTAGTTTTTCTATGTTCTATGTTCTACATGTATCAATATTAGTAAATAATCTGCTTTTCTATTCTTCAGATCAATAACTTCAGACTTTTACATTATATTCCATATGACATCTTGTTGGCCACTCACTTACCCCTGCCTTTATTTCTTTGCAGCTTCTCCGTCTCCACCCCCACCACCCGCCCCCCCCACACCCACCACTTCCACCAACACACTGACCTTCACATCTAGCTTTATAAGATCAGCAAACTTAGATAATTACTCTCTGTCTCTTCATCTAAGTCATTAATGTAGATTATAAATAGCTGAGGTCTAAAGACTTATCATTGCGGAACTCCATTAGTAACATCCTGCCAACTTTATAATTCCTTGGTGATCAAAGCCTCTGCTTCCTGTCCTTTAACCAATTCTTCATCCATACTAATATATAATTCCCAACTTCATGTGCCCTTATCATGCCTGTTAACCTGTGCATGGCATTTTATCAAATGTTTTTTGGAAATTAAAATATACAACATCTATTGGTTCCTCATACCTACCTACCAGCTGCTTTGACAAAAAACTCGATAAATTTGTCAAGCAGGACTTCCTTTTAGTCAAACTTTGTTGGCTTGTTCTAATCACACTGTACTTTTCTCGTAGACTTAAGTGCATTGTTCAAACTTCCTTAATAATAGATTATAGCATTTTCTCAATGATTGATGTTCGGCTAACTGACCCGTTTTCTCTCTCCCTCCTTTCTTGAAAAACGTTGAAAAATTTGTCAGTAGCCAATTTGATGAGATCACCATTTCCAAATCAAAGGAAGATTGAAAAATCATAGCTAGCACATCCACTTTCTTTGCAGTTATCTCTTTTAAAACTCTGTGCTGTTGATCATCAGGTCCAGTGAATTTGTCAGATTTTAGTCCTTTAAGATTCTCCAATACATTTTCTTCATTTCTATTAGCCGCCTTAATTTCCTCTCTCTTTTTTGCCCCTAGGCTAATGTCAATTTCTGGAGCACACCATGTGTCTTAAACTGTGAAAACA
Organism: Sphyrna mokarran; assembly: GCA_024679065.1. NCBI lineage: Eukaryota > Metazoa > Chordata > Chondrichthyes > Carcharhiniformes > Carcharhinidae > Sphyrna > Sphyrna mokarran. The sequence goes on along the minus strand of JAGIQG010000006.1, from coordinate 41,814,040 downwards.
AACACAAAGGGTGGAATTTTGCTACCAATTTGCACCCATTTTGCAGTGGGAAAATGCCATAAAATTGGCCGTTAATCAGTGCAATTTTACATCGCCTGGATTTCCAATGGGGTCAGCATCTCCCCGGAAGTGGGCGAGAGGCTGATTTAATTTATATAAATTTATTTAAATTAGGTGTTATTTAAATTAAAATGTGTTTGGTGAGCCCGGCTCTTGATCGTACTGGCTCGCTTGCCTTTATGGCCTCGTCGGGAAAGGTTCTGTTGGTGAGGAAAACACCTGCTCCTCATGAACGGGGAACAGTCATTTGTGCCTTGTCGGTAGAACCAATATCCATTTGAGGCCCACTGGGAAGGCCAAGGGCAAGGCAGGGGTGCCCCCTTCAGCAGTGGGGGAGGAGCCAATGGGCTTGGGCCCTGTAGGGGGAGGGGGCTTGCTGCCATGCTGCGTGTGATTGGTGGGGGAGGGCAGCGTGGTCATGATTGGTGAGGAGTGTAACAGGTCTGCAATCGGTGGGGGAGGGAGGGCGTCTACAATCGATCTGGCTGGCAGTGAGTTGGTCAGGGCTGCATCTCTGGTCTTAGGCCCACAATTGCATAGAGGCATTTAGGTCAAGCTGCCTGCAGTAGCAGCAGCATAACAGGTCTATTCTTCTGTCAGACCCCTGCTACTGTTAGTGCGAATGTGAAGCATCAGAGGTCCGCACATATGCAGTGTCCCCCTCTGCAGGCTGCTGGGTGTGTTAAGCCCTGCCCACTACCTTCTGTAGTGAGAATTGGCCTGAAAATGTGCCCAGAAAATGGATCTGAAACTCTCCCAGTTTCATGCCTGCCGACACTTAGGAAACATCTTGTAAAATTCCACCCAAAGTATTTGTTCAATGCGTCTTCCCAACTTTAGCCACTGATCACTCATCCAATAATTCATACCTCCTGGGTACCACTACCTCCTTTTGGCCAGTCACTCACTGGTCCCGGACCAGAAAGTCTGATTACACATAGTCCCTTATTATCAGAGGGTTTTTGCAATGCAATCAATGGCTCAACAGCTAGATTTGTACAACTGACCATCTCCATGGAAATGAAGCCCAATATGACATCTGGCTTTGATTTCATGAATAATATTTGCACCCCATGTGCTGATAAGTTGTCTGTCTTCTCTCCTCTCTGTCCAAGACATGAATTAATAATTTCAGGTGAAACAATTTACATATATATCCTTTGAGTTGGTATCCTGTATTCATGCTTATAAAGCAGATGTAGAAACATAGAAAATAGGTGCAGGAGGCCATTCAGCCTTCTGAGTCTGCACTACAATTCAATATGATCATGGCTGATCACTTTCTCCCCATACCTCCTGATCCCTTCAGTCACAAGCTGCACATCCAGCTACCTTTTGAACTTATCTAATGAACCAACGCCAACAGCTTTCTGTGGTAGTGGACTTCACAGGTTCACAACTCTCCGAGTGAAGAAATTCTTCCTTGTCTCAGTTCTGAATGGCTTATTCCTTATTCTTAGACAGTGATCCTAGTTTGGACTTCCCCAACATTGGGAACATTCTTCCTGCTTCGAGTCTGTTCAGTCCCATCAGGATTTTATGTATTTCTATGAGATCCCCTCTCATTCTTCTAAATTCCAGTGAATATAAACCCAGTTGATCCAGTCTGTCTTCATATGTCAGTGCTGCCATTCTGGGGAATCAGTCGGGTGAACATTCGCTGGACTCCCTCAATAGCAAGAATATCTTTCCTCAGACTAGGAGACCAAACTGCACTCAGCCTCACCAAGGCCCTATTTAACAGCAGCAAGAGATCGCTACTCCTAGACTCGAATCCTCTTGCTATGAAGGCCAGTATGTCGTTAGCTCTCCTCACCGCCTGCTGTACCTGCATGCCAACCTTCAGAATCTGTTCCAACATGACACCCAGGTCCCATAGCACTTCCCTTTTCCCTAAACTGCCACCATTCAGATAACTTTCCTTTCTATTTTTACCACCAAAGAAGATAACCTCACATTTACCCAGATTATATTGTATTTGCCCATTCAACCAGCCTATCCAAGTCACCCTGCAGCCTCTTAGCATCATCCTCACAGCAACCATTTCTACCCAGCATTGTGTCGTCTGCAAATTTGGAGATATTGCATTCAATTCCTTTGTTCAAATCATTAATGTATATTGTGAACAGCTGGGGTCTCAGCACTGAGCCCTGCACAACTCCACTTGTCACTGCCTGCCACTCTGAAAAGGACTTGTTTATTCCCACTCTCTGCTCTGTGCCAACCAGATCTCTATCCACGTCAATACCATAGGCTTTAATTTTACTCACTAATCTCTTGTCAACCTCTTGGGACCTTGTCAAAAGCTTTTTGTAATTTCAGGTACACAGCATCCACTCGTTCATCCTTGTCCACTCTACCAGTCATATCTTCAAAAAAAATTCCAGAAATTTGTCAAGCACGATTTCCCTTCAGTGAATCCATGCTGACTTGGACTGATCCTGTCACCACTTTCCAAAGGCTGTTATTGCATCCTTAATAATTGACTCCAGCATTTTCCTCCACCATAATATCAGGCTAAGCAATCTATTGGTGAGATCACTTTGCAGAACCCGTTTCTTCAGTCTGCAAGCATGACAAGTATCTGGTCACCTTTATTTAAATTCTCTTTGATCTCAAGGTGATTTCTCTTTCTTGGTCTTCTGAAGAGTTTCAGTGAAGTGCAACATAACAATAACAACCAAACTCAAGAAACAGAGCCTCATCTTTCAATTAGCCTTCCTAAACTCAACACAGAGTTTAACAATTTCACACTGTAATATCTACCACCATGCTGTTTCCTTTCTCTTTACACGTTGTGGTATTTATTACTCTTATTTTTCTCATTTTGCTTTGCTTTTGGAAGCAGTTGTTCATGATTCTGCTGTTCATACTTCTGCTCAATACATGTTTTCTTTCTCTGCATGCACCATCACTCTTCAGTTATCTTCTACTCTATCATGCAACTTCCCCTCTGTGTGCCCTTCACCTTCTCCTCTTTTGCTTGCTTAAAGCCTATTACGTTTCTAGTTTTTCCAAGTTCCAATGAAAGGTCACATGCTTGAAATATTAACTCTGTTTCTGGTTCTACAGGTGCTGCCTGACAGCTGAGCATTTTTGACTTTTATTTCAGCATGATTCTGCTAAGAATTATTTTATTTATTTACTATTGTCACAAGAAGGCTTACATCAACACTGTGAAAATCCTTCAGTTGCCACACTCTGGCACTTGTTCGGGTACACTGAGGGAGAATTTAGAATGGCCAATGCACCTAACTGGTACATTTTTCGGACTGTGGGAGGAAACTGGAACACTCAGAGGAAACCCACGTTGATATGGGGAGAACGTGCAGACTGTGCACAGACAGTAACACAAAACAGGAATAGGTCCCTAGCAATGTGGGACAGCAGTGCTAACCACTGTGCCATCATGCCTCCTGTGCCACATGTCCATAACCACCAGTGTTAAACATTAGGAATAAATAAAGTACATCATTCCATTTGTTATGCGCAGTATATTACAGGCAAACTCTTTAATCAGCACAAAAACAGAAACAAAAATAGAAAATGCTGGAAAATCTCAGCAGGTCTGACAGCATCTATGGAAATAGAATAGACCCAATGTTTCGAGTTTGGATGACATTTTGTCAGTATTTTGCTTTGATCTTTAATTAACACAGTAGATTCTGCATGCTAAAATGCAAACGATACAATGAATTGGTAGTTTTCTTTACACTGGCGAAGACACCACAATTGCAACTTAATTTTGTTTCTTTTAAACTCCTGTTGAACAAATAACTGTTGAGAAATGCAGTATGAATGCGGACTGCATTCCACTCAAAGCTGTTCTTTTAATAACGATATGACAACTATAAGTGGAATGCATGTTCTATCTAGATAAAGGATCTATTAAGTAGTGCAATTCTTCTCATTTATCAATACTGTGATATATGCCCCCATATGTTAGCTTGTTTTGGTGATCATTACAGAATTCCCAACTATCACTTGTTCCGCACGCCTGCCCAACAGATTGATAGATTGTATGCTTTCCATTCTGACTTAAGGGACGAAACAGAACCTGAGGTTCTTCTGCTTATCCTAATCAATAGTTATTTCAGTCATGGTACCATCTTTAAAGACAGAAGCACCTGTCATCATTTCTCTAAGTAATTAGGTGAAGTTTAGTAGTTGGGAATAAAAAATGAGATGCATTTTCAGGGACACTGGCCAATCATTTCTATGTCACCCAAGTAAAGTTTAATAACTGTGGAAAAACTGTTGCAGAGTTAATATTCTGACCTGTTCAAAGTCTTGGATTTCGACCTTGGTTTATTTCAGTCTTGCTTATAGTTGTGACATATTGTAACTTCTTAACCCCTCTTTTTGTTGGTATTATCAAGTTGGAAGCTATGCAAGGCTGCAGAGTGACCTTGCTGCATTGATTTCCATTCTATCTGAGCAAATATTAAAAAAATTAGAGGCAAATATTCATACAGCTGAACCATTATGGGTCAGTGATCAGAAGGTCATTGAATCATTGGATCACAGAATGGTGACAGCTCAGAAGGAGGCCATTTCGCCCATCATGCCTGTGCCCGTTCTCTTCAAGGGTAAAGCATCAGATACCACTTCCTATTTTACTGCAAATTTTTTCTTTTATATAACTAAGTAATTGTTTTTTGCAAGTCTCGAGTGAATCTGCCTCCATTTCACTCTTAGGCAATGCATTCCAGATCCTAACCAATTGTTGCTTAAGAAAATATTTTCCTCATGTCTCTGTTGCATTTTTTACCCAACCATTTTTAATCAGTGGAAAAGTTCTTTCCAATATTGCCAAAGACCAATGTTGGGCAGGAAGAGCAGTGCTGCAGCCACCAACAGCAATGGTGGTTTCTTCTGTCAAATAGTGCAGCATTTGGAAGAAAAAAAAGATGGCATGGGTTCAATGTCTTTTTGCTGGCAGGCAATCTCTGAAAGACTCTCCTGGCATAATATATGCAAATCGTAATCAGAGCACTATTTTTAAAGACTACCTCAGACACAGTGAGCAGACCAGGAAACAATCTTCATCTAGGTACATAGTCTGACAACTCCTGGCACACCCTGGTATCAAGTTGGTACTCCATGGTATTAGCCATGGGGGAGGGTATGATTCCAGAATATGTGCCTAATAATGACATGCTAATTTATTACAATGAGGTTCCCAATGTTGAACAGCAAGTAATGAGTGCCTGCCACAGATGGGGAGAAGGAACAATCACTTGCTTGCTTTTATATTGACATGAAACATGAGTTTGTCCTTCTTGTGATTTTTTTTTTTTGCTCTTGTCACCAAACTATCCCAACGTGAATGGGAGCTGAAAATCCCAGCCAGTGTCTCAAATTCTTGATCTTTCCACCAATGGGAGTAGTTTCTCCCTATTTATTTTGTCCCAACAGCTTATGATTTTTGAACGCTTCGATCAAATTTCTTAATTTTCTTTCCTTGAAGGAGAATAGCCCAACTCCTCCAATCTGTCCACATAACTGACATTCCTCATTCTCTGGAACTATTCCTGCAAATATTTTTTGTATCTATTCTTCAATGTCTTCACATCCTTCCTGAAGAATAGCACCCAGAATTGGACACAGTATTCTAGCTGGGGCTGAACCACTGTTTTACAAAGCTTTGTCATATATTCCTTCATTTTGTTAGCCTACTCCACTATTTATAATCCCAGGAGCCTGTTTTCTTTGTTAACTACTTTCATAACTTGCCCCACACCTTCATTTATGCAAATATATCATCAGGTCCCTTTATTCCTGCACCCCCTTTGGAATTGTACCCTTTAATTCATATTGCATCTCCTCATTCTTCCTACCAAAATGAATTACTTCACACTTCTCTGCAATAAGCTTTGTGTATCATGTGTCTACCTACTTGCCCAGCTTGTCAATGTTCTCCTGAAGTTTATCACTATCGTCCTTACAATTCACAATACTTCTAATGTTATAAGTCCTTACTTTCAATTGGGACAACAATTTCTACTTGGGTACTGACACTAAGCACCACAGAGAAGAAAGTCTTAGATTGATTTCACTTCAACTCCAAGTCCCCAACTGAGGCGAGTAGATAATTGGAAAATATCAATTACAGAACTTTAATTGTATCAGAGTAATGGAGGAAGCTGCATACCATCCAGAAATCAAATAAGATAACAGGCATCTAAAGGCAAACTTTATTAATGTTTAAAACCCAATTTTTCTTTATTGATTGTTGGCATGGACATTATAGTTGGAAAATCAGCAGAAGTTTCTCAAATAGATTTCAATGACAATGAAATGAAGAAGTTAGACAATAAATCAATATGGAAACAAAATTGGTTGAATGAATTTAGCTAAGGCAGTCATACCTTTCTGGTTAGGTTCAACAAATGTCAGTAGATAAGTATTGTGTTTGTGGCTCCATTAGTCATAGAAGACTGGGCGGCATGATGGTTCAAATGGTTAGCACTGCTGCCTCACAATGCCTAGCACTGCTGCCTCACAGCACCAGAGAGCTAGGATCAATTCCGGTTCTGTATGGAGTTTGCCCATTCTCCCTGTGCCTGCATGTGTTTCCTCTGGATGCTCCAGTTTTCTCCCAAGTCCAAAGATGTGTGGGTTAGGTTGATTGGTAATGATAAGTTGACCCTACTGTTAACCAGCTATGTTGGTCCTATAGAATTAGCAGAGTAAATATGTAGGATTTTGGAAACAGGCCCTAGACGGAATTCTGGTAGGTGCAGATTCTATGGGCCAAATGGCCTCCTTCTGCACTGTAGGGATCCTATGAGATGGAGCAACTATAGATTGATACTTCAGCAGACCATGGGTGTGAAGCAATTCTAATTTTACATTGGATAAGAGACAGATGAATACTGTTGGATATCACGAAGTTTGAAAAAAATGATCTTAGATGAAAGCTAGGTAAGAAATGATGACTGACTTCAAATGCAGGTCAAATATGTATCCACAAAGGTACAGCACTGTACTGTCACCCATCTTCATTGAAACTGAGACCATAAATTTGACATACCAGACAGGCTCATCTATCCTGGACCTGCCTAACAGTAGAATTGCAATTGCTGTTGCTGTGGTCCTAGCTTAAAGATAATAAATGTAAAAAAATGATGATGCTGAACAAAAATAAACATGCTTTCATCCTGACTGGAAAACTCAAAATATAAAACTTTTGAATCATTGTTGAATTTTTCAAAACTAATTTTGAATTGTGGAAATGAAAGTAAGTCTAAATCAAGATTGCCTATTTTATACTATTGTCTGAATTCAAAAATAGCACCACTCCTTCTAACATATTGGTTATTAAGACCATCAAATCCCTCTGTAATCATTCAAGTTTGAGGATAAGGACTGAAGTGAGGAGATTTTTTTTAATGTAGAGAATGATGAATCTGTTAAATTCGCTGCCACAGGAAATAGCTGAGGCCAAAACATTGTGCAATTTCAAGAAGAAATTAGAAATAACTCTCGGGGCTAAAGGGATATGGGGCAAGATGGGATCAGCATATTCATAGAATCCCTGCAGTGCAGAAGGAGGCTATCCAGCCCATTAAGTTTGCACTGACCAAAATCTCACCCATGCTATATTCCCGTAACACCCTGCTAATCCCCCTGACACCAGAGTTAATTTAGCATGGTCAATCAACCTAACCCACACATTTTTGGACTGTGGGAGGAAACCCAAGCACCTGGAGGAAACCCGCACAGATATGAGGAAAATGTGTAAACTCCACACAAACAGTGACCCAAGGCCAGAATCAAACCCAGGTCCCTGATGCTGTGAGGCAGCAGTGCTAACCACTGGGCTACTATGCCACCCCCTGATTGTATTGAATGTGATGATCAGCCATAATCAAACTGAATGATGGAGCAGGCTCAAAGGATCGAATGGTCTACTTTTGCTTCTGGTTTCTTTTTTTTATGCTTTAATACCACTGGTATCTTTGTTTCTGATCTTATCTTTGATGAATCTTTTAGAATGTAACAAGCCAAAATTTTATATGTTTCATAAGATGCAAGTCAGGTACACTGTATTCATTTAGAATCACACATTGCCTCTCACCTCTGCAATGTTGCTTACCAATGCTTACAAGCATGACAGAACTTATCTTTGAGCACAGGTGCTAATAACTCAGGATAAAAGTAACTACCTTGACTCAGAAATGAAAAGAGAAATAAATGAGGAGGTTAGCTGAGGTTCTTTAGCAGAGTACCTAATAACGATTCTTTAGAATTCCATCAAGGGAGACAGCATGAAACAAAAAAAAGGTCTCTACAAACTGGTTGAACAGACAAATTGAAAATAATGGCTTCCTTCTCTTGCTGAGGCAAAGAGCATTGTAAACAGTTCAAACTGAAAAGAGGAAAATTACATAGTAGTTTTGATTTAACTACTATGCACGGTGTTTGGAACAAAAAAAAAGCCCATAGTGCATTTGAAAAATTCAAAATGAAACATTTAGGTGGAAACCAGGCAGATTGGCTATTAGAATGCATCGATTGAAAAGATAACTCACACTGATGCTGCAGCATTTGGATTCCGGAATATCAGATTTTTCTGCTGTAAGAAATGCCCAAGCACAAGCCTCATACATCTTGGTAGATTGGTGTCCTGTTGCATTATCAAGGCCCAGGTATCATCTGAAACAGGAAGACAGCAGGAAGTTCCAACTGCTATAATCTGTTAAAATGACCTCAACTCAGTCACTTTCTCAGTCAAGAATTATAATCCCACTTGGTTTGTGGTATTTTGTGATTTGACAGTGACCTGATGTATATCTTACATTCTTACCTTACTATGTCAGCCTTTTGGGTGAACGTGAATCAATGCATAATGAGTTGCTACTATATTTATGGCACTAATATTAATGCTGAGATTTGTTATAATCTCATTTTAAGTACTCAAAAAGCCAATCCAAAAATGAAATCTAGAGAGTTTGTATGAAGGAAAGGAGAATTTTCATGATGGATTTAACAATGTGTCACTTGATGCACTGTTGGTTGCAGCAAGAACTCTGGAGGAAGAAACCTGCTGATGCAAAGCCAACATTGTGGTTGGAGGAATCAGTAGCATTATGCCATGCTCCTGGATTCACTGCAGGAAGATTATTTTTATTCATTTATGGGACATGGGCATCGCTGGCTGGCCAGCAATTATTGCCCATCCCTAGTTGCCCTGGAGAAGGTGGTAGTGAGCTATCTTCTTGAAGCACTGCAGTTCACTTGCTGTAGATTGAATATATTCCAGGAAGATATTCCAGGATTTTGACCCAGTGACTGCAAAGGAATGGTAATATATTAACAAGTTAGGATGGTCAGTCTGGAACACCTAGATAACAAAGTCAGCTAACTTAGACTTTTTTTATTGACTACAACTCAGCCTTCAACATCATTATTCCTATGAAACTCATCTCCAAACTCTGTGGCCTGCACCTTGGCTCCTCACTCTGTGACTGGATCCTGAATTTCTTAATCCACAGACCACAGCCACTAAGAATAGGCAATAACACCTCCACGATCATCCTCAACACCAGTGCCCCACAAGGCTGGGTTTTCAGTCATGCAAACGCTACGACAACAGGTGAATGAACATCGCCTGACAATCACCAGGCAAGACTGTTCCCTTCCTGTTGGCGAACACTTCAGCGGTCACGGGAATTTGGTCTTTGATCTTCAGGTAAGCATTCTCCAAGGTGGCCTTCACAATACATGACAGTGCAGAGTCACTGAGCAGAGACTGATAGCCAAGTTCCGCATGCATGAGGATGGCCTCAACTGGGATCTTAAGTTCATGTCGCACTATCTGTAACCCCCAAGACTTGCCTGAACTTGCAACATCTCACTTACTGTACTGTCTGGAAACAATACACATTCTCTTTAACCTATGCATAATGCTACCTCAATATTAGGGCAGTATGCTATTGTTTTCATTGAAAACTTACATTCTTCAACTGGCTTCTCAACTTGCTTTTTACAAAATTCATAATCAGAAACACTTGCTCACACTAGAGCTGAATCCATAGCCTTAGTCTGCTGGCTGATGGTATCTGTGGTTATTTTCACCACTCTGTTCTTCTCGGTCTTCACAAAAAAAGGCATGCTTTAATTTTTTTGCCCCTTGCACAATGGTAAAGCATGTCTGCCTCACAGTGCCAGAGACCCGGGTTCAATTGTGGCCTCAGGTCACTGTCTGTATGGAGTCTGCGCTCTCTCCCCGTGCCTGGGTGAGTTTCCTCTGGATGTTCCAGTTTTCTCCCATCAACCAAAGGTGTGCAGTTTAGATTGATTGGCTATGATAGATTGCCCCTTAGTGTCAAGTGGATTAGTAGGGTGACTATGTGGGGTTATGGGAGTAGGATCTGGGTGGGATTATTGTTGGTGCAGGCTTGATGGGCTGAATGGCTCCTCCTGCACTATAGGAATTTTATGATTCTATGTTTGTTTTTAAAATCACTGTGAAACTGCGCTGAGGTTTTTTTACATATCCACCACCAGTAAGCATTTTTCCTCATCTCACGATATCTTGAATTAACACAAAGATTGTAGTAATTTAACTATCTAATGATTTCAGCCATACAATGATCATGTTCCATGGTCAAATTCACATGAGGTACTATACCTTTTTTGGTGAAATGTTTCTCAGGTTTTAATTTATTTTTGTTGGCAAATTTCTCATTGCAGGCCTGTCAAATTTGAGACAAATGTAAATGAATCTGTCAAAATGTCCTATTTCCAGCAAACATTTTGAACAGACCAACAAGGGCCAGAGTGAATGCAATAAGTGGCTGCCTCTGTTCAACCCTCATAATTGGATGATGGGCAATAGCACAGGATGTCAAGTGAGAATCTCCCAAAAAATTCTAAATGTCAAATTTGTGTGAAAACTGGAGTAAATCCTACTTTTCTTTCAGCAGAATTTTCAAAATGAATCTCCCACACTGTGCATTACAGGAAGCCTGGCGTGAATCAGGTGAAAGATCAGTAGATGGGACCTATTCCCACTGGAAAGACCAGCAACATTGCACTGAGGGGGCCACTGCATCTGCACTGATCTGTCAATGCTAAAGTAAAAGCATGTGCAATAGCCCGCACTGCCAGACTCCAATTCAATGGCCAACCATGTGAGCCCGCATTGCTGCCCCTCTGACTATCCCCATCACCCAATTGCTAGCTCCCTGGATGTGTCCAAGCCAGCCTCGAATATCCCCACCCCCCAGGCCACCTCGATCTTCCCTCCACTAGCAGCCCCAATCTTTAATACACTTCTCCCAAATACATTATCCTTTCCAGAACAACGACACAAAACCATATTAACTATTTAATTATCTTGTTGTTTGGACTATTTACATTGCTGTATCCTTTTCCCTTTCCACCCATCACCAAAACCATGACCCTGCCCACCACCCGTCCCCCATCCCACCCAAAGTTCCCTATTCTTTGGGGATCCTTCCCTACTTTCCCTGAGCATATCTTTCTGCACTGGTTCGGAGATCTTGGAATGGGTCCTGGGGTAGGTTCCTGGAATAGTTGGAGTGTTTTGGGTGCCTGCCGCCTCATCTTCTGGCAGCTGAAGCCGTGCGGTGTGTGAGAGCAAGCGTGGTGATGGTTTGTCTGTTTCTATGAAGAGTACCAGGAACGTCTGAACCAAATACAAGCACGAGTGGTCTATGCCTGAGTAACAATAGGGAAAGACATATCCTTAGTAGACTCATGATGGTGGGGGAAAATATTTCCATTAACACCAGTGTAGAATCAAAGGCAATAGCATGGTCAAATGTCATTCTGAAGAGAGCATCAGCCATGGTTTGTGATCTGGCTGGGCCATAGGTAGATGTATAATGATACCACATCAACCAGATGCAAAATCATTGAATACAGATGGCATTTTAAAAATTTGAAGTCCTCACAACTTGTTTTCCTACCTTGTTTTATTACGAACAAATTTGGCTACAGTGCAATCTATCCCTCCATCCAGCTCAGTAAAATAGTGTTATGATCCCAGCTGGTTTTATGACTGGGCAGTCAGGTCCCAGAGCAGAAACATGGTTTCACAGATTGTAACTTTTATTTTTTGTTTAGAAACTTAAACCTAATTTCTATTATACATCGCACAAATATAAATTGTTTAAACCAGCTCTATTTCTTAACACTTCCCTTTTAAAAGGAAGCAAGCTTCGCAATCATGAAGATTTATTTACAATGGCATTTCATCTGCTTTACACAAATACAGCATCATAAATATCCAACAAAATAACTTATTAAATCTCATACAAGGAAATTTATCTTTTTGTCACAACTATACATGTCTCATTACACTGATTTTACTAAATTAAATGCAATAAATATAACAGTATTACCAGAGTTTGTACAGCACAGTATTATCACATCTCAATTTTCTTTTTTGCTTATTTCCAGTCTTTAACTCAACAAAGAAAGTTTAATTTAAGTCTACTGTCCAATCATCCTCCTTGCTAATTGTAGATGCAATTACATTCTCAAGCTTATTTTCTGAACTCAAATGCAATAAATTCTCCTTTTGATAAGCAAAGTCAAAGTGACATTTTGATGCCTTAACATCTCATTTATTCTCTGGTCAAAGTCTCTTTTAGTCATTTTAAGGATGTTGTTATGATGCTTCTCATGTTCACTCAAAGGGGCTTTGCTTAGTTTGTTCTTTGAAATTTTTATGACTTTGTTGTTACTTTGAATTCCATTTTGCTTTCATTTATGTTTATGTTGTCAATTACCTTCTCCCTCTGAAATGTTATAGTTTGTTTGAACCCTGCAACTATTTTGCATAAGTTATACATCAGTCTAGTTCTTGACAGATTTTAAATGGTCTTTTACAAACTGCTTGGTTGTGAGATATGCAGATGTGTGTGTGTCTGAGAGAGTGAGAGAGAGGGACATATCTATACGTGGGTGTTTGAGGCAGAGTGTGCATATTGCATTGTCATTAGCACTACTGCCTCACAGTGTTAGAGCTCCAGCTTTGATTCCTGGCTTGAGTTACTGTCTATGTGGAGTTTATATGTTCTCCCTGTATTTCCTCCGGAACTCCGGGTAGGTTCCTCCCACAGTCTGAAAGATATGCTGGTTAGGTGGATTGACCTGAGCAGATACTTGAGTGTGGCAATTTGGGGAATTTTGCAGTAACTTCATTGCAGTGTTAATGCCTTACTTGTGACTAATAAATTAACTTTAACTTTAGAGAGAAGTGTGTGTGAAAGAGAAGGGAAGTGTGTGTGTGTGTGTGTGTGTGTGTGTGTGTGTGTGTGTGTGTGTGTGTGTGTGTGTGTGTGTGTGTGTGTTGTGTGTGTGTGTGTGTGTGTGTGTGTGTGTGTGTGTGTGTGAAAGAGAGAAGGAAACATGTGTATGTGTTATGAAGAGAGGGGTGCATGTGTCCAATATGAAAATCAGATTTTCAGCATCACTCCTCTCACTAAAAATGACAAAGGGTAAGACGTTATATTCTCTTAATCAGAAAACTTTTTAGATTACCCACTGTTAAAGTGGGCACAACTTCCAGTGGTTATGTTAAGGAGGCCATGTACCTGGCTAATGTATTTGAGATTGTTTGCCACTTCCTAATTCCTAATGATGCATAGATATGGCAAGAAAAGATTGTTTACATGTGATTTCTGTGTCTGAAGCTATTGGCAAAAAAAAAGGGTGTCAACATTGTGTGAATGTTTGGGGTTCCTTGTTGAACTGGGAAGTCACAAAGGGATTTCACAGCAAAAATGTCTGGGAAATCCTGACTATAAGACCATAAGACATAGGCCGAGTGGCCTAATTTTGGTCCTATCAAGTCTGCCATTCAATCATGGCTGATATTTTTCTCATTCCGCATTCTCCTGCATTTTCCCATAGCCCCTGATCCCCTCATCAGTCAAGAACACAGCAATCTCTGTCTTAAAGATACTCTGTGATCTGACCTCTATAATCATCTGTGGCAGAGTTCCACAGATTCACCACTCTCCGGTTGAAGAAATTCCTCCTATCTCTGTTTTAAAGGAATGTTCCTTTGGCCTGAGATTGTGCCACCTGGTTTTAGTTTTTCAAAGTGGAAACATCCTCGCCATGTCCACTCTATGCAGGCCTCAAAGTATTCTGTAAGTTTCAATAAGATCCCCCCTCATCCTTCTAAATGCTAATGAGTACAGACCCAGAGTCCTCAACTGTTCCTCATACGACAAGCTTTCCATTCCTGGGATCATTCTTGTGAATCTCCTCTGGACCCTTTCCAAAGCCAGCACATCCTTCCTCAGGTATGGGGCCCAAAACTGCTCACAATACTCCAAATAAGGTCTGATCAGAGCCTTATACAGTCTTAGAAATACATTCTAGCCGTCTCGACATGAATGCTAACATTGCATTTGCCTTCATAACATCTGATTGAACCTACATGTTAACCTTAAGAGAATCTTGAACAATGACTCCCAAATCCCTTTGTGTTTTGGATTTCCTAAGCATGTCCCTGTTTAGAAAATAGTCTATGCCTCCATTCCTCTTTCCAAAGTGCATAACCAAACACTTTTCCACATTGTATTCCATCTGCCAGTTCTTTGCCCACTCCTCTAACCTATCCAAGTTTTTCTGCAGCCTCCCTGCTTCCTCAATACTCTCTGTCCCTCTACGTATTGTTGTATCATCTGCAAACTTAGCAACAGTGCCTTCAGTTCCTTCTTCCAAATTGTTAATGTATGTTGTGAAAAGTTAGAGTCCCAACACCGACCCCTGAGACACACCATTCATCACCAGCTACTATCCTGAAAAAGATCCCTTTATTCTCACTCTCTACCTTTTGTCAGTCAGTCAATCCTCTATCAATGCCAGGATTTCACCCTTAACATAATGGGCTCTTAACTTATTTAACAGTCTCCTGTGTGGCACATTATCAAAGGCCTTCTGGAAATCTAAATAAATCACGTCCTCAGGTTCTCCTTCATCTAACTTCCTTTCTGCCTCCTCAAAGATCTCTAACAGATTTGTCAGACATGATATCCCCTTGACAAAGCTGTGCTGACCAAGACCTGCTTTATCATGCACCTCCAAGTACTCTACGGTCTGATCTTTAATAATAGATTCTAAAATCTTGCCAATGACCAAGTCAGGCTAACTGTCCTATAATTTCCCGTCTGCTGCCTCCCTCCCTTCTTATATAGCAGTGTTACATTCACTACTTTCCAATCCTCTGGGGCCCTCCCTGTCTCCAATGATTCCTGAAAGATCACCACCAATGCTCCACAATTTCCTCAGCTATCCTTTTTTGGATTCTGGGGTGTAATCCATCTGGTCCAGGTGATTTATTCACCTTCAGACTTTTCAGTTTCCCCAGAATCATCTTCTTAGTGATGGCCACTGCACTTACTGTGCCCCCTGACTCTTCTGGAACCCTGGCATCACATTGGTGTCTCCACCATTTGTTGGTTTTGTATTATAACTTCTTCAGCCTCATTTTCCAATGGTCCAATGTCTATTTTTGCCTCTCACTTTTTATATATTGAAGGAAACTCTTCCTATCTTCTTTTTAGGGTGGACAGTGATAGCCTTTTTCCTAGGATGGAAAAAGCTAGCACGAGGGGACACAGCTTTAAATTAAGGGGTGATAGTTATAGGATGGATATCAGAAGCAGGTTCTTTACCCAAAGGGTGGTTCGGGAGTGGAATGCCCTGCCTGCAGCAGTTGTAGATGCGCCAAGTTTGGTGGCGTTTAAGAGGTTAGTTGATAAGTATATGGAAGAGAAGGGAATGGTTTAGTTTGGAGGGGCATTGCTTTTTATATTGGTCGGTGCAACATCGAAGGCCGAAGGGCCTGTTCTGTGCTGTAATGTTCTATGTTCTATGTTCTTTTATATTACTAGCCAGCTTACACACACATTTCCTCTTCTTCCTCCTTATTTCTTTTTTAGTTGTCCTCTGCTCCCTTTAAAGACTTCCCAATCCTCTGGCTTCCCACTAATCCTCACCACTTTGTATGCTTTTTATTTTGACTCATCTGATGAAGGAGCAGAGCTCCAAAAGCTCGCAATTCCAAATAAATCCGTTGGACTTCAACCTGCTGCTGTGAAACTTCTTACAATGATACTCACATCCTGTGAACAAAAAAGAAATCTAGTAATCTGGCTATTGTCATAATTTGGCTGTGTGTAAACCCAATCCAGATCTATGGACATCAACACTCTGCTTAACCTGCTTTCAGGTGATAGATTACAGTTGTAACAAAAGCCTTGTAAAAAACAATTTTTTCATCTTTCCTCCATACTTATTATATTTTGAAATATGTATATACAAGACTTTAACATTGATAACCAAATCTAGGTACAGAACAGAATTGAACAACCAGATTCATCAGCACATTATCTACCAGAAATGCACTGCTAGGCCTTTGAAACACTGCACTGGTATTTACCTCAAATCCGACAAGAGCTGCTGTTCTTCTGGTCCCCGGTTTATATTAAAAGTTGCTTTTTTAGTTTTATATATGTGTAAAGCTTTTTAACAGCCCGTACTTTAAGTCATTGATTGCATTAAAATGATGCTGACATAAATAAAGATGTAGGCGGGGAGGGGTGGAATTTAAGATCCCAAAACAGGTGGGTTTGGGTTAGCTGGGCTATAAAAATATCAAGAAAACCTAAACCTGAACTCAAATTTTCCCGAATCCAATCTGTCCCTACCTCTGTAAACCCACCCTCAAGGCTTCCTGTTAAAGTCCAACAATTATCAGGTGAAGAGGCAATACTCCAAATGCTCGTGCTTGGGCAACCTGGTGCATGAAAATTCTTACCCCAGTGCAACGCCAACATCTCCACATCATGTCCACACAAACAGTCACCCAAATTAAACCCTGATTTCTGGCACTGTGAGGCAGCAGTGTTAATCACTGTGCTACCTTGTCACCCACCACCATCTCCCAGCCTCATTATAAATATCCAGGCCACAATTGCTGAACCACATCAGCCGCAATATTCATTAATGGTCTCCTCGTGCTCAAAACAGATAATGCCTTATCTCTTTGTTATTCAGAGACGTTCTTAGAGCTTTTTAGCTGCATGATAAAAGGAAAAGACGACCAGTAATATCATTTTCCAATTGATCACAGCTTGTCTGCTTAGCAAGAGGCACAGGGTTGAAAACTGAACAATCATACCTTGAGCACATTGGCTTGTTTTGGCTGAGAGTAATCAATAAGTAATGACTAAATATTAGCATGCACTCAGTGCTCACAGACAGAGCATGAAACCATCCCTTTTTTAAAAAAAAGAGAAATCAATATCAATTTGCATCCGGACTCTGAACGGTTTGAATTTCAGCTAGGCAGTAATTTGTTCCACATTGATTAACATCAGTTGTACATAAACAGTAATATTACCAAGGTAAGAAGTGAGATGATATTTGATTTCATTTGACTTATTATTGTCATATGTATTTGTTTCCAGTGAAAAATATTGTTTCTTGCGCACTACACAGACAAAACATGCCATTCATAGAGAAAGAAATGAGGGAGTGCAGAATGTAGTGTTACAGTCATAGCTATGGTGTAGAGAAAGATCAATTTAATACAAGTTAATCCATTCAAAAGTCTGATAGCAGTAAGGAAAAAGCTGTGTTTGAATCTGTTGGTACATGACCTCAGATTTTTGTATCTTTTTCCCGATGGAAAAAGGTGAAAAAGAGTATGTCCAGGGTGCATGTGTCCTTATTTATGTTGGCTGCTTTGCCAAGGCGGTGGAAAGTGTAGAGTCAATAGATGGGAGGCTAGTTTGTGTGATGGATTGGATACATTCATGACCTTTTGTAGTTCCTTGCAGTCTTGGGCAGAGTACGAGCCATACCAAGCATACAACCAGAAGCTTTCTTTGGTGAATTTACAAAAGCTGGTGAGAGTCATAACTGACATGCTAAATTTCTTTAATCTTCTGACAGAGTAGAGGCTTTGGTGGGCTTTCTTAACTACAGTGTCAGCATGGGGAGACAGGGCACATTGTTGGTGATCTGGACACCTAAAAGTTTGAAGCCCCCAATCCTTTCTACTTTGTCCCTGTTGATGTAGACAGGGGCATGTTCTACTTGATGCTTCTTAAATTCGATGACAATCTCCTTTGTTTTGTTGACAATGAGGGAGAGATTATTGTTGCTGAACCAGTTTACCAGATACTCTATCTCATTCCTGTACTCTATCTTGTTATTGTTTGAGATCTGACAATTAAGGTGGTGTTATCAACAAATTTGAAAATTGAATTGAAGGGGAATTTGGCTGCACAGTCATAGGTGTATAAAGAGTATCGTAGGGGACAGAGAACACATCCATGTGGGGCACCCATGTTGAGGATGATTATGAAGGAAGTGTTGTTGACTATCCTTCCAGACTGTAGTCTATGAGTTAGGATATTCAGGATCCAGTCGCACAGGGAGGTGCCGAGACCCAGACCATGGAGTTTTGAGATGAGTTTCATGGAAATGATGGTGTTGAAGGCTGAGCTGTAGTCAATAAATAGGAGCATGACATAAGTGTCCTTGTAATCTGTCCATTTCAGGTTTGAGTGCAGGACCAGGGAGATGGCCCTGCACTCAACCCTGGAACCCTTATAAAACCTTGTAACTCTAAAATTTTAAAGATAAAACATTGCACATTTAAAAATTCCATAATCAAACAAATGAAAGAATGATGACTAAAAGCAAACTCACAAATTTTGGGAATCCTAAAACAGAAATTGCCAGAGTTGATCAATAATGGGTGGCACAGTGGCACAGTGATTAACACTGGGTCACTGTTTGTTTGGAGTTTGCACGTACTCCCAGTGTCTGTCTGTGTTTCCTCCGGGTGCTCCGGTTTCTTCCCACAGTCTGAAAGACGTGCACTGGAGTGTGGCGACTGCGATAACTTCATTGCAGTGTTAATATAAGCCTTACTCATGATTAATAAATAAAACTTTTAACTTTAACTTTTAACTCACTTAACAAGAAAGAAGGGTTAATATTTTACATTGAGTGACCCATCATCGGAACTCCAATATTATGTCTCTGAAATATTATGTCTCTTAGGTACTGACTAACTTGCCTGCTAACTTTAAAATTTATTTATTAATGTCTCAAGTGGGCTTACAATAACACTGCAATTAAGTTACCGTGAAAATCCCCTAGTCGCCACACTCTGGTGCCTGTTCGGATACACTGAGGGAAAATTTACCATGGCCAGTGCATCTAACCAGCACATCTTTTGGAATGTGGGAAGAAACTGGAGCACCCTGAAGGAACTCAGGCAGACACGGGGAGAACATGCAGACTTTGCACAGACAGTGAGCCAAGCTGGGAATCAAACGCTGGTCCCTGTGCTGTGGGGGCAGCAGTGCTAACCTGTATAAGCATTTTGTGTTGTTGTCTCAATAAAAAGAACTTTTTTTGTCACAAATTTTAAAGACAGAAACTATGCCCTCATTCAAACTGAGCTGAAACGGTGCATGCGGTCTCATCAGGTGATCTATAGAGGAATGCTAATGAAGAAATACAAATGTAAAATGAAAATCTCAGCTGGAGGTTACTATCTGCAGCTAATTATTTTCCAAATCAGTGAGTCAGCACCAGTATCCAAGCCTTTAATCCAATGGAGGAGAAACCCCAGTAGTGCAGTTAATTTGCACTGCTAGAAGGGCATGTTAATGGAGAAGTAAAAATGAAAACAGTGAACTAAATAAGTTAAGCTGTTAAATATCATTTTTTCTCATGAAGGTTAATCATGAAAGGTTCATTTGGTCGCATGGTTTGGGTTTATTCTGAAAGTAAATCAAGGTTTAAACAGTTTCCAATCTCAGGAAGTGTAAGAAATAAAAGGTCGTGGATTTGAAAGGCAAATTTGGAATTAACCAAGAAATTAGGACAGTTGCCTCATTTTCTAAGTTAATTAGGGTTTATATTTGGAAATACTCAACCTCCCTGAAAATCTCAGTCAGCAGTTATTATCTGCAGCTAATTATTTTTCAGACTAGCTCGTAACCAACCTTTTTTCTCAAGTGGAAATCCCAGTGGTACAGAGCTATAAACATTTTAGGCTTTACAGCATTATTAATATTTTAGAAGTGTATAATTTTCCTGTGCACAACCAATATATAAATGGATTGTATTTACCTGAAATGTTCAAATGCATCAGGTTAAAGTACTTTGAAAATAATCAAGGTCTGTTCTGCAGATAACCAGTAGATAATTCTGTAAGGCCAGGATGTATTGCAAAACCATTTTCAGTAAAAGGCAAGGTGTCATCATTGGTAGTACTATAATATAAAATAAAAAATTAGTTATTTTTGGAGTGATATCTGCCACAATATGAACAACGATCAGCATTCAGCCATATTTATCCCAGCAGGTAACCTTTGCTCTGAAAAATAGTCTTTTGTCTTCTGCAACCCACTGGGAGAGATTTTAAGCCCACACTCTCCATCCATGGGAATGGTGGTGCATGCTTAAAATCCAGAGAGACTCAGAAAGTGCAATTCACGCTGGCAAGTTTCCGAGTTCCGATCTTCCAGTCTCCTCTCAGTTACTGGTGGTTATAAATGCTGCACAGCCAAACAGCATAGTCATTTAGTGAAGGCCACCTTTTCATCCTTTGCAAGTGCATGTCCCAAGCACTGAACTGACATTCAAAGGAAGACTACAACATCACACAGCCAGCACTGATGTGCCCTCCAATGCAAGGTGTGATGGTGATGTCTATCATCGTGCATCTCATTCAAATTCATAACAGGGTGTAGCGGCAAGGCTCCCTCATCGGGATGCAAACACTGGTCACTTGTAGCCACTTGACTGCCCTCAAGGTGACGCCAGGGCTTTTTTGAGGAGGCTAGGGGAATGCAGGCATTTGGTCCCACTGAGACTCTGGTGAGTCTACATGCTGCATCCTGCTGGAGTTGATAAGGACCAATGTGAAGATGTGTTAATAGCGTCTGAATGGAGTGAAGGGTGGCATTGAGTCACCTACCGAAGATGCTACCATTGGGTCCGGACTTTCTCATGAACACTTGTGGTTCGCTCGGGTTTTCACTTCTTTGCAGTGCAGTCTGGAGAATCATGAAGCTTGTCAAGTTGACTATCCTTCTTATTGCCATAGAATAACAGTAGTAACACCAATGTGCCACAGCACCTAGATTGGACCATCACCCTGCAGAGGAGGGAGAGGCTGGATCTGTCACTGTTCCAGGAGCAGCACCGCAGATGTGTAGGTACCAGCTGAGGGTACCAGTTGAGGGTTTTCCAATGTCGGATATTGTATCTGCAAATGTCAGAGATTCAATGCTGTAGAAGGCTACATTTTTCCCAGAGAACAGTGGACCACTTCTACCATACATTGGAAAATAAGAACACAGGAATTAGGAATAGGCAATCTAACCTTCTAAGCGTGCTCCACTGTTTAACATAATCATGGCTGATCTTATCCTGGTCTCAACTCCACTTTCCTGCTGCTCCTGAAGCCTTGTATCCCACTTTTCATGAGAAACATAACAATCTCTTTCTTGAGTCTGTTGACTAATTTTGCCTCCACTGAACTCTGGGACAGTGAGTTCCACAGATTCACAACTCTCTGAGACGGATAGTTTCTTCTCACCTCAACTGAACCTACCTCTTTTCAATCATATATAGACACAGCGCAGAAACTCCAACATGTTTTGTAAAGTCACTTCAGACCCTGAGGCCAGAATTTTGCTGCTCCACCCACCACAGGAATGGGATTGGGCTAGAGGTGGACAATAGGAAGATTCATTGACCATGGACAGGATTTTACAATTTTGAGATGAGGGAGGCTGTAAAATCCTGTCATAAGTCACCACTGTAAATGTCAGAGCAGCATTCTTGAAGGTCAACCCACGGAAAGCAATTGGCCCAGATGGAGTACTCAGACAAGCAGGCAGATCCTGCATGGATTAGCTGGCGGAAGTATTCACATCTTCAGCCTCTCTTTACAATAATCTGAGGTCCGTATCTGCTTCAAGAAGATGACCATCATCCTGGTACCTAAGAAAATCCAAGCAGCCTGCCTTAATGATTATCGACCAGTGGCTCTGATATCCATTGTTATGAAGTGCTTCAAAAGATGGCACAAATCAATTTTAGTCTCCTGGACTATCTGGATCCTCTACAATTTGCCTACCTCCATAACAGATCCACAGTAGACGCCATCTCCCTGGCCCTGCACTCAACCCTGGAACACCCGGATAACAAGAACACCTATGGCAGACTCCTATTTATTGACTACAGCTCAGCCTTCAACACCATTATTCCCAAGAAACTCATCCCAAATTCCGTAGCCTGGGCCTTGGCACTACCCTCTGTGATTGGATCCTGAACTTCCTAACTCAGAGACCACAATCAGTAAGGATAGGCAACAACACCTCCTCCATGATCATTCTCAACACTGGTGCCCTACAAGGCTGTGTTCACAACCCTTACTATACTCTTTCTACAATAATGACTATGCAGCCAAATTCCCCTCGAATTCTATTTTCAAGCTGAATGACGACACCACTGTAGTGGGTCGGATCTCAAGCAGTGATGAGACAGAGTACAGAAATGAGAGAGAAAATCTGATGAACTGGTGCAGTGACAATAATCTCTCCCTCAATGTCAACAAAATGAAGGTGATTGTCATCAACTTCAGGAAGCATAGAGGAGAACATGCTCCTGCCTATATCAATGGAGCTGAAGTATAAAGGGTTGAGAGCTTCAAGTTTTTATGTGCCCAGTTCACCAACAATCTGTCCCGGTCCTCCCATCCCATAGTTAAGAAAGCCTTCCTATGCCTCTACTTTCTTAGAAGCCTAAGGAAATTTGGCATGTCAGCCATGACTCTCACCGGCTTTTACAGATGCACCATAGAAAGCATTCTTTCTGGTTGTACTACAGCTTGGCATGGCCCCTGCTCTGCCCAAGACCACAAATGACTACAAAAGGTTGTGAATGTAGCCCAATCCATCATACAAACCAGCCTCCCATCCATTGACGCTGTCTACACTTCCTGCTGCCTTGGCAAAGCAGCCAGTATAAGTAAGAACCTCATGTACCTCAGACATTCCCTCATCCATCTTCTTCCTTCAGGAAAAACATACAAAAGTCTGAGATCATGTACCAACTGACTCAAGAACTGCTTTTTTCCTTCTGTTGTCAGACTTTGTGAGGTAATTGTGTTGTGAGGTAATGCACTTTGGCAGGAACAATAAATGTGTAGAGTATAGGGCTAATGGTAGGGCTCTTAATAGTGTTGAGGAACAGAAGGATCTTGGTGTATGTGTCAATAGATCCCTGAAAGTAGGCAGTCAAGTGGATAAAGTTGTTAAGAAGGCATATGGAGTCTTAGCTTTTATTGGTAGGGGGATTGAATTTAGGAGCCGCAGCATCATGTTGCAACTGTACAAAACTCTAGTGCGGCCGCACTTGGAGTATTGTGTGCAGTTCTGGTCCCCACATTATAAGAAAGATGTGGAGGCATTGGAGAGGGTACAGAGGAGGTTTACCAGGATGTTGCCTGGTATGGAGGGCAGGTCCTATGAAGAGAGGTTGAAGGATTTGAGGTTGTTTTCGTTAGAAAGGAGGCGGCTAAGAGGGGATCTTATTGAAGCATATAAGATGATTAGAGGTTTAGATAGGGTGGACAGTGATAGCCTTTTTCCTAGGATGGAGAAAGCTAGCACGAGGGGACACAGCTTTAAATTAAGGGGTATGAGTTATAGGACGGATATCAGAGGTAGGTTCTTTACTCAAAGAGTGATTAGGAGTGGAATGCCCTGCCTGCAGCTGTTGTAGATGCGCCAAGTTTGGTGGCGTTTAAGAGGTTAATTGATAAGTATATGGAAGAGAAGGGGATGGTTTAGTTTGGAGGGGCATTGCTTTTTATTTTGGTCGGCACAACATCGAAGGCCGAAGGGCCTGTTCTGTGCTGTATTGTTCTATGTTCTTTTGAATGGCTGTGTCTTTAACACTACATTCTGCACTCTCTTGTTTTCTTCTCTATGAATGGTGTTTTATTAGTATAGCAAGCAGGAAACAATACTTTTCATTACATGTTAATACATGTGACAATAATAAATCAAATCAAATCAAGTTTTACATATGATTTTGGCTTGGCTGAGCATAAGGTGTTTCACTCGAGAATGATTCAAGTGTTCCACTGGGAAGCTTTAATCAAACAAAGTTTACTTAAGAGCTCAGATATAACAAAAGTATTAGTATAACTTTTCCCAGTTACAAGACTGAAACATGGCACAGTATAATCCTTAACAGTTAGCTATCTATGTTGTTCTAATGTTGAACTAATTAGTGATAGGCAACATGGTTTTATACGGGGAAGGTCACATCTCACCAACTTGATTTAGATTTTTGAAGCAGTGACAAAGATAATTGATTAGAGAAGGGTTGTGGATGTAGTTTGTATGGATTTCAGTAAGGTGTTTGCCTCAATCCCACATGCAGACTGGTACAAAAACTAAAATCACATTGGGCTGGCAAGATACAGAATTGGCTTGGTTATAAAAGACAGAGAGTAGTGGCGGAAAGGTGTTTTTTAGAATTGAGATCCGTAAATAGTGGTGTTCCACACAGAGGAGTGCTGGGACATCTGTTGTTTGTAGTATATATAAATGATATGGGAGAAAATGTGTGTGGTCTGAATAGTAAGTTTGCAGATGACACGAAGATTAATGGAGTTGCTGATAGTGGTGGGGATTGTCAGACGGTATATCAAGATATAGATAGACTGGAGACTTGGCACAAAAATGGCAGATGGAGTTTAATCCAGATAAATGTAAGATGATGCATTTTGGAGGATAGAATTTAGGCATGAATTATACTATAAATGGCAGAACAACAGGACATAGATAGGCTGGTAGCTTGGGCAGATAGATGGCAGATGGAATTCAATCCTGATAAATGTGAGGTGATGCATTTTGGGAGAAAGAATGTAGTGGGGAGGTATATGATAAAGGGTAGACCTATTAAGAGTATAGAAACGCAAAGGACCTGGGGGTGAAGGTGCACAAGTCTCTGAAGGTGGCAAAGCAGGTGGAGAAGGTTGTGAAGAAAGCATATGGAATGCTAGCCTTTATGGGAAGGGGTATAGAGTACAAGAGCTGGCCTTTAATGTTGCAGTTGTATAAAACGTTGGTTAGACCTCATTTGGAATACTGCGTCCAGTTCTGGTCGCCTTACTACCGGAAGGAAGTGGAGACTCTGGAGAGAGTGCAGAGGCGGTTTACCAGGATGCTGCCTGGTATGGAAGGTCTGAGTTATGAGGAGAGGTTAGGCAAATTGGGACTGTTTTCCTTAGAAAGACGTAGACTTAGAGGAGATCTAATAGAGGTGTACAAGATTATGAGGGGTATAGATAGAGTAAACAGGGTTAAGCTTTTTCCTAGGATGGACTCGAATAGCACGAGGGGTCACGGGCTTAGGGTGAGGAGGGTAAGGTATAATTTGGATGCTAGAGGGAGTTTTTTCACACAGAGGGTGATGGAGGTATGGAATGCGCTGCCAAGTAAAGTGGTGGAGGCAGGCACTCTGGAATTATTTAAAAGATACTTAGATGGGCACATGAACAGAATGGGAATGGAGGGGTATAGAAACCTGATTTAAAATAGGGATCATGTGCCTTGGGAGTCCCTGGGAACTGTATAAATAGATGATGATATTGATGTACTTGTTTTTATCCTACAGGTGCTTTGGTCCACTTTGTTTTCTAACAAGGGGCATACACGCGATGAATTGTGAGAGGGTTACTCTTGGATTTTTTGAGAGTATCCTTGTGCTTCACATTGTTAGTGTATGCTTGACTTGGACCATTCGATGGGCAACACGACTTCTCAGTGACTATCGCTGTGCTGTGCAGATACGTGGATTTGTCTGTGGGAGTTTGCGCATTCTCCCCGTGCTTGCGTGGGTTTTTCCGGGTGCTCTGGTTTCCTCCCACATCCCAAAGATGTGTTCTTAGGCTGATTGGCAGCACAAATTCTCCTTAAATTGTCTCAAATTTGGTTCCAAAGCATAGATCTATAAACATAACCAGGGATCATGGGTAGAAGTGGGAACATCGAGGTGGCGGCACGGGCTCGTTGGGCCGAAAGGCCTGTTCCCGTGCTGTTTTGTTCTTTGTTCTTTGTTAACTCTTAGAAACATTAACATACAGAGGGATCTGAGAATGCAGGTCCACAGTTCCCTAAAAGTGGCAACACTGGTGGTCAAGGTGATTAAGAAGGCATATGGCGTGCTTTCCTTCATCAGCTAGGGCATTGAGTGCAAGAGTTGGGAAATCATGTTGCAGTTATATAAAACCTTGGTTAGGCTGTATTTGGAGTATTGCGTGCAATTCTGGTCACTACACTATCAGAAAGACATAGAAGCTTTGGAGAGAGTGCAAAGAAGACTCACTAGGATGTTGGCTGGTCTTGAGGATGTTGACGATGAAGAGAAGTTGAACAAACTAGGATTGTTTTCACCGGAAAGACGGAAGTTGAAGGGAGACCTGATAGAAGCCTCTGAAATTATGAGAGGCATAGACAAGATGGAAAGTCATAGGCTTTTTCCAAGTGTGGAACTGTCAAATATAAGGAGGCACAGGTTCAGTTTGAGAGGGTGAAGTGTGGGGGAAGGTTCTCATGCAGAGAATGATGGGTGCTTGGAATGTGCTGCCAGAGGAGGTAGTGGAAGCAGGCACATTAGCAACATTTAACAGGCATGTGAAATTCCCTATTGTGAATAGGGAGAGAACAAAGGGACATAACCCAAGTAATGGCAGAAGATTTTTTTTAATTTTGTTAGGGCATCATGATCAGCATAGGCTTGGAGGGCCAAAGTGCTTGTACCTGTACTGTACTTGTCTTTGTTCTTTGTTCAAAATAAAGCAACCCCACAGACATACACCCTTCTTTGGACTAAGCACTAAAGCAAGTACGTTCATGTGATGTTGGATTTGCAGCTTTTCACACTTATTTGAATTGGTCCTTTGAATTTTGGATCAAATCTCTGAAGCTCCCCAGTCTTTTAGTTTCAGGAAGTCTCTGGAGAGAGAGATTCAGACAGACATTGCTTTATTTCACCAACTCCTGGCAGCAACTAAAAACAAAACTAAAACTGAAAAGGTCTATGGAAAAAAAACTATCCTCAATCACATAATTTAACTTGCCAATCAACCCAAATCAAGCTCCAATCAGCAATCCCAGGGGAAACATTAAAACCATGCAACTCTGCATTAGTTCAGATAAAATCAACATTGCTTCAAATATCCTGTTCTAGCAATAATAAAGGATATCGGTCACAGACAAAGGGTTCTGACATAATTCTAGAGCCTGCAAGAAACATTCTTCCAAGAAACGTGTTCCAAATACACCTCTTAAAGGCACAGTATCATCACATTCTAAAGCTATGAGCTCTTGTTCTAGATTGTCCCACGAAGGGAAAAATTTGCTCAATGTCCACCTTACCAATTCTCATTACCATTTTATAGCCTTCAATCAGGATTTTCCTCATTCTTCTGAACTCCAGCAAGTACAAGACCAACCTATTTATCCGCTCCTTACACAATAGTTATTTCATGTCTGGAATCAATCTGGCGAACCTTGAAACTGCCTCCAGTGCCAGTGCACCTTTCTTCAAGTAAGGCGATCTCTCTTGTTTACATCGATCTTCTAGCCAATGTAGGCAGTCTGACAGCACCTATACAGCTCTTGACCTCATGATGACTAGACAGTACTGTTAGACATGAGAGGGATGCATTTTAATTGTAGGGGGAAGGGTATCCATGCTTCCATGGATGGAGGTTGGGGAATGGGCTTTGGATAGACTGTGGAAAGGGGGGCATGCCAGCAGCAGTACCTCCTTACTGTGTCATTGGTATAGGAAGAATACAGTACTGCCTTTAACACACTCCACAATGGGATACTGGTGAGTGTGATAGCTTCCCCAAATTTGATTCCATGAACAGACAGGAGGGAGATTCTTGCCAGAATCAGATGGATGAGTCTCGCAGAATGGCATTCTCCGTTGGCCTCGGGCAGGATTTTATGAGTCTTGCGTGGGCAAGGTGATAAAATTCCGGCATGTGTGCGTGAATATTAATGCAAAACATGTAATACAATTGTTGCTCTATTGACACTGATATTCACCTATGTTCTCTAAGTGTCTATGATTTCTTAATCTTCTTCATCCTCACGTTACATTTAGGTGTAGCCCCAGGATCCATGGCTGAGATTGAGGCAGCCTGACACCTTCTATGCCCTGTTACCTGAGATGACCTTGATTGACGTGCCGTGGGAGGGGCCAGGACCTGGCGAGTCCAGGCCTGCTTTTGAGCTTCATGGATGTTTGACTACTGCCATCCTCGGTGCCGGGGATGGAGGTATTCCTCTTGCAGAGGAAGGGGTGTCAGATGGGCTGGAGACACACAGGCTGGAGAGCCCCGGGCTGTACTTCTGCTGACCCTGTTCCCATCAGGTTCCCAGGATTCCCTATAGTCTTCCATGGGATGGAGGGGCAGCTACCATGTAATCCAGAAGCCCTGCCATCCTCCGGCACAAACATTTGTGAATTCCCAGCGATGTCTGAACCATGCAATCGAAACTCAGCACCATGGGGCTCACGACACTGGACGTGGATGACATGAGCTGAAATATGGTGCAGACATCTCCTGCCATGGAGTGCATACTCTGCACCAAGTTCTCCACATTCTCCTTGTCACTCAGCAAATACTATAAAACTTATCTATCGGGTAGCCTTCCCCATGCCTAGGATGGACACAAGTTGCCAATTAATTAAGTATGGAAGCTCGAGACAAAAAAGAATACTTTGCAAGATGCAATTTATTGAGTGTACAGTCAAGTAGAGGGACATTTCTTCCACAGAAGTTTAATTTGCTTTGAATGCACTGGTTTACATTAAATGGAAGTTATTGTTTCTTCTCATCCATCACATTCACAGTGCAAATGTTTACTGAAATTTTACAACTCAGGTGCACAATTGAGTGGCCTGTCAGAAAAATTGAGCAATAATCAAATCCAAAGATGTGCAGGTTAAGTGATTGGCCTTGTTAAATTACCCCTTAGGGTCAGGGGATTAGCAGGGTAAATAAGTGAAGTTATGAGGATAGGGCCTTGGTGGGATTGTGATCAGCACAGTCTCGATGGGCCAAATGACCTCTCTCTACACTGTAGAGATTCTATGATTCTGTATAATTCTATGAATAATGTACTGAATCCTCTGTTTACCTCTTCAGCCACTGTGTGTGAAAAACAAGATAGCGATTGCATTATTCCAGCTATGCAACATGAAGCATTTGCTGGAAGTAATAAGGTCCAGAAAGACTCATCTCACTCATCAGGCTCCTTAGGATATTGTGAACAATGTAGCAGAATGGGGAATGCTCTCTGTGGAACAGAAGGATGATATATTCCAGGAAGTCAACTGCTGAAGGATGCAACTAGCTCCCAGTTTTACACACTTTTGTAAGCTTTGTTTACAGAGAGATGCTTTACAAGCATTTACCTTCTAACCCCAATCACTGCAGTTTCAGTCTGTACACACTTATAGTGCCAGTAAATTTGCACCACCTGACGTAATGAAACACAATTAATATACAATTAACAGATTTCCTTATTTCTAAATAAAATCTGAACTAATATGGACAGCCAAAATTCAAAGTAATTGCAATCAAAACCACATTTTTTGCACAAAAGGTCATATTGTAGCAACACCCTTCCTCCAGTTCACATAACAATTTCTTTGTATAAGCATTCCTTCTTGAAAAACAATCAGATCGTTGATGACTTGCACCCAACTATTTCTGAGATTTCTTTTGCTTCAGCATTTGTTGCAATCCTGTAAGGATGATCTGTAACCATTTCTCGCACACATTTCATGTAAACATAACAATGCCCAATTTCTTCTCTAGTAGAGACATAACCCACGTCTGCATATCCACAAGACTGTTTTTGAGCATTTAGAAATTCTCATATGACAATTCTCTGGGGAAACTCTGAGAAGAAAACCACAGACACTCACTTGGATTCAGAGCGGAATGCTATTTGATACAGCCAATCTGTAAGCTCAAAAGGGCATTGTTTATTGAGCCCATTGTAACTTAAGATCTATTCTGTAATCATTGTTAATTGTAAAATCTGTGTCTATTTGTTAAGCTAAGAGGGAAGTAAAAGAGGATTGTATCATAATCCAGTCGTTTCTTATTTAATAAATTACTTCTCTTGTTGTTAAAACTAATTAATGGTCCTATGACTCTGTTCCTCCATTTTTTATCAAAAAAAAGTTAAAGATACAGTCTTTAAAGCCAGAGTCATTCTCTGAGATCTTCCCATCTCGTTATAAGGTTGACTACGATTGTAAAACTGCCATTAACCAGCAACTGAGAAGAAACAAAAAGGGAAAGCCAAGGAACTTCCTTTATTGAAGTGATTGCATGTAACTTGCAGTTGTCAATCATTATGGTGAGAAACCGGCAGCAAGCTATTTTCAATTAAAGCAATGTAAAGCAACTGACTGAAGCTGCCCAATGTCTCCCCTTCCCAACTGCCTTCCATAGTTATTAACAACTAACTGCATGAGCATCTAATGGAGACTTCAGGCAGCTTCAATCAGCTCTTCAAGCCATTAACAACTACAGGAGGTAGTCAGAAGTTGGCAATTTCAGACAGTTTCATTCAGATGGTCTTACTGCCCACACTGTGCAACGAGTAAATTATGTCAGAGTGAATGTTGCCATTATATTAGGTGGGAAAGTGGTAGAAAAATCAAAGGAGTTTGCAGGTTCCAGCATTATTTTCTAGATTAGTTTCACAGAAGGCTTTTGTTAACCTAAATTTAACCTGTATTTTGGTGTGAAGTAGGTAAGCTATTTTACAAAAGATTTCACATACTACAGAACTGGATCAGAAAGATTGATCAATAACTATCCTTATGCAGTTTCTCCACTGGTCTCCCAATGTCAACAAGGCTTGATTGGATGGAATGATTTTTGTTTTTAATTATTACTGAAATACATTGTGATTTCTTATAATTGAATGGCTTACACGCTCACTTCAGAGACAACTAGGATTTAGCCAGATACTGTAGAACCAGAGTCACATGTAGACCAGAGCAGACTATGAAGCACAGCCAGGTTTCTATGACAATTTAACATCTTTTAGGGTGCATTTTGATGATGGCATCCAACAACTTGCTACGGCAGGATATGAACTAACTAATGCTGAGCTGTTAGTACCCTAATAATGCATTTCCAAATATGATTGTTCGATAGATGCATGCTTATAATATCACAAGGCCATTAGGCAAGCAGTTAGTATTTGCTTCATTGTCAACAAACAGAATGACTGGATTCCATGGAAGTATTCTTCATAATGTCAGCACGGTTAAGCAATCACATCAGCCAATGATATAACTTCATATTTAACATTAGCAGTGTTTCCTTATTCAGAAAAAGGTACAATATGAGATAACCCTCAGCTGGAATTTTTCAGGCCCTTGGGGACTGGCTTAGAGA